>OY720637.1:117766065-118366065 GCA_963169105.1 Ceriagrion tenellum
AAATACTTCCAACTGACATGAGCAAATGTTTACCATGATTTAAAAACACAAATAATGCACAAAAAGAACGAGGAAGGAGAGTATATAATGAACAAATCTCGCTAGAAAAACTACCGAAATCAATTCGAGAGAATGCAGGCAGAATTTTGTGGCAAACGATGTAGAAATAAGCAAACAAATGTAAGGGTCAAAAGAACGGCAAAAATAATATACATATCGTTTCATTTTTCATTTTTAATCGTTTCCACATTGCTAAGAAGCTCAATAATAGAGATATATCGAAATAATTTGATTTGATACTATAAACCAAACCAAACTAAACTTTCTATTGTTACGAAATGCCAAATAATTGAGTGGAATGATTTGGAGATTTTTCAGAATTACTTGAAAGAACTATGAATATTTGTCGAATAATCAGGCCCGTTAACGTTTTATTGCTTGAATTTGAAAGGATATACTTTTTGTCCCACTTACGGCTTCATAAACCTTATTACGATAATTTAACATGACCTAAAATTATAACTTTAAGCAATTATGTTTTGTATAAAAAGTAAGCAATGTCACAGAGGAGGAATGGGAGGACCCGCATAAAGGCTTGTCAAGATATAAAGAAGGCTCAGTGCGTATCCACGAAACCTGCGGGTGGAAGTAACAAGCAGGATGAGAAAAAAGGAGGAAGCAAGATCAATGGGACAGTTGTGAACTTAGATTAGACAAGGGAGTTTCTCCACTTTAATGGAATGGCCAATTACGAACAACAACTAGCTCGATGAAATGGAATAGGGGACATAAATTTGAGAAAAGGAAGGCTAAATAAAAACACTGCCTAATGAGTTTGTCAAAGATTGCTTTAGGAGGAATTTGAGTTCTTAAAACCTCGACTTAAATGACCGAGAAGCATGTTTTGGGTTACAATTTACTATGAGCTAAGAGCTGAGACTTATGAAAAATGGATAAACCAACATTAAAAATCTTTACTATGAGTGTAGAAATTGATGAAAGGAGTGGCAACCAGGAGGAGAGTGACAGGTTCCGAGAGCTCTGAGTACGAAAATTCGAGGATAGGGAAGGAAGACAACAGAGAGTAAAGAGATCACAACAGAGAGTGAAAGAACATTGAAAATTAATAAAGTAAGAACAGAGAAATAAAAGCAAATGAACTGATATGCGGTCCTTAGTTGGCCAATAACGAAGAATAACGATAAAACCTTAATTCAGTAATTCGTTTGAAATAACTGGAATTTCAAGCCAAATCGCCAAATTATGGGACAGGTGTGTGAGCTAGATACTCCAATTAGCCATTTAAACTCTAGGTACATCCAACAGGAGTATATATAAGCTATCAAAATATAGCTATATAAGCTATCACTGCATGTAATTAAGCCCAAAGAGTGAAAGATAGCGAGGGAAGCGAAAGCAAAACCTGGCCGTCCTATTTCCCAGCTGGTAACACAGTTGAGAGAATTTCTACAATATTTTAATAAAATCTCCCTGCATTAATATCTTCAGTGCTTAGCACTAATTGGTGTACATAAGTATGAAACATCATGAGTTTGTTCATAAAGAGACCTACAAACTGACAAAATAATACTAGATGTTTTTTGCGCCTAGTTTCATTTAACTAGCAGCGTCCTCACCGCTAGAAATAACGATATCTTTGATGAATAACAAACCATCAAACCAAAAACCAACTAATGCTAAAAAATTATGTTGATTCCAAGTCCTATAGTGAATGCTTAGTTGTTTTAACATCACTGTAAAGGCTAAAATTTCGTTGCTCTTCTGCGACGAAAATTCGACAACTTACCTCATTTATCCGAACTGAGTTATGTATGCATCAGCGCCCAACCTTGAATTTTTCTGCTGCCCCACCCTTACTTCATCATAACTGTCGTGTAGAACTTTTCCTCCAAAGCTCCACAGTTATTTCCACAGCTCCCACTCACATTGAGCCACTATGGTGAATAGACTAGAATGGAGGAACACTACCTGCAAATGATATATCATTTGCCAAGTTTAAAATGGCAAGAGCAGAATTTGCAAGCCACTGAGTGTATAATTCGAATTTTTTTCAAGTAAGTGATAAACAATTCATGGGAATAACTCCACAATGTTACTTCTATTTATATGGTTAGAATAACCATACATGTAGCAACATAAATGTTGCAAAAGCTATATTAAAAAAATGTCGTCTAAATGAAAGCATTGTTATGATTTTGGTTAACCACGCGGGATTCGAAATATATACGGCAATTATATGCAAATACGTCATTTTATGACATGATACAATGATATTTGAAGGCAAGCATGATAATAACATGCAATGCATTTCTCCGTGTTTATGGGAAATCATGTATTCATAGATTCGAATTATTTCGAGATATATGCGAAGTTCCATCTGATTACGCGCTAAGCATAATAGCAATAAGTTTCAAAGAAACGAAATCAGTAGCCAGTAATTTTTTTTCAACATTTTCTACATTTATGATATCATAAATATCCATACTAATAGGTTAACGTAAGCATGTTTCACGCAAATCTGTATATGAGATTAAATCAAAGAGGAAGGAGTATTCGAGAGCACATTGCTCCACCCAAAAATTTCCCCCATTCGCCTAGTGGGGGTATACTCACCGTTTTTATATTGTCATAAATTGTCAATTTTCTGTCATTCACCTTTCATTTTCCTGGTCTTTGCATTCTTCACATTTCAGCTCATGTCCTTTGCGCCTCTTTCTGCCGAAGCCCGTTCTTTCGCCTCAATTGCTTCACGATGGTAAATCCACGCAAATGAACTCATTGCATTAGGGCCTTGATCTACTCACAATGGCTCTCCACCTCTTTCAAACGGTAAAATTTGAAGCGGAAAATTAAACCTACCATTAGCCTGAAAAGTTTCGCTATAGTCATCGCTGCGTGGTGTCCTGAGAGACGTTTGTAGCTAGAATACTTCATGTTGTTTTCTTCGAGCACGGATGAAAAATATATCATAGTCCATACTTTAATGAGACATGCATGGGAAAATCACTTACTACTAATATATACTCATTATTCGTACCATTCCTTTAAGTATTACTTTAAGTACTCTTACAATATATTAAAGTATACCCTCCAACTCAGAACCACCACATTTATCATCGAGGGTAGCTCGCCAACGAGAGACTTGTAAAAGGGGCCTTCCAACCCTACGTTTTGGGATTCATTGCGGAAAGTGGTTGCAAAGACGAGGGAGAGAGAGAATGAAGCAAAGAATAACAGGAGCGACAAGAAAAGAGGCAAGAGAGGGCATGGCTGGATGAGTAGTTTTTAAGCGGATGGTCGAACGCATTCAGGGGCCTTCTGTCGACGCAGAGAACGGAAACCCGTGGTTGAGGGGAGAGGGAACTGAAGAGTGGAAAATGAAAACGGAGGAATAATGGTGTGGAGCGAGGCAAAGGATAAGCAGATAAAGGCGAAGACGATAAAAGGAGTAGGAATAATGAAGAAAGGTAGGAAACGCATGTACTAGAAATATAATGAGAGATTTAAAGTGCCTAAGGACATGTTCTCTCGAAGCGAAAAAAATCTAAATTCACATTATAGAAAGAGTCATGAGCCATCCAGGGAAACCTTTAAATATGAAAAATAGTGAACATAAATGCAGAGGTCAAATTAATGTCAGTTTTGCGTTTTTAATTACTAGTAAAAATTGGGGATTGAACATATATTACAACCTTTAATAGGAAAAACCATACATTAAAAATGCAATTCAGAATTCAGATAATCTTATTAGTAGCTCACTTATTTACTCGCACACTTTCATTTTTATGAGGTACAAATTATAGCTTTAACTTCTTTTGGCCTAGAAATTCCTGAAAGAGAAGTCGTTGAACAGAAAATACTGAGTATGTTTTGTAGGCCGTAATACTTTATAGTAAAGATGATTCCTAAACCCCTTCTTAAGACAGTTTTTGGCATAATATAAAGCAATTTTATGAAGGATATTTATTATTAAAATGCAAAATCAGTAATAAGCTAAATATTACCTCGGGGTGAATGAGCTAAGGCATCCAAGCTTTCTGAGATAAAATGAGGAATGTTCATCTCAACTAAGGTTATATATAACAATTACGCAAGAGTTAAACAACTGGCGCATTTTATGCTCAAGTTTCCAGTATGTTTTCACATAAACCAGTGAAAATAGTTAATTAGGAAGAAATGAATGTTGAGAGATTATTTCGTGGTTGTTTGGATTGGAAAATGATAATGATCAGGAGGTGATAGAGTATCTTATTGGTCCAAATGGTAATTTCTTGAATGACGGTGAGGCAATAAAATAATTGGTTTATGTAATACCTCAAGAACTAAATGTAATAGGGAAAGGAATGAATGTTATCCTCGACCGAAATCAAGAAACTTCGCTAAGATTGACAAATGCGACAGTAGAGCATAAAATAATGATTACCTTCGTTTTAGAAGAATTCAAAAAGAGTAGAGTTTCATTAGCCCACGTACGGATTACTTTAATGCCTTCGTTTATTTTATTGCAGAGAGAGAATGCAGAGACATGTAGGAGATGGATAGCAGGACCCGATAATCATGATAGTCCTGCTCGGAATCAAGTAGTTGATTGGATGTGAGCGTGGGATGGGTTATTTGGAGCTCTGACGAGCGGCAGGGGTAATACGAGGGCAACGGAATGAAAGGCGAAGGATGAATGGACGGTAGAGAGAGCAGCGGTTGACGGGTTGGTTTTGGGGGACACGGAATCATTGTCCGGTAACTTGGGATAAATTTTTACCTACATGCTAACTGATATCAATGATGGGTTGTACTGTATATCTGAAACTATGGAAGTTGTACAGCCTGTACAACTCCCATAGTTTCAGACGATATTTTTCATGGAATTTTGATAAATTAAGGTGGACTCACATAACCATACCTCTAATAAGTAAAATAATATGCCAATGATCACAGGGTTTTGTTGTCGCGTAATATGGCCCAGTATTATGCCATCTAGCAAGAAAAGCACCCGATGTACGAGCTAATAAGGTTTAAAAACATCCAATTTCCTTACGCTCGGCAAGCAGACGCTTGTGCATAAAAGCTTATACATAACTAATATAGAGCGTTAACACATCTAGCTGACAGTTAAGGGCGAATGGAGTGCGACGTTGATAAATTTACGCTCCTTGTGCTCCCTTAGCGATCGCAACGGAAAATACTTCCAACACTGAGCTAAAGTTAAGTTGATCGCTTATGGGAACAGCATTTGCTTATCCTAAGTAAGTAACTGTAACAGAATTTCCTCGCTAAGAACCTCTAATAGTTTAGTGTTTAGAGGCTTGCGATAAAATTAACTTTATGCACCTCGACGTGAAACATTGCATTCACCAAAAATATATGGTTCGGTACACCACAGCAGGAGAGTCTTCTACGCATTATAGTGAGTTCATTTATTTCAAACCACTTTTATACTTCTAAAACTAGAAAACCAAAATCTACAGCAATTAAAAATTACTTTACTGTTACGAGTTACCTGTACCACCAAACATTTTAAAATGCAAAGCAAAGGTAGAGGCTACAAAGCAGAATAATTATTTTGAAATCCAGAAGAATAGCGAGATTTTTCCATGCTTTAGCATCATTCATCAAATATAATGTGTATTGGAAGAATTTATACCTAAAACATTGAAAATTATTTTCAAAATTCGGAAAAAATAGTTTTGCATACATTCTCAGATTACTAACCACATACTTCCTTCTCAAAAACTCGTTATCACCGTGAAGAAATTTTCTGTCTAGTCTCATGGCTACAAAATGAGTAGACAGTTACTTATACCGGCTCCCTTTATCGTGGAGACGTTTTTCAGTCTCGATAAGTTGAGTGATTTAACGGCCACTAACTAATACTCTAGTCGGTTTGCTTACAAATTTCTTAAAAAGCGAATAAGCGTCGCAATAATCATTGTGAACCCCATTAGCACCACCTACTGTCGATAGTGATTGTATTATGGAAATGCGCGCTCTAATTTTGCGGATTGCAGCGAAAAGACTAGTTTTTAAGGTCACCCAAATATAATTAGCATTTCACTAGCTACACCAAGAAAAACCTAGTATAGAATGCGTTGAGTTTATATTGTTAAAAGGAACAGAAATAGTAAAACCTAGTAGTTATTGAGACACTGCAAACATTGGCGCATCCTAATGCACAATTTTTTGTCACTGAAACACGAAAATTATTTTCTTCCAAACTTAAATAATGCAGAATTGTTGAAAATGCATAAAAATTCAATGGTTATCATAGAACTTCATGGTCATAGAAATATATAATCAACCTTCAGTAATTAGTAGGCACCAGGTAGTTTTGAGATTACCATTCTTCAGGGAAGAAAAAAGTAACCTCTGATCTGAACTGCAAATAGAGGCCCGCAACCTCACACTACTTTCACTGGCATTAAATTGTAAACTCATGATCACATTGCAATAAAAAATCAAAGAAACTGTAGTCTTTGAATCCCCAAAAGTTTTATGGTTTGGAGTGCAAACTGAGGAGCGGACTAAAATTTCGCTGTTATGTTACCTCCTACTTATTGCATAAATATTTTTGAGAGCAAGAGAGAATCATCCTGTGGTGCCGTAAGAACAATCAGGAATCCGATGACAATGTCAACTGTGCAAATCAGCAAAAACAGAGAAAGCGACACCTTCTTTTTCAATTCTAATCGATATGAGCACCAGATCTTTCATCGTAATCGTTATATTTGCCAAGTAAATGTAAATAAGAGCATGTTTTGTATCCTGTAGCAACCGTGATCCTTCAAACACTGAAGTAGCTGAAGAAAATAATTAGTGCTAAGATACTGTTACGAGTTCAAATCGAAATTAGCTGTCAACACTTTAAAATCCAGCAGCACTTTATTCAAAACACTTCAACGAACGATATCTTATCAGAACTGATTAACTTCAATACCAAAGAAATCAACACAAACAAATATCTCGTCACCCAGCGACGCCCACATCACACATAGGCGCCGTTACACTACCCCCACCCCAAGAAATTGCTCTGTCCCAGAGCAAAAGAATTTTTCCCTTAACACTGGCCATGGGAGGCGAAGACTTTGATGACTCACTTGGGGCACCAGGAATTGACCCACTGGATGAAGCAAATCCTCCACTTCCAAGGCCACCAGATTTCACCGGGAGGTGGAGAAACCACCTTCTCGGCCATCGGCTGCACGGAAACCTTGGGCAGAGATGCAGGCTGGGCTGGAATCATTGGGGGTGGCACGGGAACAGCAGGAGCATTGGTTGGTGGTCCAGTCTTCGATTGAACCATTGGGACAGTGGGTGAAGGCTGCTGAGACACAACCACTGAAACTTCAGCAGGGTGAACTTGACCATTGACAGTTGGGGGTGTCGAAGTCATCTGTGGGTTGAAATAAGCCATTTGCTGCATAGTAGGATGTCTCCCAACAGGCGTCACATGATCAGTCTCAACAACTCCTTCAACTTCTGAGCGGCGAATATTGAAAATTTCATCCTCGCGAAATATATCATTATTCACATAATACTTCTGGGGAGACTGAGCATCAATGTCACCCCTGAATCCCTCAGATGCCAATGTGCACTGCATCTGAGCAGCTTGTCCTTTCTCCACGCCATTGCGGCCATGGAAAGGGGCCAAACGATTGAAATGGACTATTCTTGGCCTCCCTCTTGGAGGTTTCTTGATCCTGTAAACCACATCATTGATCCTGGTAACTACCTCATACGGTCCTTCCCACTGGTTCTGGAGCTTTGGAGAGTACTCACGGAACCTTTTTGGGTTGTAGAGCCACACCAAATCCCCTGACTGGTAGCCACCCTGGTCAGCCCCGATGTCATACCTCTCCTTTATTTTGCCACTTGCTTCCTCAAGATTGGAGCGCACTCTTTGATGGGTTTCATCCATACTCCTCCTGAGCTTTGTGATGTAGTGTTCTATTTCAATACCCTCTCCAGGCCTGCACCCAAATTGGAGATCACAAGGAAAACGCAGATCTCTCCCAAAAATGATGCGAGCGGGTGTTTCCTTGGTTGTCTCATTGAGGGAACTGCGGTAGGCCATAAGGAAAAAATGGTGATGTTGGTCCCAATCCTGTTGATTGTCGGAAACCATTTTCGTCAGGTATCTATCCAGGGTTCGGTTCATCCGCTCAACTATGCCATCAGACTGTGGGTGTAATGGGGTTGCCCTGGTTTTCCTGATGTCCAGCAACTCACACACCCGGGTGAATACTTCCGACTCAAAGTTTCTTCCCTGATCAGAGTGAAGCTCCAGTGGGACACCAAAGCGACTGAAGAATTGTTTCACCAACACATCGGACACTGTAGTGGCCTCTTGGTTAGGAAGGGCATATGCTTCAACCCACTTACTGAAATAGTCCATGGCCACATGTATTTGCTCACATCCTTTGTTATAGGGAAAGGTCCAGCAATATCAATAGCCACACGCTCAAAAGGTGCCTCAACATTGTAGATCCTGATTGGTGCTCTTCTCTTTTTCAGTGGACCATTTGCCGCTGAACACACTGTACACTTCCTACACCATTCCTTGACGTCCTCCTTCAAATTTGGCCAGTAGAATCTGTCGTGGACTTTTCTTAGTGTCTTGTGTAGACCAAGATGTCCTCCAGAAGCACCATCATGCAGACTCCTCAAAACCTCAGGTATGCGGTTTCGTGGAACAATAACCTGCTGCCTCTTTAGGTCTCCGGTTGAACTTTCAATCTCCCTTTTTAGCACACCATCATCTTCCACAATCGAGTTCCACTGAGCCCAATATGTCTTACCACATGGTGAGAAGGGAGCCACTTCCTGCCAAGCTGGTCTTCCCTGACCGGAACATTTCCATTTCCAGAGATGTTTGAGGTTAGGATCTTCCTCCTGATCTTCCCGAAGTTTGGCACTTTCCCAAAGATCAGCAACCACAGTAGTTCTCCTCAAGGTGCATTCCCTCTTGTCATGATGTGAGCAGTGCTTGCAGCTTTCCTCACAAGGTCTTCTTGAAAGGGCATCAGCATTTCCATGACTGGCTCCTGCTCGATGAACTGATTCAAAGTCATATTTCTGGAGCCGTTCAATCCAGCGTGCTACTTGCCCTTTAGGAGTTTTGAAACAAAGAAGCCACTTCAGTGCTGCATGATCAGTTCTGAGTAGAAAGTGTCTTCCATAGAGATATTTGTGAAAATGTCCAACAGCTTTAACTACGGCCAATAGCTCCCGGCGGGTAACACAGTAGTTGCACTCAGGTTTTGACAGGACCTTACTGAAGTATCCAATGACCTTTTAAACTCCTCCCTGCTCCTGTGAGAGCCCCTCCTGAACTCCTCCAATGGCTACATTGCTAGCATCTGTATCCAGGATGAACTTCCCTTCTGCCCTTGGATAACCCAGGATGGGGGCATTGATCAGTGCCTGTCTTAGCTCATCAAACGATTGCTGACAGTTCTCATCCCAAATGAAACTGCTCTTCTCTTCAGTCAACTTAGTTAGAGGTTTTGCTACAAAAGGAGAATCCCTTTACAAACCGCCGGTAATATGTGCACAGACCAAGAAAACGTCTAATCTCATGCTTGTCACGTGGAACTGGCCACTTAGCTACAGCTTCTATTTTCTCAGGATCTGGGGCAACCCCAGAGTTGGACACCACATGTTCAAGGTAGTTGACTTGCCTTCTGAAGAGGTTGCACTTCTTTGGATTCAGCTTGAGATTTGCCTGCCTCAACCTCTGGAATACTTGCTCCAAGTTGGATAGATGTTGATTGAAGGACTTTCCCAGAACAATTATGTCATCCAAGTAGACCAAACAGGTTTCCCAAGATAATCCTCTCAACACATTTTCCATAAGCCTTTCAAATGTAGCTGGAGCATTACACAGACCAAATGGCATGACATTGAAATGCCATAGTCCTTCTCCAACTGAGAATGAAGTCTTCTCTTTGTCCTCAGGCTTCAACCCCACTTGCCAATATCCACTCTTCAGGTCCAATGTCGAAAATAATCTGCATCCTTCAAGGCTGTCCAATGTGTCATCTATTCTCGGCAAAGGATAACTGTCCTTCTTAGTGATATTGTTCAAAAGCCGGTAGTCTATGCAGAATCTCGTTGACCCATCTTTCTTCTTGACTAATACAACTGGAGATACCCATGGACTGCTTGAAGGCTCTATGATCCCATCAGCTTCCATTTCCCTGATAATCTTCCTTGCCTCTCCCCTTTTTGCCAATGGTAGTCTCCGTGGATTCTGTCTTATGGGCCTTGCGTCACCAGTATTTATTGCATGCTGCACAATATTCACTCTGTCTTTCTGCCCTACTCCAATTTCAAATATGTCCTGATATGTGATGACAAGGTTCTCAACCTTCTCAGCTTCCTCATCACTGAGTTCTTGACAGTTTGACCTCACAAAATTCTGAAGCTCCTCTGGAAGACCCTTATGGAATGGTTCAGACCTCTCGATCCGTCTCATCACTGGTGAAGCTGCTGAACAGTATCCTATTGTGCTCCTTTTTTCCAGAGTAATTTTGTAGTCATTCACATTCATGATACGAACTGGGAACTTGCTACCAGTCAGGAATAAGGATCTAGCCACTAGCACCCCTGGATGAAGGCTGTCTTCCTCCACTGCTGGCTCCAGTAGTGCACTTTGACCTTCCTCTACATTTTCCTTCATTGTCCCCCAGGTCACAAGCTGAGTCCTTGCTGGTAGAGTAATATCTGAGAGCAGTAATACTCTAGTGTGGTCAGGCTTCTCTGAGTGTAGGATGACCTCCTCATCACCAATAACCACTGTCTTCTTGTTCAAATCCAACTTGAGTCCAAATTTGGTGAAGAAGTCCATTCCAATGATGACATCTTCATATTTCTGCCACCAAAACCTGATGTTTGAAGGTACTGCCCCCAATAAGGAAGGGAGCAGCTACCTCCCCATAGACTCTGGCCAGATTACCTGTAGCAGTACGTAGTATCCATTTTGTTGGCTTTATCTTCTCCTTTCTCTTCACTATTGTCTGGTTCAAGATGGTCACGGTGGCTCCCGTGTCGAGAAGTAGCTGCCTTGATTGACTATCCACAAAGCCATCTATATACACGCTACCTCTACCGCCAGCTAAGGATGCTACTTCTTTGATTGTTTTCTGGGTCTTCTGGTCGCGGGTTGACAGCTGCCCCTCCCTATCAACCCTCTTCAGTTTACCGGCACCTTACCATCTGATTTCGCGGTGCACTTGTTTCTTATGTGCCCAACCTCCCCACAGGCCCAGCATCGAATTTCTCTCTTCTTGTATTTTAATTTTTCCAACACGATCTCCACTATATTTTGAATACTACGAGCTCCAATGGTGTCAGCTTCCATGGCTCGTACCTGGGAATGTCCTGTCACTGATTGCCTAACTGCTTTAAACTCCAAGGCTTGGGCTAAGGCATCACTAAGTGTCCTCGGTCTTGCAAGTTTGATGGCCTGCTGTGTCTCAGGTTTTCTCAGTCCATCGAGGAACTTGTCTAAGGCTAGGCTTTCATATGTGCTGTCATCTACAGCTGGGTAGGCACTCCTCACAAGGCGAGCGATGTCAGCTTCAAACTCCTGCAGGGTCTCATTTGGTCTCTGGACTCTATTATTGAGCTGGGTACGGTGTAGCTGCTCCATATGTTTGCTGCCAAATCTCATTTCCAGACGTCTCCAAACCTCGCTGAAGTTTTGCCTCTCAGAAGATGGTATAGTCTTGAGAATGGACAGTGCTTCACCTCGGAGTGATAGACTGAAAACAAACGCCTTTGTTGCTGGTGACCAACCATACAATTCAGTTGCGGTCTCCAGCAATGTCTGGTAGTCCCCCAATGACGTCTTTCCATCATAAGTTGGCAAACCAGTGTGCTGCGGAACGATGAACCGTCTATTTAGAGTATGTTCCTTAACTGGAGTAACTGTTTCTTCAAGACCAGATGATTCTGAAACTCCAATAGATTCAGTCACCTTTTCTTGGTTGGTAGAATTTCCAGCCCCACACTCAAGTCACCTTAGTCGATCTTCCATGGTTTTTAAATCATCTCTGACCTTGCTCACTTCCTTATTCATCACATCTGCAAGTCCTTTAATTTTATCGTCCAAAGTGTCTTGCAATAAATTTACATTCCCTTGGAGAGCTGAAATATTTTCGTGAACTATCTCCTGCCGATTTTTCATGGACGTGAGCAGTTGGCTGATATCTGCTGTCTCGAATAGAAAACTTGCAGGATCCTTCCCTTCCTCCAATATCGCCTCTCGAAGTCGGTCCTGTAACGCAGACTTCTTGCCCGAAGTATTCAAATCGCGTTCCTCCAACTCGCGTTTTAGGTCGGCCACTTTTAATTCACGTAGTGTAATTTTTCCAGCCATTTCAATTTAATCTATAAAAGAATCCCGCTTCTGATACCAATTGTTACGGGTTCAAATCGAAATTAGCTGTCAACACTTTAGAATCCAGCAGCACTTTATTCAACACACTTCAACGAACGATATCTTATCAGAACTGATTAACTTCAATACCAAAGAAATCAACACAAACAAACATCTCGTCACCCAGCGACGCCCACATCACACATAGGCGCCGTTACAATACAATAGAAGAGTTCTCACGTTAGAAAAATGGCGCGAGCACTACAGGTCTAGCCTCAAAAATAAAAAAAATGTCTTTGCCTGGAACACAGTGTTGGACAATATATGTTTTCCATGGAGAAATTCGTCATAAAGCTAGCAATTGGAGAGGTACAGCTATCAGCCGAAATGTACTGCCGATAATTAATTTTAACGATTTAGTTTGTTTGAATCTGGGAAATCTGGGGAATCTGGGAAAATGGTTTCTTAGTTCGCCAAAATTTCTTCAAAAAACACCAAATATACAGAAATATGACAAATTTTGCGTAGACAATAATAATAATAATAATAATAAATTAATTTCATTATTCTAAGAGTGCACTCCTTTAGAAAAGAGTAGTACATAGTATGATGTGCATGGACAAATAATAAGAAAATAAATGACATTCTCCATCAAGAAACAAACAAAGAATAATTCGTTCATATCAAAATTAGCAATATCATCATACAACACACCATGAGGAACCCAATAAAGAATGATTTGTACATATAAAAATTAACAATGGAATCGTTATATAACCAGAGTAAAAATGAAAACTAAATTACTTCTTCAAACATATAAATTTACCACAGACATATCAATGGACAAAATCCATTACAAAACAAAAATATCTATGTACATGGGTCTCAAACAAGTAAATGTTTGGTAAGCTTTCTCTTAAATGTTGCGAGTATTGCACGGACTTTTACTTGTTTTGACAGGTCACTCCCACAAATTTGAAGCTACGAATGTAAAGGATTTTTGAAATGTAGCTGTCCGGAACTGGGGGGAATACAAAAATCACGGGTCTTGTCACTACATTTGTATATTTACAGCTAGGGGGAAAAAGATCAATTAAATACTGTGAATAACCCGTTATAATAATGCAACCGCACTGAATTGAATTTAACAACGACGATTAGGTAAAAGGAAATAAAGTAAACTGCAACTCTTAGTTCATCGACTAATCGTCTATCCATAACTCATCACGAGGAGTTGGCTGCAATCGAGTGTAGCCCGCCCACCCGCCCGGGTAGACTGTAGCCAATTTAGCCTGCGGCTGCAGGCCCCATTTGAGTGCTTACATATTTCACTAATTAAATATTTATTTACCAACCTCCCACCATTTTTTTTGTCTATTCCTTAAATAGTATACATAACACAGCTGCGATAAATTCCTCTCTTTTATCCAAAAATAAATAGCAAATGGTGACTGCAGGACGAAAAATATCAACCAGACGCAAATTAACGAAAATAACTTTGAATTACCCAGGGTACACATGACTACGTCTTTATAGGTGTAAGTAACCGACCCCTACCTGCAACCTGAACAACGAAACTTTTTCGTCAAAGAACCACCGCTCATTAATTGACTGTGTACCATTGTTCTGACTGCTTTTATCCTGCACCTGGCATCCGGGAGAACTTACGTGGTTCTGATTTAAACTGGGATGAGTGCTTCATGCCTGGATTGGAATGACCCCGAGCTACACACCCTAGTGGCGGCTTGCACGGTATTTCGTAGATTTCGATGTAGATTGATGGATGTCGTTGTCGGTTCAAATGTATCTCTTCCATGTTGTACTTAAAGGGAAAAGTGAAATTCGAGAAAGACACTCCCAAGGAGAGTATCCCAGTTTGTTAGAGATTCTAGGGTTGAAAATTTCCAGCCTTAACATATTCCGTCATTTTGGCTCGGAAATAATGAGATCGATGACGTGAAATTGGATAATTAAATGAAAAGTATTTCCACAATCAGCGGGAAAAAATCTTTGTGGACAATATTACTCCTTTATATTTTACGCGATATTCTTCACATTCTCCAATTTGAATCATAAAGAGGAGTAAGTCCTACAGGGACCGAACATGTAGGTCCTGCAGGGACTGATATTATGTGCAACCATTTCCACTACGTAAATTACAAGAAGGAAGGCAGTATATCAAATATTTGATTTTATTTAAGAAGTTCTGCTCTAGGTTATAAAATTTATGGCTAAGCGGAATATTTTGAAATGTCGCAGATTAACTATAAAATATTTTGAATGTGAGGCAGCGAGAAGCAAAGTGGTGTAAGTGACAAAAGTAAAATTTGTAGTAAAACTAGTTCAAAGCTCAGTGTATATGGAAAATTCTAGAGTTGGCCACTAGTTTTTTCTTTACAATTGTTTTCTACATGCATGGTTTATTTTAAATATGCAGTTTCATGTCTTTCTGGTAATTTAATATTAAATAGGATTTCTTTGAAAAATACCTTGCAAACACTTACACTCTTTTGCTTCCAATTTTTTTAACTTACACCCCTTTGCTCTAAAGCAATCAGCATACTTTGTTGATACTCACAGGGTTATCAAATGTAGACTACCTTTTAAACATTTTTATTAAAAACTTAGAAAAAATGTAATTAAGTAGTTACTATAGTTGCACAATAGAACCCACAACAGTTCATCTTTTTACATCATAATCTGTATCGTAAATCTTATTCAGGTCATCTAATTCCAGATTTTCCTCATCGCCGATTGTTGACGCAGATGTACGTACCTAGTTGCTGGCCCTTTTCAGTTTGCTTGTCTGTTGACGTTTTACTGTTCCCTTTTTTCGTGCGTTTTCCAAGTTTTTTTTTACTTGGCTCCATGCTTCAAGTTGAGATAACAGACATGGTAAATTGGAGGCAAAAACTGCAGAAGAGTTTGTAGGTCTTTGAACTTAGTTGTTGTTATTTTTGGGGGTACTACGTGAAGTGATTTCAGTGTAAATGTTGTTGGCGGTCGCCCAACTTTGGGTTTGACCATGGAAAATTTTTCAAATTCAAGATTCTCGTTAAGTGACGTTTTGTAGAAAAAGGTCAATGGTTCTTCCTTCTTGAACCTAAACCATTGAAATTGGCTTTTGCCAGTCAATCTTCTGGATACCTGCTGTTATGATCATACTCCTTGTCCGATTAATCTGATAGGCATAGTTGATTTTACCTTAATGAATATAGATGAAAATATTGAGCACTTATGAGTAGGCAATCAAATATCAATACGAATAAAGTACTTTATTTAGTAATTTTATGATATTTCATACATTAAGGAAATTAGCATAAATTCTCCGTCATTCTCCGTTACCAGTACCGTTAAGGAGAAATTATTTTTAAATCAGTCTCTTATCTCCCAAACGTACAAATGTCTTCAATATAATTTTGCGACACTATCTGAATTTACTCCATCAAGACTTCTGCAAACCAGCAAAAATATTATGATTATACTCCATGCTTCTTACAATCTCCAACTCAAGTCCCTCATCTAATAAAAGGATTCTCTTCAACGAAATCGCCTGTAAGGGGGCCATCTCTACCTTAGCCGGAATCTTAACTAATTTTATAAAATATTTATGTGATATATTTGAATGATCTACCTCTGTAAATTAAAATATATGGCGATTATTATAGCGCCCACATATATCGTCATAGCGATCCTTGGTGACACCTAACGGTGGCGATTGAGGTCAGTTAGGGTGACCCAAGAGTTTATGGGGGGGGGGACACAGGTTCCAAAGTACTCCCGAGCCGACCTTCAGAAAGGTCATTGCTACTTGGATCACATCTCTCTTCCGTACATTCTTCTTCTTCTTGACGTCACACTATTTGCAACTGTGTGCCGCCAAGGCTGCGCCGGCGTTTATTTACTTATAAGGTAAACACGTTTCAAAAAGGCTTACTTCATCGATTCAACAATTGGTCATAAATATGCGAACTGCACACCATTTATAAAGACCTGTGTATATGCTTAAATTATGTATATCCATGAAGAAAAAAAATGAAGATCTCAATTGTGGCAAAAAAAAGCTTCAAACTCTATGCAAAATGTATACTCCCTGAAGCCACAGTCTTCAAGATGTCTTGAGATGTCTTATGTAAGCGTTTATACAAAGATTAAAAATCGGATTTCTACTTAATGTCACAAAAACATATTTATATTCTCAAATTGATTGTTTATTATCAACATAGATCATTAATAAATAACTAAATTGAAATCAGTTTAGAGAAATATATGACCTAGGAACCCACTTAAAAGTATATCACCACACTAAGAGAATCGACTAGCGACGTTCTTTCATTACTTCAGATATCAACGCACTTGCCCATAGTTTTCTCTAGATAGATTTTTGGAACATGAACTAGTTTTAATTTCCATTTAAAACGGTGATCATCGTGAGAGATTTCGGTATCATCCGATTGCACTTAAACTGCCGATAATTGCAACACAATTATTGGAGGAAAAGCTCATCAACTGGAACCTTAATTTCATTACCGAAGGACAGAAATAGCCATTCCTCGTTCGTCAACAGTGACTCGATTAAGCGCTAAATTACCTTTGCGAAATGAATTGCTTCCACTTATTTAGGGCATGAACATCCCCAATCATCCCCGGTCAAATATTCCATTAGTCATACCTTTACGCCAGAGGCTCTAAATCAGTGGAAAATCATCCTCTTGAAATAATTCTTTTGAGATTAGGAGGAACAGGGAGCACAATTAAGTCAAATTGGACGTTCCCTAGATAATGAGAAATTGGTAAAACAGTAGAAAATTTCCTATTCTTATTTCTGTTTCATTCGAGGAAGCACTTTAAATGCCAATATTTAAAATAAACTCTTTACAAAGTGTATTTATTGTATTTTGAAATTTTCTAAGTTGGAAGCGTGATATAAATGTAACTGTATTCCATATCGAGAAGACTTATGTTGGGCGTTGCAATCTATGGATCTAAATGGTGTACCATTGGAAAAAAAGACCATTAAAGACTTAGAAAACCTGATGTTGGAGTATATTGAAGATAAAATTGGCAATTATAATAAAAATTAAAGTATTCAGAAGGAAAAAAATGGTCACTAGTACAAAAGTACTACCAATTTGATCGAGATCCACTTGAGGTAGAATAGCTTTATGAAGAATATAATTGAAAGAAAACTAGAGGAAAGAGTCCCCAGAGAGAGACCCAGGAATAAGTCATAGCCTTTAAATATATAGAATGTCTAATATGACTAATAAATTTCAAGCTAATCACAAAAAACTAGCACATACGCACAAAAATAGGAAAAGTGTATACATTTATTTACAGGCTTATTAATTACGCCCTTTTAAGTGTTGAAATTGATAATTATCTACAGAAAAAATAAAAAGGCACATAAAGCATAAAAGCAACAAGAGAATATTATGGAAAAAGTGAAGAAAATAAAAATGTACGTCTATATCAACCTATTTTACAAACCCGTTACTGGTTTCATTTCATTTGAGAGAGACTAATTATCTCATATATTATTTCAGATATCTACAATATATTGATCGGACCAATCGATCATCCGCGAGTCACTTTAAAAAAATAAGTTTTGGATGGTTGATAGTTCTCAATGGAAATTAAAATTTCAGCCACAAACATATGTTTCATAACGTGGTTGAAAAAAACAAACTACAAATTTTATCTCCAATGCATTGGCCGCTATTAATAATAAAGGATTTGTATGAAGAGTTCTCGGGTTTATAGACATCCTCATCGAGAGAAAAAGGAACGGAAGCTTGGTCCACAGCGTGTATAGAAAGCCGACGCATACCGACATTTATCTGAATGGAAAAGGTAACCATCATCCCGCACAGAGAATAGGTGTGTCTTTTTCACCGAGCGAAGGCAGTGTCAGACGAAGAGAACCAAAAGGGTGAAGTGAAACACCTGAAGACGACCTTTCGTGCCAATGGATACACGGAGAGGAGATCCAATTGGCTCTAAAAGGAACCATAAATCCGAGGAAGAGAGAGACAGAGACAAAACTAAGAGGCAGAGCGTGCCTGCCTTTCACACCAAAAGTATCCAACCAGATATCAAGGATACTAACCAGATACAAGATCGAGACGGCCCTCAGACCAATGACAAAACTAAAAAATATCTTGGGAAATGTCAAAGACAACCTGCATCTTAAGAAGTATACAGTATCCCTTATGAATGCGGCAAGGTATACATTGGCAAGACTGGACGCGCGGTGGAAACATGCGTGACAGAACACGCTAGGTGCATCAGGCTCTTCCATCCAGAAAAATCTGCGGTGGCAGAGCACAGCCAGGGAAATGGCCATAGAATTGACTTTGCCAACACCAGAGTCCTGTGTAAAACAAAGGATTACTGGGATCGCATTTTAAAGGAAGCCATGGAGATCAGGATGGAGAAAAATAATTTCAACCGAGACAAAGGTGTCCAAATCAACTACTCTTGGAAACCTGCTCTGAAAATGCTGGAAGAACGACGGGCAAAATCCGACCAATCGGAGCCAACCTGACAAAAAAGGCGGGAAAATGACCAAATGTCACTATATAAATATCGGACCATTCTGGCGAAAAATCATTCGCCCTGAAGACGATGGCAGACTACGTCATCGAAACGTCGGTGCAGTTTAACACCATTACCCGTCAGGAAACCCAAGAACTCTTCATTCTCAGCATTCGCCGGGAAAGACTCAGATCCTACATAAAGGATTTGTCTTTTTAAGACAACCAGCACCTATAAAATTTATTGAGCATACATCCTACATTATGAACTTGGCTGGAATTGATCAACGTAGACATAACCGAGCAAGATATTCATTTTTAAAGAGTTAATTAATTTTTAAAACTGTAAGAGTTGACGATGACTACTGAGAGAAGGGATGTACCCACGCTTTGACCAGAATTGGTCCAAATTGACCCCCCATGGGTCCGGTGGTCCCCTACTCGAGGATGTACTCCGGCAGACCGCACGGCGTCAACCCTGAAAGGGAGCCGGGGAGATACCTAATCATAATTTTTTGGGCAACGGGCTCTTCCGGTTCTCAAAGATGTGCGGTCGGTTTTTTCGCGAAAGTGAGACCGACGGCTACTTGTCTCAGTCGTTTGGGTAACCAAACTAATACGAGCACTTCGGGGAGGCGGTGGCCCAATTGAGGTCCTTTTGACCTCAATCAGCCTCATTGATGTCGGCCTCGAAGGGGCTGTAGCTCGCTTACTTTCCCTTCCCATCCCTGTCCCCTTCTCCCACTACCATCCACGCTCGGATATAAGCGAAAGCGTCCTAACGAGCCGGAGGTAGTTACCCTTCGGTTGTAGATACCCGAAACCGCTGTACTTTAATGCATTTATGCAAGTCAAGAATAATAAGAGGGCGCACTGTTGAGAGACAAACTCTTATAACAAATTTCGATTAACATTTCTCCAGAGTGTACAAGTAAAGGTGTTTAAGAGAGACTGTAAGTGGAGGCATCTCCAAGCGCTCGATTTTGGATTTCCAAATGCAGACTACGCCCGTCGTCACGTAAGCGTCAGTTCCCTCTGATGTCTTATCCAAACATTCCGCTTCTTATATACACATATTCTCACTTGTCACCAGTCCCCATTCCCAAATGATATTCAACTCTCCAAACAATTCAATCCGATTTGAGTAAACATCCTACCGACTACTGCATGAGTGACGCGAGAATCACAAGGAACCTGTCAAACGAGCTGCGATTAAGAGGAGCAGATGCTGTGATTGTTTGGCAACCGATATGACGAATTAAATCCCCGTACTTTGGCACACGTTTCATCATCGATTCCATTCCCGTGGAGTTAAAGACGTTTTTTTTCAGCTTTCGCACCCCCACAAAACCAATAATCCGCCAATCAATTACGGATGAACAAGTTCCTTCGTGGGTTATTTCATTGCCCTCGATAAACTTTTCAATAATTATGAATATGCAGAGGAAAAGTCATTCATGCAATTTGAATGAAGTTATTTGTTGATGATGAAGAGTTTTAGATTGATGTTGTAGATTTTAGGGCAATGAAAAGCTTATAATTTAGAAACTATAGGCACTCAAACTACACTTTTATGTACCAACACTCAAGGGCAGCAAAAAACCATGCATTTTCCGTATGCCTCGTGATACACACTCAATTTCAGTTGTACGAATTGAGTGTTCAACAAATGATATCATTAATAAAGATCTGCATTTTTACACAAATACCTGTACATTAATTATGTAAATGGTGCATGTATGTTAAAACTGTTGTGTTATCTTCTAATTCTACTTTGTATTCCTAAGTGGAGTCTATTTCCTCTTCATTCTGAACATTTTATCGAATCGATAAAGAGGGTTGTAATTTAGCTAATGGCATTAGAGTATTAGCCAGCCATTTACATAGCCTTAAGGGTTTTTGGTAACTTCTTTTCATGAAAAAAGATGGTCATTTAATAATTAGATACAGTCGCAATTCTCAAGTATCCCAACTTTATAGAACCCGCTTTCTTTATCAGAATTTCTAGAGTTCTTGAAACGCTACGAGCAGCTCATGAAAGGTGAAAGAGCGTATGGCAAGAAAAATGAGCTGATGAACAACGAGAGATAAATGATCGAGATATTCTCTAACATCTAATGCCGGTTTCATCATAAGTCCCTTAATAATTTACATTGCAGTACGTCGTACTTCTCGTAAGTTCGGAATTCTTGATAGAAAGTATGCTCATAAATTCCACTTACTTGTCTTCTCCTAACAACCTCATATCAGATACCTCCATGATATGGCATATGACTCAATTTTCCTCCAAGGTAAATACGATGCCAAAATTATTCGTAGGTTCCGCATTGCCCCCTTCAAAACTTAAGGGTTAAATTGCATAGATAATTGGATAGAAGTCTAGAAGAATACCATCGATTCCGTTCTATCAAAACTGCAAAGGGAAAGATTCGATAGTTATGGATAAGCATATTAAAAGTTTCTTTGAAGGCTTCCGCGACTCTTATAATTATTAATATTGCTCTTTTCAGGTATTTCCGTCGCGTGTTTGGTTTTTTTGACAACAGTTTCTCCCCTCTTCCTGGGGGCATCTTCAGGTCCGTTGGACATTTTTGTAATTGTTCAATTGTTCAAACAATTACAAAAACGTCCAATGGACCTGAAGACGCCTCCAGGAAGAGGGGAGAAACTGTTGTCAAAAAAACCAAACACGCGACAGAAATACCTGAAAAGAGCAATATTAATCATATTAAAAGTTGTTTGACCCGAGAGAAAAATGAACGCTATTTTATTATTTCAAAGTTTGTACAAGATTAATCTTGACCCTAATCAAAAGGGTTTCATTCTGGTTTCGGCATCAGGGCCGTTCGTGTGGACTTTCATCAACCCGTCGTCATGGTGAATGATGGTAAACTTTAAAATCAACTACCAAAACCTCGATAACCGAAAGGTCGTCTCCTGCACCGTACGTATACCAACATTTCTTTTCTACCGCTCGTTGACCCCAGAGACCTCAACACCATGAAACACTTTCCTGCCATCCCGCATCCCCTTTTTCCAATTATCTTGGTCGCCATTCCATTCCCGTTGATTTCAATTTTCCGTTGTCAACGTCCGGCGCAGAACCGCTCGATTGCCGCTAGCAGCAGGTGACGATGAGGTCTACTTCATTAATACTTCTTTTATGAGATACTGTTACACCGGAATTTTCTCGTCCGAACAGCCACCTATCCAACCTCTTTCCCCCTCTTTTATCCAAACTCTTCCCTTGGTCCCATATCCGTTAAAAATAGCACAATATATTTTACATCAAAAAGAAAAGAGATACTTTGTTAGTACAATAGGTATAGGAGAAAATATGCAGCATTTCGCTCAAACCCTTTTCCCTCATACCACATAGCTTATAATGTAATCGAGATACATGCAATCGGGGACATTCTCCTTGTTGGGGCATTTAATATGAAAACCGACCGGTAACCTTGATTTCCCAAACAGCAATAACACATCGCTCAATCTTATCATATGAATTTAAATTCAAGTGACAGAAATTATAGAACTCCTGCGTAACTTCCTGTATTCAGAATAGCTCCGATATATGCCTCAGGAACATGGTCAATTGCAGTGACGTTGCCATTCACACTATTTGTAATTCATCTGACGAGGTTTCTTTCGACGGTTGTAAACAGAAAAGAGACACCAAATTTTAGTTACGATACTGAAACATTTCAATGTACATGCGTTAATTTGATAATGCCATTAAGGGAAATTGTTTAGGAGAGAACATAAAGCTAGGAAAGAGACGTCGATCGTAAGGAGTGGAATGACCTCAACCACCCTGTAGGTAGTGCGAAACTACAGTTCTCGTCTTTTGAAAAAGCCCTCTATTTCTTCAAATACTTATCTACTTCTAAAAAATTACCCCTTTGAGTGCAGGCAGACGTGATATTATGTCATGGTTGTGATATCATGTCATCAGCACCATCGAAAATACAAGCATGAGGTGATATCACGTCATGTCGCACTCAAACGGTTAACTAGCAGTTTCATACTTTGTAATGGCTACCAACGAACGTATTGACCACAATTGATTTACAGGGATTGAGAAGAAAATCTACAAAGCACCAAGACGAAAAATTTACAAGGAAAGAAACCAATTCAATTAAATAAATTGCTGTATGGACATGGAAATTAATATTATCCCAAGGAATATTTTAAAATTGTTAATTTTTCAGGTGATCTTCTGCTTTGACTCATCATGAATAAAACCAATCTCTATTTCATCGTAAAGAGGAAAATTTACACATTTGTGTCTCCCAAAGCTTTCCGTTAATCGTATTCAACTTCGAAATAGTCTGTTGGTCAACAATTGTTATCTTATAATTATAATCTTAGCCTGCGGCCAAGTTCGAGAAAGTCTTTCATACATATCTCAAAAATATAACGAAAGTTAAGAAAATTAATGTTTCGAGTAAATATTGAAATGAGTGATGATCAGTTGCACTGTTTTACAATTCATATATATTCACATTATTTCTCCAAATTATAGATGCACGATCATTCGTTTTGATATGCCACCGATGACATTTTTCACACTATAAATTGAGTAAACGCATATGAATGCTTAATGGAACTCACAAACTAAATATATTGTCTGATCTACATTAAGCCCACAGGTTTTTATTGATAGTTATAATCTTAGGTAATAGGTAGGTTTTTTTCTGCTTCATCTCAGCAGAAAAGCAACTATTTGCAGTGATAAAAGAATAAATATAGACGTATTACTAATTTAATCTATTAACAAACTGCGAACACTGCAAAATATTAAAAACTCGGAAATAAAATTTTGCTGCCAATAAAATTGAAAATGTCGTGAATTTTTGGATAAATCGTTTTTCAATTTTATCACCCCCGTCATTGCAGGTTACAATTTTGGAGAGCGACAGTAACAAATAATATTGATGGACATTATGATATTATCTTATAGTTTTAATACAGGTATTTGGAGATTAATAGCATTTGGAATGAGATATCTGAAAACCTATTTCTAAATGTAACTAATCGAGGTCTGAAAACCAAAGAAATTTCCTGTCCTCTTTTGAGCAAAGAAATGAAAAAACCAGAGTAGATGCCAACAATGGGATCTGTTCCCCAAAAATCACTCGGCCTATCTGCATAGCTTGGAAATACGTGTTTTAAGCGGGACAAACCAAACATCACACACCAATTACATCACATAAACTGAAAAATCCATCTCCTCCCATCCGTAAAATGAGACAAATATTTGTATTTTGGAATTGGGACGCAAAAGTATGAAGGATCAATGTATGTGCAGTTATTTTTCGTCGCACTCTCAAAATTGCTATGGAAAGAATTTTCTTAATCGAGATACTTCCCTTCCTGAGCAGTGGCACATGGCATTGAATAATGCGTCACGGGAGTAAACAACCAGTTTTTCCTCGGGAGGAGCGAAATATATTTTCTGAGATTTCTCAAAAATATTTGTAGACTCAACAGAAGGTAATCCTCGAAGCTGGAAGTATTTTCCTTTTACAGCAGAAAATGGTACTGCATGAAAACGGATAATATTTTATCTTTACTATCATTTGTGATCATAGTTATGTTCTCTGACACCACTGAGAAGCACGTATTTCTTTAAAGTATTGCAGTTATCTTGAGAGCGCGTGTTGAAATTATTTTCTCTATGCAAGTAACATTTATTTTTTTGAGCTTTTCCTTAGTTTTTTCGGCAATTAACTACAACTATTAATTCTTATAATTCAACGTAACGGCACAAATTTACTCTCATAAATGGCACTTAAGGAGGAGAAAAGGAGAGGAGAAGGAGAAAAAATGATTAAAAATAAATAACTGCTATCACGTTTACTCCTCATGCATAACGTTTTTCATAATCACGGTTTTAAATAAAACTTTCTTTTTTCCCTTACCCAAGTGGAGATTTTTTTGCGGAGTATTGGTTGATTTTACAGTCATTTTTATGCACAAAACGATTCCAAAAATTTCTGTTGTTATTTTTTCTCCACTTTCTTTCGAGAGAACATTCACAAGCCTCATTTTGTTCGTGAGCGTGGACGATGAACACGCAAAAGCAAGTATTGGCATTGAAATTTAGTACGGGATGTTTAATTATAGCGACAGTATTGAATTTTTTTACCTTCTACAGAATGAAGCCAGTAGAACGTGGAGTCCTTTATGACTGGATGACTAATTAGCTGCACTTAAAGTGGTTTGAGCGAGTTATTTATCACCAAAATCAATGAACTACATTTTGAAGAGAAATACCTTGCTCTTGTATGGGCATGAAATATCAATATACCAACCAATATCAATATATCAACAACAATCAAATATAACAAACACGCTCCTGAACTACAATCTTCGTCGTATTCAAGATTAACAGAAGGAAAAATTATAAATGTGAACCTTTTATACCAACTCAAGTTAAAGGGGTTAGGGAAGGGAGGGAGAGGAGGGAATGAGTAATATAAATTTACGGGTTTAGAGAAGGACAATGAAGGAAGTGGTAGGAAGATCAGATGATGATGATGAGAGGGAGGATTAGAAAGAAAAAAATCAGATTTTAAAATTGTGGTCAAAATTGGAGAACATTTAAAATTCGTCATATGATTTAAATTAGAAAAAAACAGGCGAAATAGAAAATTTAGTAGTTTTACTTTCTAAGAAATTTACCAAAAAATAACAGCCGTTTCCGTGGAATATGGTACACGTAAGACTTCCAGATAGACTTTACCCAAAAGTTGAGTAATTTTCGACTCCTAGATATTGTCGAAAATTTAAAAAAGGGTAGTAAATATGTTTTCCGAACTATTTTCAACAATAAATCATACACCTAATGCAGTAAATATTCAGAATCACAAAAAAACCTTACCTTATGGAGGATTTTTAAAAGTACCATGAGAAAAATGAGTAAATATTAAGAATTCTAGGCACATAAAGTACCATTGATGTTATATTATTTTCTACATGCTTTCCACAACTGCATATCAAAGTGTAAATTTCAAAAACGGTATCCATTATGACGAGGGAGAAAAATCTCGCTCGAAATAACTGGAACCAAAATAGCGGAATAGTTAGTAAAAGTACACATCCAACAAGTGCAAGTGCAATAATTATGTCTTATAATGTAAAAGAAATCATACCTTACACTTATGTTATATTTGATACAGCAACTTTGAGTTTTTCTACACCCTCCACAGTCATAGCCCGTTTTTCAGTACTGTGTTATCCGCGTTTCCTATTCACAAGCCACCAATTTGCACTACAGTCACTTTATTTTTTTTCCACGTGAGAGACTTAGAATTTTGGTGAAGGGTGTACCTTTCCGGAGTACAGAACATTTTGACTTCTTACGTCGATATTGCTGAGGCGATGGATGCTCTCCGATACGACCTAATGCTCTCTCGAGAGATATGTTACTCCCGAGGTGTGTGAAGAAAAGTTGTCTCAGATGAAGGCGTAAAAAGACATGAAGGTGATAAAGTGATCAAAAGGGTAGAGTTGGACGGAAACAAGTTTCCTCCGATTCCTATTTGCACTAGCTCTCCTTCAGGTAGTGGTCACGTGTCATATTCCATCTTCATTTGAACCAAACCTATTTTGACCCAAGGAAGGTAGAAAATCCACCAGATTGAGTGTATCGTGATCAAGCCGATAATTGCTAAAGTTTCATATCTGGATTCCCGACCGAATCTGAATTGTCATAGACCCTCCAGAACAGCACTGCTGCTTGAAACCGATTAACATATTCACCAGAGTTCAATGACATCCATTTATTTCAAATAAATGGGTAAAATGTTACAACAGGGCCACCGACTGCTTTTTCAAGTAGCCTTAACCAGTTACTTTGATTCATTCATCCATTGTTCAATTGAAATAGAGCGAGTGGAATCTTTATTGATTCCTCTCTTTTTAACTGCCTTCAAAAGTTCTGGTTCCGCTGCTTGCCTATTCGACTTCTCTCGCAGTTCCTCATTTTTTATCTAAATCGAAAGTAACCATAAAAGTTTTTCACAGTTAAATTAAAAATACATAGATAAATTAAAAACACTTATAGCATGGTTAATATAGACTAAAAATAAAAAATATTCTATAAACTGAGGCAGGAAATGCGAGGATCACGATTCCACAAGCCGGCACTTGCCCCAAGGTTATTACCCCAACGCCACTCGCAACACACCTTTAAACAAAAAAAATATTTAGCTGGAGCCCGGCTTTTTTTTATTTTACAATTTTATTTTACACACATGTATTTTCAATTCAAAAAATACATAAAATGTAGTAAAAGCAAAATTCACATAAAAGTAATACAACTGTACAATATTCAAACAATTTGAAAACAGCATGGTCCTGCTAAGCCATTCCTGGCTTGTCAGCAGGTGCCTTTTTCCATTTTCCATTTTTTTACTCCTTTCTTTTAAAGATATTTATGTGGACATTTCACGAAACTATGAGTAATCTAGTGGACAGAAAGAGGTTAATGACAAAAAACCAACTATAAAAACGTCAAACGAGAAGACAAAAATTAAGAATGTATCATTTTTTGATGGAAGTAATGAAAAAGCAAAAAATAGGATAACCATCTTCTGGCTTTTATACTCTTCTACTGAATAGAAGGACATTCTCTGCAGGTTGCATGAATGAAAAAGGCCCGTATCTTCGTCATGGCGGTAAATCACTATAAAGTAACGGGGAAGGTCCATTGGATGTATCAGGGCCCCACCGTTAATTCCAAGCTAGAGGGCCTCATTATGCCTTCAAATTAATTTGAAACCAAAGCTGTTGTTAGCGTTTTATAAATAAATAGACGAATAAATGACATCGATTGATTCTGGAGAAATCTTCAAATTTACTTGTTCACTTTACAATAAAAAAATAAACTTTTGATTTACCACCGCCATACCTTGTCAAGCCTTGATGTGTTCTTGATTGTACCTTATACTAAGTAGTCAGCGTTTTCGGTCTTTAGAGTAGACTCAGTTCCTTGAGCTAATTATTTTCTCTCGCTCGCTGAATTTAAGGTAGTATATAGATTAAAATATTTTTGATGATAAAAATAAAGTGTTAAACAGCTTATATTTGGGATAAATGATTAGTTTAATATTGAAATTGGAACAAAACGCAAAAAATGCGGCGAACAACTCGATATCAGTTACACTGATACTTCTATCAATGATGCGAATACGTATAATTTCGGGCATTTCGAACAATTTTGTGCCAATCAATATATCTCGCTTGACACATCCATATTTACATGTGCATGATTCCAGTCCCCCGTGGGCCGTGGTATAGCAATGGCTATCGCTGAAGTTAACGAGATATTAAGCTCTCCACAACTCCGGCCGGTGCAATAAACTTGGCCTTGGGAGGGGAGATAGGTGCCGACTCATATTGCTGCCAGAAGAAGGAGGTATAGATACGAGGACAGACGGAGCGTATATCTCTTCCAATAGTATCCTGGTTTCTCCCTTCTGCCTTGGCCGGGGCGCAGATAATGCTCACGGCGGCAGACCGCGACGGCAGTCCGACTAGCACAATCTGTGATTGGATTGTCTTGGAAATTCTGATTTTTGAAAAAAGAATCGGTCTAGAGGCGGTGATCAAGCATATGCAGTATAGAGACCTCTTATGCTGAGAATAGGAGAAGTCATTCGAATCTCTAGCTATCTAATGCCATCATATGAATTGTATACTGTATTTAACAGTAGGGTATTAAAGCAATCAAACAATTCCAAAACGAACGGACAAATGGAAATGATACCTCAGGTAGCATTTGCCTCAATCGGTAAATAGCGTTTTCCGAGGATTACCCCAATAACAATTTTACCCCAATAACAATTTTAAGATATAGGCCTTAGTTGAGAACATTAAGTACAGTACGCTATTAAAGCTGAATGAATACTAAACCACACCATGGTGGAAATATTGATGTGCGTATGTAACGTTAATTAATATGTCCGCCGATATAAAATACTAATTCGGCCTAATATAAGAAGCAGACTTTAATTTAAACTAATTAATTTTTACTGAGGAAATCGGACCAGATAATTTACGCTCAAATGGAATGAAAGAGATGAATAACTATACCGATTACACGATAAATGAAATCACGGGGCAAAACAACTGATTCCACATAATGAGTCTACTTAATTGTTTTGCCGGCAGTATCGATTTTAATCGTCACAAAATGGAGCATAAGTCTCGTATCAGCTAATTACGCAAAGGGTTGAATTACCAATAATAAGAGATCAGTTATCTGAAATCCAATCACATTTTATTCCACATAGTTGGCTTTGGTGAGTCAGTAAAATAAACAATTACAACTGGATTAACTACATTAATTTTATTTTAGAGCTTGCATTTATTACGATTGGGTACACATCAAATACAAAGACTCGAGAATTTTACTCATCCCAAAATGTAATTTTTAAAATTCAATGGAGGCTAAGGGCCTGGAAAATAGCTGGAGAAAGATGACTTTTTCACTGTAGTCCAAACCTTTAGCTAAAATAATGCCATTGAGGTTATATTTGTTCCTACAACCTACTAGAGTAGCTTCATTTTAAAAAAATGAAGCAAGGCACTTCCATCGTTTTTATATCCAGTCAAAAAATTTATTTTCATGGTTAAGGTAATTTAGAATATAATATAAGTAACCAGTTGTTTAAGTTCTGAAAACATTCGCAAAATGCCTTCTTGCATAAATCCTGATTCATAATAAACAACTCATGTTTATGAGAATTTGCATGATTAAATTGCTACAGAGTAGAAAGATAAGTAGATGTATTTGCATTTTCCACTGAAGGGGAACTTCCTTACTCTTAAGCCAGTGGCCACTCAAATCCAATCTGATTTTTGGCATCCTCAATAAGCTGCCTCCAAGTTCTTTGGTACTCCACCATCTCAATGTCACCATCCAATTTTCTCACATCATTTGCTACTAGCTGAATAAGGTTGGCCCATCAAGATACGGACTGGAAACGAACTGGACTCTCGGTACTTGGAATGTGAGAGGAGTGTATGGAAAGGAGCATGAGTTGCTGAATGAAATGAAAGTGAGACGAATGGATGTTTTGTTTGTATGTGAAACTAAGCGTAAAGGGCGGGATGCTTTCACATTAGATGGTTGTCTGGCATTGTGGTCAGGAGTTGAAGATAATGTACACGGCATTCAAGGTCTAGGACTCATTCCTAATGAGAGAGATAGATGTTAGTAAGGAAATACGAGTTAGTATCCCCTAGATTGCTCTGGGTTCGCATGAAAGTAGGTATTAGGAGAGTTGTGATTGTGATACGTGCCACGCACCACTGGATGGAGAGAGAGACTAGTGAAAGATGAGTTTTGGGAAAAACTGAGAGAGGTTTTGAATGAATGTGACCCTGATGGGAGAATATTTATACTAAGTGACATGAATGGCTGGGTAGGTTTGAGGCGTGATGCATCTGAGAGAGTGGTTGGCCTATTTAATGACCCCCTCGAATAATAATGATGGAAACTTGGCGAGTGTGTGCTTGGAAAAAGGATTGTATGCGTCGAATACATGGTATAAACATAAGAGAATACATATGTATACTTGGCAAAGGGACGATCGTAAAAGCATGATTGATTTTATTGTGTATGATGAGAGATTGAGAGAATTAGTGTGGGACACGTGAGTGGTGAGGGGTGCTGAATGCGGAACAAACCACTATTTGGTACTCGGCAGAAAGTGGGTGCCAAGGAATAATGTTGCACGTAAGCAGTTGAGAGTAAAAGTGGAAAGGTTGCTAGACAGCGAGGTAAGAATGCGGTATGGTTGCATGCTTGAGGATGCTCTATCGCTGAAGCAGAGAGAATGGGACGAGCATATCAGAAACGAGAACGTAAATGATGCGTGGGAGTGTTTAAAAGGAGCGATTGTGGAATGTGCTGAAAAAGTATGAGGAAAAGGAGTGGTAGGAAGAATGAAAGGTGATTCTTGGTGGAATGAAGAAGTGAAAATTTCAGTCAGAGAAAAGAAAGAGGCGTACAAGGATATGATTGCTTCCAAATTTGAGGAAGAGCGTACTAAGGCGTGTGAGATTTACAGAAAGAAAAAGAATGAATGCAAAATCGCGGTGAAAGAGAGATAAGAACTAATTCGTGCGGATGAAGCTAAAAAATGCAGAGTGATTTTGAAGGTAGTAAAAATCTGTTTTGGAAGTGGGTAAAAAGGGCTAAGATTGGTGAAGGTAGGGGAATGAATGCGGTAAAGAACAAAAGTGGAGAGATCATGTGGGACGAGAGCAATATCAGGGACTGCTGGAGGGAGTATTTTGAAGAATTGTACAATAATATTGCAGGCGTTGAGGATGAGCCTTGTGAAGTGGTATGTGAGAATGTGAAGATGGAAAAGGATATCAGTGAGAAGGAGGTCACAACGGCTGTGAGAATATTGAAAAATGGGAAGGCTGCAGGTATAGATGGGATATCCAGTGAAATGTTGAAGTGTGGGTGTATATTACTAATTTGTAGACTGAGTAAACTATACAATTTATGCTTACAGGATTCTGTTGTTCCAGAGGATTGGAATAATGCTATCATCGTTCCGTTGTACAAAGGGAAGGCAGGAAAGATCGAATGTAATAATTATCGGGCCATTAGTTTATTGAGTATCCCGGGAAAAGTGTTCAGTAAAATATTAATCGATAGAGTGAGGAATATTACTTCCAACAGAATATGAGGTGTGCAGTGTGGGTTTATGCCTGGGAGAGGGTGTAATGACCAGCTTTTTGCACTTCAGCAAGTGATTGAAAAATGTATGAGTGTCCGAAAGAAAGTGTACTGTGCGTTTGTCTATTTAGAGAAGGTATATAACAGAGTAAATAGAAAGAATTTGTGGAAGGTTTTGAGAGACTATGCAGTGAATGGGCAGTTATTGAATGTAATGATGGCAATGTATGACAATAGTAAGGCAAGTGTAAGAGTTAATGGGTTTCTGAGTGATTGGTTTGTAATAAATCGAGGTGTAAAGCAAGGATGCGTAATGTATGCATGGCTGTTTAATGTATTTATGGATAAATGTGTTAGAGACGCATGTAGTGAAAACGACGGTTTTTTTATTGGAAATGTAAACGTGCGAGTTCCTCTATATGCGGATGTTGCTGTTTTGATCTCAGACAGTCAACAGGGATTACAGAAGCTCCTAGATAAGTTTTGTGAATCAACGGAGAGAATGGAATTGAAGGTAAATGCGTGCAAGACAAAAGTAGTAGTTTTTGATAAGGAGAATGGGGAGAATAACTGTGTGATGAGGCGAACGGTGAAGTAATTGAACACGTGGATGATTTTGTGTACTTAGGTAAGATGTATGCGAAAGATGGAACAATAGATGAGGAGATAATGAAACGTGCGAATGCTGGAAGGAAAGTAGTAGCTAGCATGTGGAGCATATCAAGGAATGAGTTATTTTCTAAGGAAGCGAAAATTGCCGTGTACAAAAGTGTAATTCCTCCCACTTTGGTATATGGTAGTGAAACAAGGGTATGTCAGGATAGACATAAGAGTAGATTAAACGCTGTGGGTATGAGTTATCTGAGGAGTATTTGCGAGAAGTAGAATGGATAGGGTCAGGAATGAGTGGGTCATGAATGAATGTGGGTTAAATTATCCAGTAATGGACGTGTATGAAAGGAGTGTACTTCGTTGGTTTGGCCATGTTGAGAGAATGGATGAGAGTCGAATAACGAAACAGATATATGAGAGTAGAATGCATGGTGTGAGAGGTAGAGGTAGGCCTAGAAAGTTGTGGTTGAGGAAATTTTTAGGAGGAATATTAGGAGTTTTAAAAACAGGAGGGCGAGTATGAAACATTGTATGGGGGTAAATGAGGCAGAAGAGGTTTGCAAGGATAGGTCAGTGGGAGGAAATTATTGAAGCAGATTTAGGTGTACAATTATGTATTAATGAGTGAAACATTTTGACTGCCTACCCCGGAAGGGAACGGCATGATGGGTATGCATGTATTTGCTACTTGGTCATCCCATCTTATCCTTGGCCTCCCTGGTGGTTGCTTTCCTTCCGGATGTCCTCTCCTCACTCTTTTTATACTTATGTTATTCTAACATGATCAAGCTATCTAATCTTTTTGCGTATAACCACGGCCACAATATATGGCTTTCTGTATACTTCTCTTAGTTCTTTCTTCTTTTTAACTCTCCATGTCCCCGTTGCAAAAGTTGGTCCGTATATTCTTCTTTATATTTTGTTTTCACAAGTTAAAAATTTGTGCTGCTGTATTTTGCTAGAGTCCAAAATTCTGACCCATACAAGAGTACAGGTTGAATAATAGCTATGTATGTCCAAATTTTTGGGTTTTTTAATAGAAGCCTGTTGTTTAATAATTTTGACAGACTCCAATAACACCTATAGGCTTCATTTAATCTTGCTTGTATTTCCTGGTCCATTTTATTTTGACTAGTTATTTTACTACTAGATACTTGAATTCTGCTCTCAATGAAAATTTGTGACCTCTTACGGCCAACGTTGAGTTAGCTAGCTCAGTCTGTCCGCCTATTTTTATATATTTTGTTTTGGCTTCGTTCACTTTTATGCCTACTTTGCCTGATTCTACTAAGAAAGCTTCCACTATCATTTTCAGGTCGTTTTACTATCTGCTATTAGAGCAACGTCATCTGTAAAAGCTAGTATGGCAATTCAGTGTTCTAAGTTTGCTCTCCTAGGTATAACTTTTATTGCCTTCAATGCCCCTCAAGGGCAAAGTTGAGCAATAGGGGGAACAAACCATCTACTTGTCTTACTTCTGTTTTAATGCAAAAGATGTCTGCGTATTCCAATTCTATTCTAACCTTACCTCTTGAACCTTCAACACCCATTTTTTTTGGTCCTACAATCTTTTCGGGGATATTTATTAAGACCGTGAGTTAAAATTGAGATTAATATAAAATAAAATAAAAAAACCTCTGAAGAAATAAGCTACAATATATTTCCACACACCTTAATGGATCGACAGATCATGACAGACTGAGAGAGAAAAAAGGTCTCACAGACAGAAGTTCATGGATGAAACAAAAAAGAAACGAAATCAGTAAACTTACATGAAACAAAAGAAGTACGTCTGCAATTTTAACCTCAAAAACATTATTCTTTCTGAGGATTACCCATAGTTTTGACCTTATCATACAATTACAAGCCTTCTTGAAATCAATCAATAAAACAAATAGATATTTTTTATATTCTCAGTATTTTGAGGTCAGCTGTTTTATAACAAATATTTGGTCAGTGATTGACTTCTCTTTTATAAATTCTGTTTGGTGCCCTCCAATCATTTACACACCATATACCTTTAATCTATTTAATGTGACTTTAGATAGTATTTTGTACGTACAATTCAGTAGAGATATTCATCTATGATTTGAGCGATTTAGTTTGTCACCTTTTATGTCGAGAGGGACAATCACTGCCTCTTGCCACTCCTGCGGCATGGTTTCCAAGTTCCAGGTACGTGCTAACATCTTATGAAGATATTGCATCAGCGGTGTACCACCATATCTTTATTACTTCAATAGTTATACCATCCTCTCCAGGGGCCTTTCCATTTTTTAATGACATTAGCAAATTCTCATTTTCTTCCATATTTTGTTCTAAGACAATATCTTGGTTCCCACTGTGAACCATTTTCTCGTCTATTCCCTGTACTATTGTTACCCGAGATAAGTAGGTTTTCACAATAGTCTCCCCATGTCTATACAACTGTAGCTACATTTCCCATAACATTTATATCCTTGTCCTTCACTCCCAGTACTTTAAGACAGTATCTTTTCTGGAAAAATCTCACTGTTTTATGAAAATCCATAGAGTTGTCGCGTTCTAAATCATGTTCTGCTTTTGTAAGTTTATTACTTATATACTTTTTCTCAGTTCTTAAAGTCATGTTAACATTGGCGTAAATTTCTCTGTATGCTTCTCTCGTTTCAGTACTTCGACATCTTAGAAACCTAGTATTGGCGTATTTCCTTTTCTTGGCCATTCCATTAAAAGGAGTACTGATATTTTTTAATGTTTACGCTAAAGAGAGTGCCTATTAGGATACAACTAGGAAAGTGTGTCAGGATAGTTCAGTGAGTAAAATAGCTGTGAGTAAAAGTGTTATTTAATGCAAAAATAATTCTTTGGAGTACAGTCAATTTAGTCAAATGAGAAGTTACAAACTTTTCTGCTACAGCGAAATTTAAACTGGGCTAGTATCTGCAGACGTATCATGTGTTTTAGGCCATTTTTCATAAATTACGCCATTTTACGCACGCAGTTTTCGTCAATTTCTCCTTTATGATCATATGATAGCTTTTCTATTTTATTTGCAGAGATTGTTCCAAATCTGTCACTTAATATCTTCTTGAAAATTTCAACACCAATAACGATATAAACCATTCTCATTTTCTATTTCCAAAACTTTATATAATATTATTATCTTTGTATGATTAAATAAAAATAAAACAAAGCTATACATTTTTGTACCTAAGAATAAAATACCATGCGAAAATAAAATCTTTTAAGCTTTTTCATGCCAACAAACGTCTATCCATTACGATATCACGAGCAAATTTACGACCACCAAACAATGGAATTGCATTCGGCAATTGAGTATCGCGGATCCTGAAATAAAGTGTGTAGTGTAAAAAGTGATAAGTCATGGAGGGGGAGGAAATAACAGTCGGAAAAACGCATAAAAATAAATGATGTATATTTTTGGCAGTTGCGTTAAAAAAGCGAGAATCATTCCGAATAAGTAAAGAAAGATAGAGCATTCAGGGGCGTGGTATGATGACACAAAAAACTCCTGGTTTTATACGACGGAGTGCAAAAATTTATGGGACACTTCACACTTTTCTCTCGATCTGCGGGCGAAGAGAAGCAACGGAGCTGATATTACGGACAGAAAATGGGGTCAAAAAGGAAAGAAAATGAAATATGAGAGAAAGGAGGTCAAAAACATTCGATACCGATCGACTCGTGGGACACAAGGGAAGAATATTAAGGCACGGAAATTCATACTTTGGTGAAAGAGGGAGTGGAAAAATTGCAACAAACTTCCAACTTTTATCTGGAGACAAAGTTAAATATACACGTACACCACGCATACCTACTCTATAGTGCAACGAGACTAGGCAGGAAGTGTCTCTCGGTAGGTACATATACTATTAATATAAATTGCCCAAAAAAAGGATTTTATCAAACGTTGGTTTGACAAATGATGATCCATAATTTTCTCGTACATTTGATTTAATAAATATCTAAAATGAATGATGTAGATATAAAATATTAGGAATAAGTCAAAGGGAACTAGCAAGCAAAAATAGCACTAACGATTTATTTCATAAGAAAATTTAGGATTTTTTAATATTCAACTATTTCAACTAAAAATCTCCACCAAAATGAAAGAATTTTTTTGTTTACCTTACGATTTACTTCGTCAATTGCGGTTTCAGGGCAGACGCAAAAAATTATAAATGGGCTCCATCTCCTTAGCAACTGACGGTCCCAAGACGTGTCTCGATCTTCATCATGAATAATCATGCGGAAATAATCATAATTTGAAAAAGAGATAGTTCATCGAATAAATCGTCAGAAAATATAAGGACTGCGTTAAGCGACACTCGGGGAAAGGTGTTAGGTATGCTATTATTCAAGCGTTAATATGGCGTCTGCGGTATTTATAATTAGCACCAAAAATAATAACCTACTGAAATAATTGGTACCAAATTCTCTTATGACCAATAATTATTACAAGAGCAAATATAGTGAGGCACTATCACATTCGATTAAAAGAAAAATCGTCTTTTTAACTCTTGGATTTCTCTTGAAATTTATTAACACGCTTAGACACTTGTCCCTAGGGAATCTCACAAGTTAACATGTAGATATAGACAATGATTTATAATAAATCTTTTTTCCGAAATAATCAAAATATAGGTAAATCAAGCTCCAGGAAACTATTATACACGGAGGTAAAGAATTATTTGGTGTAGTAAACATTAGTACTCCTAATAACATGATAATACCGCAGACACCAGTCGCTTTTTAATGTGAAATGAAATTCTAATACAAATTATTTAAAATTCCATTTTTATGCATAATAAAATACTTTTTTCCCTTCAAAAATCTCTAAAATAAACACGTCTTGTCGGGTTGCTGAAAGACACCATCAAGCCTTTTCATATTTCTTGATTTTTCAATATTTAAACATCTCAAGTAAGCATGAGTTGTCGCTTCAGAGCAAGCACCAATACTGACAAATCACCGTAATAGTGATACGGTGATCTCCAATGGCTTGTTATTTTAAGTATTTCAACCCATCATTACTTACTTACTATGGCCTCTGAAACGGTAATAGATTTTTGGCCTCACTAAAAATGTTACACTTTCTCTATCTACCATCGCCGCCATGGAGTTTCCGATTTTTCCAATACGTTTTTGGATTTGATCCAATCCCATCAGTCTGGGACTTCCGAAGGGTGTTATATTTTCAAATCTTCCTCTTGTAATTTCTACCATAATAGTTTCTTCTTCTCGTCTGTAGACGAAGACACCTTGATTTAAAGAGATATCTATAATATCTGCACATGGAATATTTCTTTGTTTGCTCTGATGCGCCATTCTTCACTTTCTTTTTCAGTAATCTTCTATTTTTTAAATATTGGCAGAAGAGACCTTAGGAACACGTTGCATCCATACCAAGAAAATTAAATACAGGAAGACATGGTCTCAAGACCATCCCACCAATAACAACCTGACTTAGATTCTGATCTTGCCCTTATGGCGGCATTCACATATGCCCTGAGGACGATGCAGGAATATAGTAACGAAACGTCGGCCATCATAGACCCTCTCACTCGGTTGGAAACTCGAGAGAACTTTGAGAAATTACATGGATAGAGAGTTCAATGGTGGAATTGTTGAGGATGAGAGCGATGAATAATGGAAGGAATTCCTCTTAGTGTACCAAATATCGATGTCGCATGAAGATGCAAGGGAACGGAATATAAGTTTGGAGTGAGCAGAGGAGGTTTGGTCGGTAGAAAGATGGGACAGCGAAATAGCTTTTGATGAGTTTGTTTAGGGCCCCCGTTATCTTTTGTACAAGTTTGTTGAGAAGCAGGTCTTATTTATTCTTCCCTTACATACGTCTGACAATTAACACCGCTGTAATACAAGATAAAGAAGTGCATTTCTCAAAAGTCCAGCGCCTTTTTTGCTGTTTTCATGGACTCTTTTCGTCGTGGCTTAAGCGATTATATGAACACTAGACCCTCATAAATAATGGGGAAAATGGGAGCAATGTGGGGGACAGGGTGATCTAGGGGACGAAAGGGTGAAGTTTGGGTGGAAAAACGCTTTGTTTCTAGACGCTAAGGGAAGGAGAGGAATAAGACTCACTACGGCTTTTAAACAAATATGACGTAGTACGACTTAAAAAAACATCGCCATTCAACGGAAAAAAATACTTCTTGGGCAAATCCCTCGCTAACATTCTCATTTCGTTGTTTCTAATAATTCAAATAATTTTATGCCTACTTTGAGAACATTAGGACTTCAGAGAGAGTAGTGGTAACGATACCTTATTTCAGTCTTTAAATACATTAAAGATAATGGGTACGCGAAGGTATTATTTAAAGACAAAGATAGCATTTGAATAGTCTTGCAGTGCACCAGCCTGTTATCTGCAGGAAACCGATAATAAATGATAAGTCACTAACAAATACTCACTCCCTTATATGCTTATTTATGACTTTGTAGGTATGCCCTTATATCCCTTATATGCACTCGCCACTCACTTTCATATAGCTATCCAGATCCTAGCTATAAAGCAAACATATCTGAGTGGAATCTCAGAAAGACACACACCTATGGACCAAGTACAATTAAAAGGCCGATCCTTTTATTTCACACCTAAATAATGCATATGACATCGCATTACCGATAATAGTGGTAGCAAAACATGGAGGCCGCTATGCCCTTTTCAGAGGAATAGTCAATTCTCTGGTAATTGGCCCACATGGGTTAGTAAAGTAATCTTCACGTATTTCTACCATGGGTTTTCAAAGTTGACAGCATCCATACTAAATTTCTTAATGCTCAATATGTTATCCACATCTACTCGCATCCCAGAAATGAGGTTTTATTCAACTGTTTAAATGGGATGTATCACGTGGTTTTTTTTAAGTTTCAGCATACTTTCATTCAGCTAATATTGGACCGTAAACTCTGCAGTGAACGCGCTGCTGACACTTAACCACCCTTCCTAATTTAGCATATTTAAGTTACAGAGTTACCCACCGCGTGCTATTCTCTCCAATTCTCTCCTACGCTGATTCCTGACACGCTAGGCTGCTGCTCCCACCACCCGTTCTGTACATAAATACATAATGTCTCAACACTAACACAACCATGGGAAGGTCATTACTTTCCCTCTAAATCCTACACTTCCATGCGTTTTAAGGAGGAAGGCAATGTTGGGATCATTATTAAGGGGTGAAGGTGTCGTAAACATGATTTACGAGGCTTGTATTACAAGCAGCTGGGGTCGTTTTTGCTAATCGCACCAGTGATGTTGGGAGGGTCCTGCTCACCAGACGCCCGGCTTAGCAATTAAGTTAAATGTACCTACCTTGAATGAGGGGGGTCGTAAATATCGTTATCAAGTTTCCCCGGCAGTCAGTTTATGACACAATGCCCTCAAGAATGAGATCAAGCAAGCATCTGGTGGTTAAACTTACTGCATGCACACGCGACACGACCCAAGAGACGGGCTAAATTTTTATAAGGTCTACATAGCATTTAAGGCAATCAAGAGAGGAATAATCTCTAGCCAATTAGAATCATTCCTTGCATACCACAAACCATTACTATACCATAGTCAGTTAATTTCAGCTCAATTATCATAGTTTTTGCAGATATGCAACAATACTCATACATGTCGCAGTTAATTATCGTTTATACTTCAATGTACATATGCTAGGAAACATGTCCGTTAGGTTGGAACCATATTTAAACAAGGGGTACAACAATAATTCTCTCTTATGAACCAATAGGGCAACATTTGAAGGGAATTCTGTTGGTACAACTCAGTAACCGGAATTATTTATAAACCTAAACAGTAATATAAGTAAAACATGACTATTTATTACTATTGTTAGAAATATAATCAGTATTAATAGAAATAAAACTAAACCAAACCAAAAATAAAACTTGAGCGCTATTTTATTCGCAGAAAACAATTTCAATATAGAAAATTACACTTGGTTAAAATGATTAGAAAATATCTTAGCGTGTCAGGCGATATTTTGTAGATATGGAGTACGAATTCCATGATCTTACAGTAAAAGATGTTGCTCTTTTTCCACAGAGTTTTATTCGCACCGACCAAGGTTTCGACATAATCTATGTCCAAAATGAAAATGACATATCTTATGTCGAAACCTTGGTCGGTGCGTATAAACCTCTACTGAAAGTGAACTACATCTTTTGTTGTGAGAAAATGATTAGAAAATAAACATAACCAGAAATCAGAAATTTTCAATGCACACTACTGAGTCAATACATACATACTAGACAAGAGTAAACATGCAGAACGTTTTGAAAATTGTGTAAGCGTAGGGTGACTGCGGTATTTTTCAGTCACGAGGACATGGGCCGCAGTTCATTTGTCTATCCGATCCCCGTCCAACAACGAGTTAGTCAAACAAAGTGTCGTTCGGCGGAGGGAAGCCAAATAATGGTTTTGAGCGGGGAGAAAGCAAACACGACCGCTGAGTCCCTGCAACGTGCAGGTGGAGAAACACCCGCACCATTAGGGCGTTTGGAATAAACATTAACTTCTCAACTTCTCCAGTCTCCGGTGCTCGCATACTCACTTCACTCAGAGTGGGGAACGACCGCAGTCGTACGTCACTAGCAATAACTCTTTCGTGCGCTGCAAATCCATCAAGTCCATATCGGAGCGTTCTCATCATTCACTTCCTCGTTCTTACATTACATGCATCAACTCGCTGTGTTCCGAAAATATATCATTTTGAGAGGTAGAGTTCAGAAGTACCTAGGATCCGAGACTTTTACACGTAGAGTGTTCCTATGAATTAAATAAAAGTATAATGTGATCTCCCAAAGTCATTTACCCAAAGATGAATATTATTTTTACGTCAATTATGATTTGAATGACTCTCTTTCCTCGAGTTAGCTTTAAATATGGAAATTGACATGAGGGAAAACCAAGATTCTCCAAATATACTCAAAAATTGATTTTTTATTTTGTGAAACATTACAACTGAACAAAAAATGAGTGATTTACTGTTTTCGTAAATTTTCGCAGCTCATGATTAAATCTTGTGAAATCTTTTGGTATTTGCGATGATTTTTTTTAGAGCAACAGTTTCGCCGTGCTATTCGTCAGGCTTTTTGTTTCTTTGCCGTTGATGGTTGGACATTTATAGGTTCAAAGAACAAAGGTCTTCTTTAAAATTTAAAATTTTGGCTATTATTTATTTTTTTTAAGGCTTAACTCGACCGTTTTTTCTTCTCCAAAAGTCTCTTCCACGTTAATGGAAGTTTCTAGCTACTTCTACACTTTGAGGTTTCTTCTGGCTCAGATTAAATGTTTTCATAAACCTGCTGAAGTAATCTTCACCTGGTACTCCATTCTTGAAGGGAGTTACAATGATACTTTCATTTACATAGCATCCTATAGTGTCTAATACTTCTCTTTTTGAGAGACCAAAACCCCACTTCTCCATAGTTTTGATACCATCAGCAATTATCTTCCCTTCTTCATAAGGGATAGTAGTACGTCTTCCCATAGTCGCACTTTTAGCACCTCTTTGTCCTTTGACATGTTTAAACAATGTTGATTTAGGGATTTTGTACGTTTTTGCAGCCCTATATAATGTTAATTGTCCACTTTTAACACAGTTCACAGCAATCTTCAAATTTTCCTTGGAGTAGGATAGAGGTTGAGTTTTCCGAACGTACGTATGCACTATTTCTGGAACAAATTATTTGATTACTTGCTTGATGGGGAAGGGGAACCTAATGGGTTCCACTTACCCCAGTGACAATATAATCTAGGGCAAGAGGAACCTATACTGATTTCACTCATAGCAACAAAATTGCATCTACCACACTATTACGGCATGTTAAGATGTTATTTGAGTCATACTGATTTAACCTCAATGTAATTTCCACAATTCTTGGTATGGTAATCGTAAAATGATGTGCCGCACTGGATCTCTCGATGATCAGATATGACACTCTCCCAAAGAATAGTGTATTTCAGCTCCTCTACCGTGAGATTTGCGTAGGTAGCGATTCCCGCGTATTATCAAAAGTAGAGTGATGAAAATCTCACTAGGAGCTCCACTTCATATATATTATTTATGCGACGATAGCCATGGGTTCCACTTCCCCCAAATTTACACTTACCCCGGTGTACCTTACCGGTTTCCACTAGACATACTTTTCACATCGCCACAAAATACCACTACCTGTTAATAAAAATGATACATATTTGAAATAAGTGAACTACTTGAACTATAAGAAGCACCTAAAGAATAAATATGGAAACTTGCCTAAATTTGAATTTTCCTAATTTCAAGCCTTAGCATTCTTTAATACTAACATTTACGACTTCGAATGTTCCCTTTTCGTTTGCATAGGAACGATCTTTCTGAAATAATATTCCTGAGCTTTTTTCCACCAAAATTTCGCCTAATTTTCAACAATAATGCAAATATCAGAGTAAGACATCCACTGGCACACACTTCTTTTTCGTAGTTGTTTTTTCCTACTTTTCCCTCTCCTTTACGATCCTTCATTTAAGAACAGTTTCTCTACTCCGTCTGCCTCACCCCTTATAAGGGTTTATTGACAGTATTACGTGGGCGCAATTACGTATCAAGTGATATTTAACTCTGATATACGGAGAGTTTAAGAGTAATTTTGGAAGACGTTACATAAAACACCTCCAACAAGTTTAAAGAAAAACCAGTAAAAAACAACAATAGTTAATTAAGTAGCAATCATATTACTTGAGTTACGTAAAATTCTTGCCCGGGTAATGTGATATTAATTTATTTTCCCGTAACTATCTTCCTTGTTAGACGGAAATGTTTTTGTATTGAACCTCGAAAAGTACCTATGGTGTAACTTGGTGATTATACTGGAAACAACATCAAATTTTAGCAAAATGATTATCGTTAATGTTGAAAATTAGCAAAGGGGATAAAAAAATCGGCTGAAGAGAGAAGTTGTGGGTATTGCTTGTACATAACGCTTTATCCTGTCGTACTGCGGCTCATGAACAATATCCGCATCCGGGAAGTGCCATGCAAACACCATCATAAGTGTGCGACATAGGGTAAATTTACATTAGGCACGCAATGCCCATTGTAGGCCTCACACGCTCCACTGGATGCTGGGGGTTAACCAAAACCAAGTTGAAAGAACAACGGATGGCCAAATCAGGAACTGGGAAGCGATATAAGTAAGTGGTACGTGCAGGAGTTTATTTCCTTTAAAAGCCCTAAACGTGGGTTGAGAAAGGGTGGCCGCTTCCCTCTGTGGACTCAAAGGCACCCGCTTCCACCGGAACAGCTCTCAAAACCGCCTCGACTCCTTATAAATCCCGCTTCACCATCACATACGGGGACTGAGTCTGGTCAACCTTCCAAACTTTATTTGCACGGCAAACATATCCCACGCATAGGGAAAGCAGTTGAACAGTTTGTAAAAGGGAGAAACGCATTTTAGAGGCAATAGAGTGGGATTTGTTGCCATTTTATCCGACGTGCAAAGAGAAAGAGGGTATGGAGATGGTAGGTGGAGAGTGGTAACATAAAAAGGCTATAGAAGAGCATGAAAATCACAAATTAGAGGACACACAGAAGCTCGCTAAGGTAATATTGTCTCAACGAGCGACATGTAAAGAATTAAGAGAGGCCGCGACGTTTGCCACTTAATTCAAGAGTCGGTGAAAACGGAATAATGCGGTGCGTAGGAAACCAGACCAGTTCATAAAATCATTAGACTATATGTTTCCAATGTAGGTTGGCACGATTTCATACATTAATTTTGTATTCTTATCACATGTTTTCGAAATAATGACTTTAATTCCGGTAGCTGGACCTTGATTATTATTGAGTTATGAATAAAATTTTGTAGCATTTTCAATTGACATTCCATGAAGTCAATCATACTCCAAAATTAAAAAAACCCTTAAATTGGACATTTTTAGTCAAAATCATTTCATGATAGTGTCAGAATTGTATACATTTGCAGATATTTTCTCTAATGGAAAATAGTTAACATTTAAATGATACCTACTTTTTGATACTTTATAATCGAAAGCAACTGATGAGAAAATATTTTTTTAATAAATATGTTATAGAAAATCTTATATGACCTTGTACTATTGCCTCATTTTCAATTTAAAAGTATAATAATATGGCTAAAAATTAAGAAACGCATTAAAATTACTACATCCAATGATCAATATCACGCTAAGTACTCATAGTAAAATCCTAGCATTGACTATTATTGATAAAATGAAACAAAAAGCGGAAAAAAATCTTGAATTTGATATTCCTAACATGATCAGTTATTTGTGTCAGCAAGGTTAAAGAAAGATGATATTAGCATGATACATAGTTCACTTTTATATCTCCTATGCGAGCAGCAATCAAGCCTTTGACATACCTTTGAAAGCCAAGCCTTTGAAAAATCGTACGAAGTTGTTCATAATTTGGGAATTTCCTTGAAACTTTTAAACAATAGCAGTTAGGATAAGCGACAAATGCTATTATATAGACTGCATCGTAGTTAGATAAAAAATACGCCTTATTGAAGTTTTTATACATTTAAGTCAAACGTTGCTGCAATTGGCTGGACTTTAAATACAAATAAAACCTGAGTCGTTCATTCTTCCATTGACCTCTCTTCGGAATCGTCCAATCCGAAATTACAATCGTGAGTGATGAAATTCCTCGCAGGTGCTGTCATCAAGGTCATCGCAGGTCATAACACAGGTGCTGTCATCAAGAACAGGTGGTCAAAGAGAACCAGGGACTTGGGAGCCAAATGCCACCCTAGTATTTAAGGGGGCTTGGTAGGCGGGCGAGGTCAGACAAAGCAGCGGTCTTCATTGGACAAGACTGCCGTCGACACATCTAAGGACCCTTGGGACTGCATCCCAGATCTTATTAAGGCTATCACTGCCACCACAGCCCTGCTACAAACACAGATGCAGGCAGAAAGATCGAAGGCTTTCCCGGCGTATGGTATCGAGGAAGTCAATGCGGGTTTTCCACCGGGTCAGGTTGTCCATGTCTGCCGACGTTTCGATGACCGAGTTGCTCATCGTCTTCAGGGCATGAAGACGATGAGCAACTCGGTCATCGAAACGTCGGCAGACATGGACAACCTGACCCGGTGGAAAACCCGCATTGACTTCCTCGACAGATGCAGGCGTTTACGTCAATCATTTTTCAGCTTAGATCACACCATGGACCGTTACCGCACCATGGATCACACCATGGGTACGTTAAGCCTAACGCATCAATGACCGTCGTCCTTACCACCTGGAATGTAGGTGGCGGACTTCAGCGGAAGGCTTCAGAACTCCTTGCCTTTGCTAAGAAGGCGAGGACGTCCATCTTGTGTCTTCAGGAGACACACCTCATAAACTTCATGACCCCGAAGTTCCTCGGGTTTAATCTTTACTGGATCGACAGTAATGGCCGAGGTGGTGGTACGCCTATTGCAGTATCCTCATCTATTGCCTCCCAGAGATAGATACTACCAGGACTTCAGCATCTTAAGGCAACAGCAGTAGACGTGGACCTGAGCTTGGGAGCCATTCGCATCGTTTCTGGTTAGATCTCTCCAAATCGGACCTTCGACCCTACAGAATTTAACACCACATTCACATCACTACATCCTGTACTGCTGCTTGGTGACCGGAACGCAAATCGAAGAATTGCACTCGAAACATCGAAATGCCAAGGGATCTGCACTACCGCCCTGGCTCCACGCCTCACAAGCCAGTGTCGTCGTCCCGCAGGGCGCAACAGGCTTTCATCACAATGGAAATGGAGACATCCTGGTCATTGATCTTCACAAGTGTCTTCGCTGCTGCTTTGCTCTCAGTGCCACTCTTGCACTGGACAGTGATCACTACATAGTGACGGTCTATCTTGGCTGCCATCCGGTACTGCTGTCTCCAATGAGAAGTGCGGTGTCAGGACCAGGTCAACTGGGAGGAGTACAGAATAGATATCACCGTCAAACTTCCAGAATAACCTCCAAATCTCTCCAATCCCATTGATATAGATCATTTCACCGTTGGTATTACAAAAGCCATCAGCTCATCCTTTGAATCTACGGTCTCAACGAAGCTGAACCACCTGAACATCCATCTGCTGCTGCCCGACTACGTCCTTTGGTGTATCAGAAGAAGGAACAGGCTTCGCAGTCGGTACCCACAAACCAGAGATCCAATAGACGGCCAGAATGTTCGACAGTGCCAGACTGAAATTCGGCTGCTAATCAAAGAGCACCGCAAAAAAAGCCTAGGAGGAGAAAGTTGCATCTTTGGCTCTTTCCGACGGCTCCTTGTGGAAGATGGTGGCCACACTATGCAGGGACATCGGAGAAGATTCGACATTAATTTCGCCAAATGGCATCCTCTGCTCAGAGGATAAAAACGCAGAGCACGCAGCGAAGTACTTGGAAGGAATCTTCACCTCTCCACCGCATCAACTAGCTCCCAATAGACCTCCGACCTCACCAATAGACTGGGAAGTTGACTGACTGGAAAAAGACATACCGGACGTGACCGAAGAACTCAAGACTTCCCTAAAGCGGTTACCACATAAGAAGTCTCCAGGGAAGACTTAATTGCAAATGAGGCATTTAGGCAAATGCCTACATCCCTTGCCTCTTATCTTCTGGTACTATTCACGGCGTGCTTCCATCTGGGCCACTTCCCTACCATCTCGAAGTCGGAAAAAGTCATCATTTTTCCCAATCCAGGGAAAAATAGAAGGGATAAATCTGATGAATGCCCCATCGCGCTGTTCTCAGCCCTGAGAAAGTTGCTGAAGAGAATTCTCCTGTCCAGAGTACAGGGAGACCAGCAAGAGAAATGTTCTCCCAAAGGAATATTTTGGATTTCGAAGGGAGCACTCCACAGTCCATCAACTAGTGCGGATGCTGGACTTCGTGACGGCAGGATTCAACATCAATGCAGAGCAGCGGGAGATTTATTTAACGTCCAGAAAGCATTTGATAAAGTCTGACACCAAGACCTACTACTACAGATGAAGAGATACCAATATCCCTTCTGAATGAGACGCCTGATCGAGTCATATCTGACTGACAGAACGTTCAGAGTCACCTGGGGCAGAGTGATTACAACATCGAAAATCATCAGAGCAGGGTTCCCGCAGGGATTTGTCCTCGGACCGATCCTATGTAACAACTTTACGGCTGACATTCCGAGGGACTTAGGTTGCAACACAATCATCCCCAGTTCGCAAATGATGCTGCTTTGATAACCAAATCAAGAGATACTCAACTTGCGGCCTTGTGGACTACACAGTGGCTCCCAGTGGACTCCGTCCTAGTGGACTACACAGAAGCTCCGTGGGAGGAAACAGTCCGGTAAATGGATGTGACGATGGACCGTCATCTTAACTTCAGCCACCACGCAAAGGAAATAGCTCAAAAGGCGAAAGGAACAAACCTGAGCCTCACACCCCAACTTATCCTAATACCTCAGCATAGAGAAAAAGCTACAGTTTTATAAGATGGGCATTCGGCCCATTTTGACATATTGGTATCCCCCTGCTTGAAGTGGAAGAGCATCAAAAACATCACTTAGACCCTTAGCAGAGGCCGATAAATCAATGCTCAGAAGAATCCTGGCCCTCGGATGGAGATACACCGACGAAATTACTTACGCCCGAAGCTCACAGGAGCAGACCCACAATTACTCACAGAAGCAGACCCCATTGAAGACCATCTGGTTCAGTTGGCAAGGAAATTCTTTGACAGCCTACGAAGGAACAGCCAACCAGAAGTCCAAGCTTAGAACAACAACATACCTCTCCCTTGGGAGAAGTTCAAACCCCCCAGTGCTGCCATGGGCCGCGAGGACCACCAACCTCCAATGGAGAGGAGAAGCTAGGGAAAAGAACCCTTGATAAGAGGACGACGGACTGACGCAGACGACAGCAGCTGAAAGACTAGATCATCGGGCAGCTGAAAGGACATGGCTATGCAGCTTGTCTTTCCAAGACTTCCGCCGCGCGAGGTCGGACTCTGTTGCGCGTTCTCTGGCGAGAGACTCAGCGAGCCACGACCCGACACCACTCTTTCCCTCGGGACGCTAACCGACGCCAGCAACCAGCACGCTCTTACCAGATGGTAATTTCCCCCTTCCTAGTCCTCCTTTCACCATTTGTTTTGAATATTCGAGCTAGAAGCCTTTGTATTTGGGTCCTGGCCGTAATGAAATCTTTACTTGTTCACTTTGCCTTTCCTAAGTTTTTGAGCTACCCAAACCTGCAGTCAACTTAGAAATTGCTTCAAACCAAATATGAGATTATATTAGAATGGAAAACGTGATAGACACATAAGGACCCTGTGTGCATTGGACTACCTCTTTGAAGTGGTGAACAAGTTTATATACCAAGGTAATATCATGGATATGCATGTACATGACAACCCTAGATGGAATAGAAGCAAGTAATTGGGAATTATTTATTTAACTAATGAGTAGTATTAACAATAATATTATTTAACTAAGGGGAAGAAAATTCATTACGCGAAACACAAAAAAATACATAGGACATTTATTGGATGAACTATGGTGCAAATAGACAATTATAAATAAATTGCAAGGAAAAAAGATAAAATTTTATATTCAAGTCCTGCTGCATACTTACGGCCCATTTATGTGAATAAAATCTTAAAATGTGAAAATATCCTCAAACTTGTAAAACCTCAACGAATTTGATTGTTAGGCTTCGTAACAAGAATAGCTAAGGAATGAATACCAAAGAAAATCTTGATGACACAGATCGACAAAAACAGAGAAGGTGTGACTAAGATGAAGATAGATGAATGATCTTATGTAGTTCCACAGTAAATTGGGCCTTTAAGAGTGTCAATCAATGCTGGAGGTCGAAGCTCACGTCATCAAGCTGCATTGCCGAAGACAATGATAAACGAATTAATTTAAGAGGGGACAGGTAAAGAGAATCCTGGTTTTTAATATATAATAACACAAACCATCCTTTTTTATACTGCTATTGCGCTCTTAAACAAGTAATTTGCCTTTATTAACCTCTATTATTAGTTTATTCGAAGAGACCCTTGGTTTTTCCATTCTTAGATATCTAGCTGCAGAAATTAAATAGTTTTTAGGGCGTCCTACTGCACCTACCGAGGATTAAAATAGTTAATCAGGGAACATTCATACCCTCAGTCGTTTGGCGTCCTTAATGCCTTTAATTGCAGAAACAGAAAAAATGCAGAAACAACTTTCTAGTAAAAGCTAGATTTTCCAAAGCTAAGGTGTCCAAACTAAACTAAATTTGGACGAAGCTACGTTCACGGAGGCATTTATTATGGGAAAACGCAGAAAACAAATTAGTTCCGCCAAAGTTAAAAATACATTCATAGAACTCATTCTGTCGATGTTAATTTCAAAACTTTACCAAAAAACAAATTAAAGGTCTTCGTCAATATTCTGGCCAATACAGCCACAATTTATATCCGACCTATGGAAAAATAAAGAAGTGTTGAAAGTCTGAACTCTTGTTTTAATGGGAGCGTCATTTCTAGATTTCACACTGCGTCCACCGTAGGATATGATTTTTGCCTTCGAGATTCCATCAAATCCCAATTCCATCAAATGTAATTACATTTCCTCAGCTCTAATGGGAAACGACGCATTTCATCACATTTTCCAATCCATTACGTCATTAGGTACGATTGATTACCGCTTTCCTTCCTGCACTTCAACTAATCCAATTGGCAATCCATACCTTGTACCCCAAGTGCCGGGACGAGGAAAATCATTACAACAAAGCCTGTATCAAGCAGCAAAAAAAGAGTTTGAAGGACTAAAAACGAATAGAGAGTCAAGTAGAATGCTTAAATGCATTTACTTGATATGAGCAACATTACCACTATTGCGCGGAACTGATTTTTTTGCTGCGTTTCATATTCATTAGAAATTTTTATTTACTTCTTCACTCACTGTGTCACAACGACTTAAATACTCTCATTCCATTTTATATAAATAACACTGTCGCGAAAGTATTGGAAGTCATGCCATTTCATTGCCATCCATTATTAGAACGGAAGAAGTAGCCAATACAAAAGACACTCTCGATGCAAATTATGTTGGATATCACATTCTGCGATTGTATTGAATCTCTCAGTCCGAATCTCATTTCAGTTTCGGGTAATTTAATTTTTTAAATTTATTAAATGGAAAAGTTACAAGATTTGTAAGCTTACCTGCGTATGACTCTCCGTGGTAAAATACCTTGTATTATTCTATAGTACTTTCTCCATCGGTTGAAAAGAGCTTCTGAACCATAAATTACAATGATGGATATTTTAAAAATTCGAATATGAATCGAATCATTTGATTTGATGAAAATTTAACATTACCAATTCACAAAGTAAATCATGTTTGCTGGTTCCTATTTAATGCACAAGCGAGTGTATGAACTGGCAGAACGCATTATGTAGCAGAAAATTAGATTCACAAATGGGTAAATCGGAAAAGGGAGAGAAAATAGGGCGTACCTACGGTTTCCATGGAGTTGGATAATTGGAGGGAGGATGAGAAGGGGAGAGTGGGAGAGTGGAGTGGGAGGGTTGTGGTAATCGTCACAGGCAACAGAGGGGAGGAATGTGGAGATCGGATGAATGGGGAAGAATGATAGGGATGACAACAATCCAATGTTTGTTCCCGTGTGATGCGGTTCGCACGTGACGAGTGTTATGTCGGGCCTTTCCCATCGCCGCGGGGAAGGTGCCCGAGGGCGTTGGGCGTGTGTCAGGGGTTGATGGATGACATCGGGGATGGGCGGATGCTGGGTAGCAATTATAAGCGTGGGCTCTGTGCACGAGAGAAAGGGGAGAGTGGATTTGCATCGAGAGTGTCAGAACAAATTTTAGCAAAACATACTGTCCAACTGCTCCACCTGAATTAAAGATTTCTCATTTTTATTAAAATTTTTAAGTCAGCCTTATGTCTGGAAAAGGTTTGCATAAATGAATGACGCTGATTTAAGAATACAAACGTTAGATGATAATTGTTCCTGCTGCGCTGACCGACAATGAATTACGTAGAAATTCCATTGAGTATCAATATACCCCAGAGTCGAACTTTGGACAGATACGATACTATGCAGACCACTTTTACTAATCCCATACCAGGCAGGTATAATACATGCTATCGTTTTAAACACGTGAACTTCTCATATGTTTACATAACAACATATTCTGAATACTGTTTTATGACCAAATTTTGGCAAGTTATATAAAACCGCAGAAGAAAACTAATTCTTTTTTATAGGATAAGTTTCGTACAGGTACTAATTGTGCAATATTTCTCCTGGCTTTACGTTTGCAGGCTTCTCTATTCTCAAGGGGATGTTGTACATTGTCTTATATTCTTAATCGCAGAATGTTATAAAGCTTTCAATCTTCTTTAAAGTACTTATCTGTAGGCCATCCGATCTGATGCATAATTTTTAAATGTAATTGCACTTCACTGCCTTCTTGTTCAAAGGATGCGATTAATGAAAATTGAATTGAAATTGGTATGAGGAAGACGCAGTGAAAGATAATGCATACTTGAAAATAGGTGATAACTTTTATTACGCCACATAAAAGGCGTAAAAATGACCGAGGATTCAATACGTGAGCATCATCATTAGATTACATTAGGTTATGAGTGTTTTTACATGGTTTAGTAAAAGACACTAACAAAACTTTATATTGGAGAGCTACAAACTTACTAAATTAATTGTCATATTGGTGCATCCCCATTAAGATAGATATAATAATGAAAAGCTAGACATTCAGTATCATCGGGTAAAGAAGATTGAAAACGGCATTAGGCCGATCCAATAGCAAAGATACTATCAATGATGATGGAGAAAGTTACCAATGAAATTATGTTACGTTTTAAACACACCATGATAAATTTCCTACAATTGAACCCAGGTTAAGCTTACTCCTTCAAAATATGACCCAGATATAAGTTATTACCGACCAGGGGATAGAACCTCCACGAAGTTTTACTTTAAACTAAAGGACATTTCTTTGAAATCAATAATTTTTAAATTACAATAACTCTACTTAACCTAAAAGTATAAAAATAAAAGCTTCATGAACATAATCAATGGAAATACCTGGTCAATTATTTTCCATCACAGCATGTCATTACGGTCAAACGCTAGGAAGAACAATGGCTGGGGCTTCACTCGTTCTAGGAGCAACTGTTTACACCTATTCCCTGGTAATAGCGACAAATATCGTTTTTCCTGTAAGGAGGGTATCGAGGGCAAAAAAACCAATTCAGCCATCGAATTAGAGATTTCACGGTGCCACTTCAGTCGCAAAAATGGGAAATGACTTCCACAGTGTCTTCCAAAATCCTCTATACGGGAGTTTGCATGTAATCAAATGGAATTGTGCGAGGACAATTGTTGTAACAACGATAAAAGTAATTTTCCTGCATCATGCTTAACGCTATTTCCACTGGATACCTTAACGTCCCTTTATCACTCCCCAATACTTTAATATCTCTTGAGACCCACAGGAGCGTAAATGTAAATAAATGAATATTAACCACAAAATAGATCGACAAAATAACTTAAATCATTGTATCATATCATAAAATAGGAAACAGATAAGGTGTAGCATAAAAATTTTACATTTAAAGGGAAAAAATAAATGGCCAGACTACGGTGATGTTGAAGGAAAAAAAAACAAATTCTTCAGCCAAAACAACATGCATGCGTATTTATTTCGTAAAAGTGCTAGAAGGGATTATTCGGACATCATTGACCAGCGTTCCTCTGGCGTGCTTGGCGCCTTATTTCACGCATTAAAATTCCTCATTGAATGGAGAACACCAAAGAGAAAAGACACCAATGATTTAAAAAATTCTCACCAAACCATTACAACATAAAGTAGAATTAGACAAAAATTCTGCATTCAATTCATGGCTCCTGAGATGAAGATGTATATAACGTACTTTATTACATTTACCATTACACCCATTTACTTCCCTTTACACTACCCTTTAATTTTTCTTGTACTATTTAGTCTAAGCATATGAAAATTTATCAGATTGTTGATAAGAATTAAATTATTTTTTTTATTTTACTTCAGTTTGAATTGATTTGCCAATTGGCTGCCAATCAGGCGCCTCCGCTTTCACCATCAATTATTTCAACGTTATCCAAAGTAGATTATAAAAAAGAATAAACATTTTTTATAATGCAAACTCTACAGCCAACAAAAAAAACTTACAAGCACCAAGAATTGATTTTGGATGACAAAGGGAATAGTTCGACGCAAAATAAGCCGTGTAAATACCGCGAGCCTATTAATGAGGAGAGATTTATTCTGAAAGAGAAAAAATAAATAAATAAATGAACTCCATAAAATGGGCTGAACAATGATGAACGATAGGTTATGCACCACTAGCACCGCAGAAAAAACGAATTAGCATGCTAGGATTCACGATATTAGTAAAGTTAGCATGTCAAAATGTTGAAAAGATAAAAGCATATTAGCTAAGCTTCACATTCTCTCTCTGCAGTTCCAAATAAAATCACTCAATGAATAAATTCCAGACACAAAATTGTATTCATGAAGAGAAACAAAAGTCCTTAAAATTTAAATGTTTAAAAGATTCAAAGATGACGTTCATTGGTTACCGAGTAAAACTTAAACTGCTCTAGCTACCCACAATCAAACTATATCATGAGAGATTAACAAATCAAAAGTGTTAGGAAAAACATTTCTGAATTAAATGAATGTATACATTTATCTGCATCATAGCTATTCTTTTGCTCCTGCATATTGTGAACCTGATTAATAGTCGAGTGTAGATATTTAAACAAATTTCATTAAGCAGCATATTATGGCACCTTTTTATCACTAGTTGCAAGTAAATACGATACCTACATATGATTTTTAAATTTAACCAAAAACAATTTGGTCTTTCCCAGGAAAAAAGATCAAGTAAGCATTTCAATCCTATATATGACGAAAGAAAATTCAGCAACTGATCCAACATGGTCATTAATTTCAACCTTTCGCTGCACATTAAAACATTTCATCCTTCTTTCTGAGAACAAGCATTCCTTATGCACGCATTTTTCCTCGTGATACAATAACTTAATTTTTAAAGTTATTTAAAAGACAGAGACAATGATTAAAATATCAGTATTAGCTGATGGCATTCGCTGACTTAAACAATCAGCAAAAACATTCCGAGTCGGAGTACTAATACTGCTTTCACATGCATACTTCCATCGCCACTCGCCACCAAATGCACCAATACTGCTGACATGTCTTAAAGACTCATTATGTAAGCGAAAATGATCACCCAAAAATGACACGGATTGTGCACGCAGGTTCATAAATTGTGATTCCCAGAGCGCGGGACATTTTAACGTGTGAGGTTGAAATTGGAGAGTGGAATAACAATCTAAGAGATGAGAAGAATGGGATATGCACAACAGAAAAATTGGGTACTTCAATGGAACTCTCGAAATAAAATGGCTTTACGTGTATACAGTGTTCCCTGAGAGTAAGAGAACCGGGTGAACGGTTCGGACATGTGTGAAAAAGAATTGAGACCTGCACGGTATTTTCGACATCAGTGGAGGAGAATCGGGAGTGTGTATAAAAATTTCATTATCACGCTAGAGTAATCTACATAATAGACAGATTTTGTGCAAGCTAAGATATATGATCCATATCAAATGCGTTAACTATAGAAATACCTACATAATACCTTTAAATAAGTTAATCAATGTTTTTGAATTCATGTGAACCAATATAATATCTCGATAGACTGTCGTCACTGCACGGTATTTTCCAACTGTTTGTCAAATACTATGACTGGAGGGATCAAAAAATCATTCTCTTTGTCTTCGACAGTGGGAAATAAAAACTACGAATTTCGTCTTCTAAGATTTTTAAAGCGGAATATGACATGAAAACACAATGGATTGCTGGTGGTATACCTCATGACGTAGTTTTATATATATATATATATATATATATATATATATATATATGGCTGAGGCATCCTAATGAACAAGTGAACCCAGGTGGAGAGGGATATATAGGAGGAATAGAAGTGAGGAGGAAGCCAGGTACTGGAAAAAAGAGTATGGGTGAATTGAGGAAACAAGGATGTAAAATGCAATGTGCGGGAATTTAATCTGGAGATTACGAAAGACCTACGATGAGGGAGGAGAGAAGAATGTGATAGCAAAGGGCTCATGGTGATGAGACAACAGCTGAATTCAAATACGTTAGCACTACCAGCGAGGTAACAGCACCTTAAAACATTTCAGGGGAGCGTGGCACTCTATGAAAAAAGTATGGATCATTGGGATAAGAGACTAGGAAAGACGAAAAGCTTTCAAAACCTGGGGCTGGAGGAGAATGCTGAAGATTAAAATGGCGGATAAAAATAATGAGGTAAACAGAAGAGTATTTAAGGAAAGAAACGTAGAAACGTTGTTGAAAAAGAAGAACCGGATCGATTGGAGACACACTAAGGCACAATAGATTTGTACAATTTGTAAGATAATTGAAAGGGAAATAGAAGGAATGTTCCCCAGAAGAAGTCCCAGGAATAAATGCATGGGCCAAACAAATGGAAAGTGTACATAAGCAGAGCTACCAGGGAGTGAGGGAACTATCAATCAATAGGGAAGGTTGAAGGGCTGCAGTAAACAAATCATAAGAATGAATGGCTATTGATTACGATCGGAAGAGAGGGTAGTAAAGACAAATAGATGGTTGGAATATAAATATGACGGGATAAATAGTCAGAATTTGGGATGAGATAGCAGAAAACCTAGGATTAATATGAGGGATTGAGTGATGATTGGTTCGGGAAGAGAAGCGAGGAAAGAGAAATCGATTTAGTTGGCCAATATCCTCAACTCCGTAGTGCTTTTTGTAAACATCGAATATGACCACGATATCGGAAAACCGTAACAACTACCAAAATCTCACAGATGCATTGGCCAGGCTAGAAAACTCCGAGATGCTTTCAAATGAGGATGACAAAACATTATTGATGCCAGAATTTTCCTCATTTTGCATTCATGATTTCTCATTAAGGGGGCAGTATACCCCATCCGAAAATTCCCTTTTAATTCTGGCTTCTGCCGCAGTCCAGGAGAGTTCTCCGCCTTCTTTTCCATTATCAACCCCGGACAACAGGGCTACTGATGGTACAGTGTACATTGCGTTATAAGAGATCAGGAGTGTGCTTATAATGGCATTATAATACAAAAATTTCAAGATTTTTATAATTTTACGTAGAGATGAATTATCCCTACTCTCAGTAAGTGCTATAGTTTTAAGAAATATACGTCACACGCGCAATGGCAAAAAGTTGATTTTCGACGAATTCACGAATCGAAATAAGAATTAGAAAAACAAATATTAAAAAGTTACTACACTTTTTAAAGCGTTAATTCTTATTCTTGAGGCCTGCAAAAACATCTCAAAAACAGATTTACTTTAAATAGCAAAGCAGAGCTACAAAATAAAAGCGTGTAGACGTTTACAGAAGCGTTTTCGGCCGTGAAATTCAGCCATCAAATTAAACTGAACAAATGCAGATGAATGTTGGTTCTCAGGTTTCCGCGGAGTTGGAATGTAGATCTCTCCACGTTTTCCGGGATTTCTTCCGCGTCATTTGTGTGTGGGACAACAGTTTCGCTGGCAGTACTGCAAGCGTCTTCAGGTCGAAGTGAAGACGCTGGCAGGACTGACTTTGACCTAAAGACGCTGGCAGGACTGCCAGCGAAACTGTTGCGTCTTCACTTCGACCTGAAGACGCTTGCAGGACTGCCAGCGAAACTGTTGTCTCACAAACAATTGACGCGGAATAAATCCCGGAAAACATGGAGAGATCTACAATGCAGATGAATTGCCACATTAAAATCTACCTGGGCATGGAATAAACCACAGGACATAGAGTTACTGAGTGAATACGCAGAAAATTACCTTTCCCAAGACTTCGTAGAGTGCTACCCTGAGGGTTGTACCAGCATTTATAAGGCCTGTAGTAGACTTTCATATCCTGGTATATTTATATCGAGCCAAATGATTTGAATTATAATTCTGATCTAAAGTAAGGACATTTCTTAATAAACTTTCGTATAAGCTACTGCAATTATTACTATCGAAAAGCAATAGTTTCCCTCCCGTTTAACCATAACTGCTGGTAGGTATGATTACCTCATTTCGTATTCAACAATAAAAGAGACTTTGAAGATACTATGTTCAGCGGTACTATGATGGGTATTTGGCACTCATTTATGAAAGATAATGCTAATGAATTTAGAAGAAATTTAAGCTTTTGGAATGGTAGGCAACTCTAAAAATTTACATAAAAATGTACGGCCTAGAACTTCATAGGAGAAAAAATAGTGGCTAAAATAAATGGTAGGCAGAGTTTGGAACTGTGATTCAGAGAATAGAAACTGGAGGGTATACTGGAGAGGCGGACCAGGGTTAGATCCGAGGCACAGAGCCGAGAATGGTTTACCAAATGAGATGCCTAGGCGTACCTTCCGGCTGTTGGATTTTATGCGAACTTAGAGGATGCATTGTCACCGAAAAACTTCCACTGTTAGGAAGGGAAGGTAAACAAAGAGGCGGATGCAAATCATGTGGATTGAAAAAATCAAAATATGATCTTTCGTCACTATGCAATGGAAATGCACTGGCATAAGTAGGTTCATTAGCAATGAAAGACCTGTTGGATTTCAAGCACGAACTGTTAGGACATCCACCCTAATCACCTAATTTGACCTTCTTAGACTTTCACCTATTCCAAGATCTATAGAATTCAGTGGCTGGAATACATTTAGGATCAAATGAAGAAGTGATATCATCCGTAGAGAGAGTTTTAAATATCTTCCTAAATCGCAGGATCTAAGGATCGAAAAAAGTGATAAACTTTTTCTGTCATGCCTATAACTTTTCATATTATACTCGCACTGATAAACTAATGGTTGAAATCCACCATCAAAAAGTCAATTGACTTAACCGGAATTTGATCCCAGATCTCTCGATTCCCGGTCACGTGTTTTAGCCAGTTACACTGGCAAACACATGTGTCTAACAAAATTGTGTAACCGGCTAACGTACTTGCCCGGCTATCGGGCAATCCGGAATTGAATCCCGGTCAAGTATTTTTTTTTTGCGAATTGAAACCCTTGGTGTGTATGCACTTGTGCGAGCGACTTCATAGCATACCATTTTTGCATGTAATGATCGAAAATTCTTACTAATTACTTTTATATGACTAAATTTGATTGACAGATACCAAATATGATGATTTCTTGGCGAGTCATTGGCTAGTAGACGTATAAAACTCTGCTAGAATAGCATTCAATTGTAGTATATCTTTTTCAAGTAGTAGAGCGGTGTATGCTAGAGGAATGACAACATATTGAAAATATATTTAAACGAACTCTACTGCTCCGTAAGGGATCAAATTCCGAACCCAATGACAATTATAGCATGTGTAAGGAGGATTCTTATCGCATGGTTTCTTCGATTCGATATTGTTGACTGTTGGTGTTGGTATAGTTGACAAATCCTGTCCGCATGTGTTTAATGCATTTTAAATATCAAGTGGTGGGTTAGCATGCGATACTTCATAGACACGAAGTGATAACTTAATGACGTTTCCAGAATTGATACTATTTGCTTCCTTAGCAGTACATTCTACGCCAGATTTTGGAAAACGAGGGGAGTAGGGTCAAAAATATCGCTAAATGATATAAATGAGGTGAGGAAAAAGATAAAATAATTCTAAATGTTGGTAGGCGTAGTAAAAGGAGTAGATGGATAGAAAAGAAAGGAAGTACTGTTGGGTTTTTACTGGAGGGAGGTTGCCTGAGTGAGTTATTATAGTGAACTTTGACAGAGAAAGGCATAAACTTTTAGCTTTAGCATAATAATCAAATCAACATAGGTCATGAGTCAGTCGAGGGGGCGAAGACAGAGTATAACGTATATAAAAATAGATGTATAAATAGAGGTAAAAAGCCAGAGCAACAATTTATAGAGAACAAAAGATTGGTGGTACTTACCTTCGTCGTTTAATACGGGTAATGAATGAATAAGGGAATGCCATCGGAAGTGTTGTAGACGCCAAATACCGTTGCTGAGGACAAAGACTTTTCTTCATTATATCCATGAATACAGTCCATGTACATGATTGGATGTCTATGACTAAGCGAACAAGAAGGCCTACACACTCATTGAAGAGAGGTTTACTGAAGGGTTGACTTCAAAGGGTAATTTGGATGAACTGTCTATTTTCTATTTTACGCAACCGATATAAAGAGTATGATTTTACTTTTCTAGAAGTACATTAAAATATCAGCTCGGTTACCACTCTTGTACATGGCTCCGGACGACTACTGCAGTGCATTGCTCCTGAACCTAGAAGAACAAAAGATGAGCGTATAAATTGACATATTGCTATCAGAGTATGTGATTCCAAGAAGAGGGAGAAAGGGAAGAGAAGAAGGGGTTCAATGAGAAAAGAGAAAGCAGGAGGAGACAAGTTCATCCTCTCGCGAGAATGGAAAGAGAAGGAAGCTTAATGGGTTCCTGGGTCTATTTTGGGAAGGGCGAGCCTGCGTGGGTGGTTAGGAGGGGAAGAATTGATCGGGGAACGCGGAAGGATGGGGAAGATGAAAGACGTATTCTCCAGGCAGACGGAAAAAGTAAGTGCCGGAGAGAAATTGGAAAAAAGGCAATGCGTTCAAAGAGCCGTGAGGTAAGCGGAAAAGGGGTGGACGGTTTGCTGTTGCGGAATGTATTTGAAGCAGTCTCGTTGATTTTTTATTCCAAATGACAGAGGGTAGAGAAGTGAAAACTGATTTTTTCCATATGAAAAAAAAAGATTCGAGTTGCATACTAAGTGCACTTATATTAAGAAAGCAGAGGATATTTAGCGTTGATGAGAATAAGCTTCTTAAGAAAAAAATTGGGTTCACAATTCTAAATTTCTAGCTAAGAGTATTGATTTTCTGTCATAACCATCAAGTAATTCACGTGCAATTTCCATAGTTGGAAATATTTAGAAAAACGCTACACGTTATAGATTTTCAAATATTAAGACGTGCAAACAACCAAATTCTTCACCTTATCAAATAAATAAATAGGAGTAAACAGAATTGAAAACATTTAATTATTCCTGATGTTTTAACGGCATTTACTCGTTGTTTTCATTCTTTTCATGGAACACAGTCGTATTGTTTTGTCATCTGTCACAACAGTTTCTCTTCAAATATGACTCATTAGTTCAGAGTGAATTCGATCTGATGGTAAACTGCGGTGTACACAATACGCAGAAGATACGCTGAAATACATATTAATCGTAAGCATCATTCATTCATTCATTCTAGGCTAACAGAATTAGTTCACTTTCCCGGAACAAAAGACGGTTTTATCAAACATCATATTTTAATACGTTCTTGATTAAAACTGCAAAATTCATCTGTCTAGCAGATTTTTATGCTCGGTTATCAGTACACTACAGAAAAAAGAATCACTACAATTAAAAATTGTATAATGTTTAACATAGGTGATATTTTTTGTTAATATATCAATTACAAGAACCTCCGCCTTAAAAGTTACTTATTATGTTTAAAATTTTGAATTTATTACAGATTTTATTAATTAAAGTGCACCATCAACGCTGATAATGAGTACAATAAAATCTATGCGTAAAGTATAATACATATTTATTCTACACAATTTCTATCTAAATTTTGGAGAACAATAGGTAATTCAATTATTAAACTATAAAAACAGCCATACTGACTGGGCTAATTTTGGCAATACTATAATTAATGAATGTAACCCAAATTCTTTTAGGATTATAGCCGACCAAAAAAAGATTGTAGAAAGGTGTTTCTTTTACTTCAAACGAAACACCCACCGTGGGCAAACAATAAAGGCTGCAGGTAGACTGGAAAGGATTACATCAGATGTTTTTGGAGACACAATCACATTCCGTGTTCCAAAAGGGATACTTAATCCTTAAGCCAGTCTGATGGAAGACGTGCGGTACGTAGTGGGCACAAAAAATAAATATATTTTTGGAGCAAGCTTCAGTAGTAACCTGAGGAGGGTGGTGGATTTGGGCTCTCCAGTTCACAATTACGTACATAATTCTTAAGGGAATGGCGGTCAAACGACCCAAGGGAGCTTGAGGCAAAAACGCGATCTTGGCTTCTTTCTCAGTCCGGAGAAATGGAGCCATTCCACTAAGAACTGAAAGCACTCCTCTCTCTCTCTCTCTCTCTCTCTCTCTCTCTCTCTCTCTCATTATTGTCCCATTTGGAAGAAATGGCCACAAACAAGCACCGATTCTCTCCTCCCTTTTGAAGGTTGGGAACAAAAATCGAGATATAGCTGAGACCTGCTATAATTTCCTTCTGTATGGGCCTGCTCCTTATCATTAACTCTACTTTTTCAAAGTCTTTCATGCCACTTCATTGTTTCCTTTCAAATTTTATTGCCAGAGACTCCCATATTTGGAGGGAGACAAACGAGAAGAAACAACATCAGAGATGCGAACGGGAATATATTGAAAGAGGATGAAGAGATTTGGAATGGATGGAAGCAATACATCGTAGAACTCTACCAAGGGCCGACGCAGCTGGAGGAAAACCTAGTGAATGACGAGGAAGATCGGGGCCCACTCGTACTGAAGAGTGAATTTGATAGAGCAATAGAAGGCCTCAAGAAAAACATAGCACCTAGAGAGGACAACATCAGTGGAGCAATCATCAATGCACTCGGAAGTAAAGCCAAGGATTACTTGTACGTGATAATCAGGAATAGCTACCAAGGCGGAACATTTCCAGAGGACTGTCCAAGGAGCGTAATGATTGCGATTCCGAAGAAGACGAGGAATGAGAGATGAGAGAAGCACCAAAGCTTTAGTCTAGTGTTTCATGCAATTAAGATACTCCCTGGAATATTAGGCCGAAGAATGGAAAGGAAAAAAGAAGAAAACCTCTTGGAAAACCAGTTTGGATTTAGGAAGAACAGGGGGACTAGAGAGACTATGCTTTGCCTGAGAGTAATCTTGGAAAAAACAACACATGGAGACAAACCATTGTATGTCGTATTCGTGGACCTGGAAAAATTTTTGTGATCGAACAAAAAACAGGAAAACACGATACACGTGCCATTTTTGTGATAAATTTATGTGCCTTGAGCACATAATCCCTACTTGTAGAGACTATACACTTGGAAACATAAGTTCCGTAGAATTTCATGATTGAAGATTAGTCTGCAGCTAATCTTATGGATACGTTTAGAATAAAATACTGTAACAATAGAAGTTATTGGAATTTCAGGACAGTTTTCTTGAAAAAGTATTTTTGCTTTAGTTTTGTATTCTTTTGTCCAAGTGGAAAAAGTAACTGTTTTTACTTTTCTCATGGAAATTTTTTATAGAGAAGTCAGTGGTTCTTATCGTATAATTGCATAGTAGCAAAGTTTAAGTTTTTTAAATATGATATATGGTGATGTATGTATGATATAAAACTGCATTTTCCAGTTTTCCTTCGAAATTATGTTAAATTTAAAAATCGCCCATATAGAAATTGAGTATGGTTATTTATTTCTGAATTTCACTGTAGCAGAATTTTTTTAAATTGTCTTCCTTAAATAAACATAACTTGTGTAAATAGCCAATCACTGAACTAAAAAAAATAAGTTATAGCCTCAAAACAATAATAAATAGCAACGAAATAACATAAATATTAAATAAAATTAACAAAGTAATCATTTCAAAATCTGCGGTCTCTCAGACCGCGCACCATTAGCTATGTTACTAATAGGCGCGCCACTCACGGAGTGTTAAATTGCGGCTTGATGTGATATCACGTCATTCCGCACACGAAGGGTTAAGGTTTTTACTGGTATATATTAGCTATATTAGGTCTTTAGAGAGGCTGGAAATCTTACGAAAGTAGAATTTTTATCATAAATTGGGTAACATTAAAATTTCAAATTTGGAAAATAAATGCATATAATTCCTTGAAGTAACAGAATAGTCTGCATTTTTAATACCAAAAACAGCTTAACCACAAAATGTCAACACAAACAGTTTATTCCGCTTTAGAGCGTGTCCAGTAAAAAATTTCGAGAAATTGTTTTTCAAGCTCAAAAAAAAACTTCTCAAAGCTTTGTAAGATCCATGGTAGCGAAAGGATATAATAACTTCTTAGTTTTGGGGTTGTTAATGACATTAGGAAAAACGTGTTCTAACTCATATCATATATTTACATATTTTCGGAGGAAAATGTGTCGATAAATAGGAGAGTTAAAAAAATAAATTACCACAGAAAAATGAAAATACAAGGAAACTATCAAAATTGAAAAACTGTAGAGGTGCGTATGATATTTAAATTAACTCAAACGATAAGTCCATAGAAGATTCTATCAACCAAAAACGAGTGAAAAGTGAAAAAAACTGAGCAAAAAAATTGGATATATAATAGTACAGAGTCTAATAAAGAAAATGATAGAATGAACCATCAATTCCTTATCACTAGAAAGTTTTAAAGCCAAAAAAACCTTCCATCCTGGAAACAGAATTAAGAGCCGGAATGGCCAAAAACTTGGTCGGGAAATCAATCGGGGAAATATTGATTAAAAAGAAAACATGAGGGAACTACCTAATGAGCTCGATGATGCAGATCGGATGCGCTTCCAACGATCTAACGGTTAAGTTGCTCTTTGAAAGTCTGGGCCTATTGAGAATACTGATAAGGTCCCGAGCGAATGGCTTGTGCTATTGGCTGAAAGTACCGCCAAAATGTCCTAAAGACGGTAATTTCTCCGAGTTATATTAAAGCATCAATTTCAATCTTAATAAGCGGCCAATGTTTTATTACATTTAATATGGAAGCCATTTAAAATCACAGAAAATATTATCCCAAGAAATAATAATATACAGGGGATGCTGGAGGAGAATAACAATGATGGGTCGGTCTATGAGAGCAAATCGTGAGTTTTTAAGCTATCGGAACGTCAAGGAAATCTTATTCACAGAAAAAATGAGCATCCAGCCAAGTTGTAAACGTCTTTTCTAAGTTACTCACGCAAAATTAGAGAATATAAAAAAACACTGTCGCAAGGCATGAGTACTCTGAAGTGTTTATGACTTCTGACCTGTACGCAAGGATGAATGTCTATCAAGTACTAGCACTCTGAGATGTAAGTAAAAAATGTAAATATGGCATAACTATGAGGCTTACCGTAACATCATGGGATGAATAAGAGGGTTAGTTATCCACATGTACGTGAGTCATGTTATCGTATATGATAAAACAGTTATGTCCCGTACATAAACGTGTTTAACACGTACATGTATCTAAATGCCAAAATTTACCCTATGCCAATTCTTCAGGATAAAATATTATGCAGTCAATTACATGTGCATGTGTGTCAATATCACAAAACAGGGTGACAACAAAAACATAGAGCACAAACCAAAGCATACTTACTGGATTTCAACATTTTCGGTGGGTCACCCGCACCTTCATGTGTGATAGAAAGAATGAGATGGAACATTGTCAAAATTCTCAAAAAAAGAGACGAGCAATTACTATGCGAGCTTGTACGACACCGTCCGTCTTTTAGGCGATACACACTATTCCCCGCAGTACAAAATCAGCATATTTTCAAGGAGACTTGATGACCATTTATGATATAATAACTTAAAATTTGACAAATTAAAACACGAAAACCTATCATTACTCTGCGGCAAAATCAGATTTGCTTCTTTTATTACAAATGCAAATTACAATGCAAAGTAAATCTCAGGAAAAGCATATATTAATCCGGAGGCGCGTTGGATGAATCGAGACGGGATCAACCACACGGAACTGGCTGATTCCCAACCAGGTTGGTAACGGGGATGTGGTGATGCATATGAAGACATGGATTGAGGTTTGAGGAAGGAATTAAAGTTTGAAGAAAACAGACTACACTCCCTTGAAAAGAAGTGCCGTTCCCAAGTACTTTCTTTTTTGGATGAAGGGAACTAATTTGAATACCGAATCAGTCGTACGAATTGAAAAAAGATTGAAAGTAAAGAAATTTGAGAAAGCAGACAGTGAATGGGTTAGGGATAGCCTAACACCCGACGATCATTGGCGGAAAAAAACGAGAGTGAAATTGGAATTCAATGCTGTGTGAGACGGGATGAGAGAGAAAGGGAAAGAAGAATAACGGATGGAATAAATAACGAGATGATAAAGAGGAGAGAGGGAGTAAAGGAGAAGTGAAAAATAAAATAAAATCCAGCCAGTGGATGACAGAGAAAGCCACCACGGATAGGGTGTGGATTATCTGATATGCATATAAAATGCTCGATCGATTCATCACGGATTTCACGAGTCGGGGCGGGCGTGACTGTTAGAATTGCTTTTTTCACGCAATTCAATTTTGCTTGATCGAGCAACCTATTATGGTATACGGTACTCATGTTATAGAAAGATAAATGCTAAAAGTCGTAGTTAATCAAAAGCTACGTAATGTTGTTAAAACTTTGATATCATTTTTGATCCCTCACGTATATTTTTGTGATAATGAATAGTTACGTATTTCACCATGTCAAAAGCATATATATCCTAGTAGTGTCATTGTGATGTCATTATTTTCAAAGTGAGATTGTATTTTGTCTCATATTAAATTTTGCCCAGAATAAATTTTATGAAATGAACTCAAGCTAACTTTATCGAGCATTTCATGTAATTACTCCGTTCAAGGATCTCCTAAGACTTAAAAAACAAGAATTAAACTTCTTCATATCTTAAAGTTCCGTAACTGGGAGAATATGGATTGACTTTCGTCCTTATCGATTCCAACGCGGATGGTCGTGATTTATCACGATCATACTTTCACGTGTTCATCAGGCAACCTATGTCATTGATACCTCCCAAATGTAATCGTTGAATTCTAAGAGGGACTATGAAATAACTTCAAAAAGATGTCTTTTAGGGGAAGAGGGAGAATTCATAGATAAAATTGTTCCCTTAATCTGCACTCGATCGAATGCGGTTAGTTTGAAAAATTTCCCGGCATTCTGAAAGCCGATCTCTTTATTTCACTTCGCACAAACGTACTTCTCTTCGTGCTCAGGAAATACTCGCAAAATGAAAGAGGTGTCTACGTTGGTGGTATCTGTCTCGAAACGATGAGTGAACTATGATTGGAAAACGAGAGAGGGAAACAGCAAGGTAAGTTACAAAATTGGAGAGAAAAGTTAAAAGCAGAGAATCAGATGAAGAGTATAATGAAAGATGAAACGAGAGAATCAGGCATCCTATTCATTTTGACAGTTATACCGGGAGAAAAAATTCTAAGGATGTAAACTTCGAGAAACGAGTTTAAAAATCGAGGCGGAAGCATATATAGAGTATTCAAATGGTACTCTAACTACTATATGCCAAAAACAACTTTTTTATCACAAAATACTATACCTCTACGTATTATTCTCTGTAAAGAACGCTATTACTTGCTTGAAGCGGACATAGTCACGCAGTAACTTCATTATTACCATGCGCAAAAAAATTTAATAATAATTCATTATAATACAACTTGTCACTCTATTGACTGCTATGAATATAAAATATATTTTTGTAGTCAAAACCTTCGGAAAATAAGTAGTAAACGGAAAGTTTTGAATACTTGGATAGTAAGAGACAATACTTTCTATACAATGCTCTTAATTTTACTTCATGGAATTACAGCCACATCTGCAAGGCCTTAAAAATACATCAAATTAGTACAGTGGAGAAGACTATCCTAAGGGTTTATTTTTCATGAGGCAAAGGGCATCAACCGCAATTCCCTCTGGCAAATGCTTTAAGAACTAAGCGGCATTATTTTACTAATTTAATGGATATATGGTGTTTTGCAATATAAATGACTAATTTCACTTTTGTCTGACTAAGTTTACTGCACGAACTCAAAGAAATCACTCTTCTACAGGATATCCTCTCGATAACTCTCACTCCCATGCCTTGGGATCCTATATCTCTGCTTGCATTATCATTTTGTTTATGTTAGACAGGATGACTAATTGCAAACCAATCAAAGTGTATTGGAGAGATAGTCGTTACTTTATATTGCTTTTGCAAAAATCACCTTAGAATAGGAATTTAGCCAGTAGTGTTCCCCTCTCATCTCGAGTCCCAAATGGATTTTTCGGGAAGAAAACTTCTGAACTCTTACCAGCGTCACCTTCTATATATTCTGGGCACGATGAACTTTTCCTTCTCTCATGGGGCCTTTTCATAAAATCTCCTGACACCCATGAAGCATCGCCACACATCACGCTGCCCTTTTTATCGAACATACTCGCTGTTTACTCTTGCCGTTTCTATAACAACTGACCCGTTTTCGCGTTTGAATATAAAATGAAACATAACTTTCTGAGGTGAGAGGGACATTCCTCGTGAATGCCATTCCGTAAACGCATTATCATCAGTTCGTTTTCTGTAGACTCAGGCCCGATAAGGAAATTTTAGAATTCCGTCGAATGATGAGTGAGGTGTAATCAATGGTGAAATCTAAAAAAGGTATTTAAAAAAACGTGAAAAATGTTAGTATCATCATCATCATCTGGTGTTCTGCCTGCTGGCAGGTCCCGTACACCACTGCTCTCTCCATCCACTTCTGTCCCGAGCTTTTTTGTTTCATCATAGCTGTTTCTCTTCACCTGATCCACCAATTTAATTCTTCTCCTTCCTCTCTTTTTCTCTCCTTCAATTGAACCCTCAAGTGCCACAGTTATTTTACTTTTCCCTCTCATCACATGGCCCAATCAGTTTCCTTTCCTTTTCCTTATTTCCTTTAGGAGCGATCTTCCTTCTTTTACCTTGCTCAAAACCTCCTCATTTCTCATCTTATCTACCCATCTTACTTTTTCCATCCTTATCCACACCCACATTTCATAAGCTTCTATTCTATTCCTTTCCCTCTTACCTAATGTCCACGCTTCACATCCATACATGAAAACGCTCCATGAGTAACACTTAGCTAGTCTCTTTCTCTGCTCCAGATCTAGGCTTTTTCTGCATAGTAAGTAAAATATTTAGTCTTTAGGCTTAGTATTTAACGTTAGGATATCAGGCCATAAAGGAATTCTGTCAAAGTCATCTAATTGATAATATATTTGTCGTGTAAAGCACAGAAATAATGCTTCAGACCATAAGCCGTATCAAATATTTAACGGTTGACTTAACTTTTCGTATGCAACGTTCTCGAATCAATACACACTACAGATTTAGGCTTCACTCGTGGATGTTAATAGTATCTATACTTTGAGAATACAGTTGTGGCGTCATTCGACCTTTTCTACCGCAAGAGACCATCGCTAGGCCACGCAAAAGCGTCCTCGTTCTTCGGCAGATCCTCGTCTCCTCTTCCCCTCCCTCCAACGGGATGGGTCTTCGAGATGACGAGAATTTTCGAGAACCCACATCCAGAATGTTCGGCTGGGCCTGTATATAAAGGCTGATTCTAAACCTCACGGTCAGTCTCAGTCATACCATCATTGCGCAAGTGCTTGTAATATAAAGTAATAAAGAAGCTCTCCTTTACGAGGGGAGCGAGCACAGGGATAGGTCATGAACGGTTCACTGAAAGTGTGAAGGGAGGCTGGTGGGTTAACTGGATGAGTAACGGGAGTAACGGGAGTGATAGGAGTGGGGAGGGAGGCAGAGAGTAGGGAGAAGATGAATGGGTTAAGCCGGAAGCATGGAGGAAACAATGAAGGGTTACTTGTGGTGGTGGTATTCTAAAGAGAGATTTAGCAGTGCAGTGATGTCATCTTATATTGGTTCAGAAGATTGGCTGAGGATCAAATTCCAGACCTGATTGCTGCGGGGATTTCTTAGGAACATATTTTGACAATACGTTTCTTCTCAAATTGAAATGGAGAACTAACCTTTACCGATTGTACTTTTGTTTTCTCATATCAGATATGAAAAGCGAAATAAAAATAAAAGTATTTTTTTACAATAAACATAAAAAGTAATTGTAAAAAAGAATTATTCAAATCGCCGACTCCCACTTACCCTCAGTAATAAAAAATTGTATTGGCATGCACTCATCATGAGCAAATCCTAAATATGATAAATGCGTTCCGTCAAAACGATAATACAAAATTAGGTTAACGATTTTACCCCGAATAATTAAAGTTTACTGTGAGCAGCCTTGAACTTAATGTGTACCTTAATTACTTATTTTAGTACTTTCCATAAAAATGATAATATATTCATCAGTACTTCTGTAAAAGGATTGGTGATAGCTAAAGCAAATTTTACGGTGTGGATCAAGCAAGAGTTATCATTAAAAATAAAATCGTTTAATATATAACAACTTGCGCTAAAAATTAATTTTTTAGATTAATAAAATGATTTATTGCTCTTAAGGACCTAGCGTGAATATATTTTTACTGAAAATAAGGAGAGTAAATAATGTACTTGTTCATTACCAAGTAACTCAGACGAGGAAAAAAAACTGAAACAGAAGTTTTACCGATGACTTTCTGATGCTTTTGGCGAATGTGGCATTAGTCGAAATAATAGACAAAGCTCGTCATTTTGGTAAAAATAAAAAAATGGAAAAAGAACCGAAAAATATATGTGTGGCTTCATGTAAGAGAAAAACGACGCAAAAATCTAGTGGTCCATGGACATAGAATACAGTTCATAGCTCCAAATCCCTAAATGAACGAACAGGTACTTTTCTATCAAGTGCAGTTTTTAAAACATTACACATTAAGCAATGATAACGAGTAATATGCGATAGTGAATATATATATACAGCCCCGTCGAATGTCGTTCTCGCGACATTTCTTAACTTAATTTCTCAAGTCTAATGGCTTATTGGCACCGTAAATCCAAGGCTAGATGTCACAATTCGTGTCAAAGAGTTTAGAAAAAGGATATCCGGATATCTTATAGTTTCTCTGTAGGAAAGAATGGTGAGGAGCCCGTGGGACACTTTAGGGATGATCTGAGCGAGATGGAGAGCAACAGGGTGGAAAAGATAACAAGGAAGGAAGGTGTCAAGAGCAATGCAAATATTAGGATCAGTTTGATGAAGAAGTAACTGCCGGAGAGCATGAATGAAGACTGGTAAGAAATATACATGGACCGAGAAAGGGAGAAGTAACACACCCACTCAACAATTTGAAAAGGAACTGAACTTTCGAGCAGGGGTATTTGTTTCCAGCTCTTTGGCTTCTCGAAGGAGTGTCGGACCCCTTGCACGGGCGACGCGACGTCTCATGAGCTCAGCCGAGCATGTATTTGTGTAGAGGCGGTCCGGATGTTGAAATCTTCCCAATTACGAGCTAGAGGTGGGATGACGCTTACAAGGATAACTGCTGCAGTTTGCAGGGTGGGATAATTAAGAGAAACGTTCATAATTACAAGCTAGAGGTGGGATGAAGCTTTCAAGGATAACTGCCGCAGTTTGTAGGGTGGGATAATGAAGAGAAACGTTCATAATTATACACGGTAGAATGACTTAATTGCCTCCGGAGTCGATACATTACGACTAAAAATGATAGAACAAGAATTTCAGCTGTTTAGAAAAAAGTAAGAGGACAAAATGTGCATGCTGACACACACTAAATACTCATAGGAAAGATAATGAGAGGTACTGGAAATGATAACTTACGGAGCCACTCGAATTATGTCCATACAGTCATAACAAATTAAGGCTGGTATTGATGAATCATTTCCAAGGCTCATTCCCTAATTAAACAATCCCACCTCCAAATTAATTACTGAGAAACAACAGTTAAGAATAATGCCCGTCACTCTTCATCCAGGTACCCATTGCACTTCACGATCCATCCTTCTTGTTTTAGAAAGACCTTTAATCTGTGCTTTCTTGTGGATAAAAGAGTAACATGTTCGTTTTACATTTACTCAGTTTTAATAGCTACATGTTACCATTTAACTCTAAAATATCTGAAGCATATAGCTTTCTAATAGACCAAAATTATTTGAAAAATAATATCTTTCTTGGTCATATAATATATATCAAATGTAATATCTGTTGTTAATTTTAATGCATACAAAACTATGCCATTCAAATCCACTGGGAAAAACTTTAAATTATTAGCAGATAAAAGTAACAAATGGAGAATAACGCAAAGAACAAAATTACTGAGAAAGTTTTCCCACGATTAGTTTTTCCGGTATAAAACACGATGAAAAAGTTAATGAATTTTATCCAGTGGAGGAATTGATATCATTTTTCTAGGGGTGGGTTTATGTCAGCGGTAGTTATATCTGTGAGGGGCGTACAAAAGGTGAACACCATATCGTGATTATTCCGTCGTAGTGATACGATCACTGCCCTGCGATTTTGCGCAAACTGTTCTGATGACATGGATTTTCAAATATCAGAATTTCGGTCGAAAACGCACGCTTTTACATTTTGCCGTGACTGCTGAGAATGATCAAGCCCATAGAGGATTCTGTCGATATTAAAATGTTGCTGTCTGGTTCATATCATACTTTTGAAACAAGCGAGAAACCTCCATTCCATTGGTATTCACCAGGAAGATAACTTCTAAGAAAAGACAGCGGATGCTCACTCGCATTATGAGACTTCAATAGATCGCGTCATTTAAATCAAAACAACTGTATGTTGGTGATAAATCACCCACTGACAAACACCCATACGGTGGCTTGTTGGGTAATATTTAGATGAACTGTCGAGACATGCTTAGTCTAAGACTCATAATCCAACCATCAAAAAGAAGCAAAAAGCAATGAATTATTTCTGCACAAGCGCACATTAAAATATGATTATGATAGACAGTTTAATTTTCAGCAGCAACCAATAAAATCTCTGCATCCTGGATCAGTTGTAAATGCACTGAAGGGGAAATACTAGATGTTTCAATGCGGGACTAGAGATTCCTAAACAGAGTCATGAGTGCGCGTGAAATGAACAGCTGGACTTTTTTCGCCAATTTATGCGTCATGGCCGTGATTGTAGTCAACACATTGAAATACGAATTGAGAACCATGACTAGAGAAATTAACATAACAATCATGCTATAATAATTATTTTTATCTCCTTTCGTTAACTATAATTTTCTCCCGTCTCCAAAATATCAAAAATATATTAATTACAACTAGTTGGAAGTCGAGAGATAATCGTGGGCGAGTAAAATACTTTTAGACATATTATACGGGTATAATTCAACGATAGCGTGTCATGGTTTTATCAGTTGGTAAGATTTCTTCCATAGTTGATACGCACTAATCTCGGATATTACAAATACGCGATTAGCGCGCAATGTAGTCTCAATAGTCTTCACTGATGTGGCAACTTCAGCAGAGATTTTTCAAGAAAATATGCATGCGTCAATAAACTCAATCAAAGAAATCCAAATTACAGCGTCATGAATATGTTTCACTCATTCCGGGACAGAAGAATTAAAACAAAGAAAATCCTGTAAAGAGAATTTTTTTAGCACCGGGAGAGATAAACGCTTATAAACTTAGAAGAAGCTAGTTCCTTTATTTACAGTGGCCTCAACATCTTCTCCCGCTTCCAAAGAGGAGTACCTGTTCGCCAAAGTGGAGGGTTCCTTGGGCAAAGCCATCTTCGGCCTGGTATACTGCCCCCCGAAACCCCGGGCACCGAGCTCTATCCTAGACCTTTTTGTCCGGCTGCGCGGTGATCGCCCACTGCCCGCGCGGTGATCGTCCTCCGATCGCGAGCGATTTCAACGTGCCGGTGAACAGGGAAGATTGTACCGCCAGAGCCTTCACCGCGGCCATCAGGGACAGGAGACTCTCCCTGGTGTCCCTGAAGCCGACCTTCTATACCTCTTAATACCATAACACTCTGGAACTGCTGATCACCTGCGATCCCGATTCGGTAATGCGACACGAGCAACGGGCGGTCCCCGGTATTTCTCGGCACGACCTGGTGTGGTGTGCCTTGCGGCCGAGCTTCCAAATCCATCAAATACCGGGACCTGAAGAGGATCGATTCCACTTTCATCTTGGACGACCACGACCTCTCCCGTCTGGACGACATCCTATCGGAATTTGATCCGGATCGGGCGGCGGTGCTGATACGGGACGTCATCCGGAGCGTCTTAGACCGGCACACCCCCATCAGATCGAAACAATCCTAGAGACCACAGGCACCCTGGATTGGGCCATCCATTAGGGAAGACATGAGAAAGAGGGACTGCCTATACTCCCATTACACCAGGGAGAAAACAGATGAGAACTGGGAACGGTACCGTGCTGCCCGGAATGCCACGAAACATGAACTCAGGAAGCCAACGCCAGACATTTTTCCGACAGGCTCAGGAAGGTGGAGGGTTCAGGGGGACTCTGGCGACTCATCCGGGATCAAGGGGGATGCCGAGGGAAAATGACGCCCCAACCCACCATCTCGTCCGACATATTACTCGACCGCTCCCATGACACATGACCCCGGGGGGAACAGACCTCCGCCAGGCTCGCGAGACGACCTCCCGGCCTTCGATTTTACCCCGATCACCCTGAAGGACGTCGAGGAAGCGGTAGCGGAACAAAAATCCAGGACGCCGAGACCGGACGGGATCACTCCCATGATGGTCATACCCCTCCTGCCGGTACTCAAACGCCCCCTGATGAACATCATTTAATTCCAGCCTCTGCTAGGGTAAATATCCCTCGGAATGGAAGAAGGGCGCGATCATCCCCCTCCCCAAGATCCGTAACCCCACGGTACCTAAAAACTACCGGCCCATCACCATCGGGAACTGCCTGGGGAAGATATTTGATCGATTTGTCCTCAGACAGCTGGCTGGACACGTCTGACGGTACGATGTGTTGAGTCCACGACAGAACGCCTTCCGGCCTGGGAATAGCACCCAACTGCCCTAGCCGGGGTGATCGACCCGGTACGGGAGGCCATCGACTAACGTCGCCTCTCCATTGTCGTCGGTCTCGACCTCACCTGGGCTTATGATTCAGTCGACCACGACCGGCTCTCTGCGGTTCTCCGGGCCCTGCACTTTGGAGAGCGTCCGCTTTCCTGGTCCCGAGACTACTTGTGGGGACAGAGGGTGGCCATACGTCTCGGGGGAGTGACCAAATCTACCTGGCGCACGACTTCCAGGGGAGTACCAGTAGGGATCGTGCCTCTCGCCCCTGCTGTTCAATCTTTTTATCAACGGGGTGACGCGCCTGGTCACAAACTGCATGCGAATGCTCTACGCGGACGAAATCCTCCTCGTGGCACACAAGGAGGGTCTTTCCCTGGACCAAGCCTTGGCCTCCATGAACAGAGACGTGGCCAGCGTCTGTGGATGGCTCGGACGGATGGGCCTGGACATCAGTGCTGAAAAGACCTCGACGTGCATCATCGGGCACAAATGGCTGCTTCGGAAATACGTTCCTCCCGACATCCCGCCCATCCGTATCGGAGAGACGGCTATTCCCTACCGCCCATCCTTCAGATACCTAGGGGTTACGATCACGAACGACCTGCCCTGGGGCACGCAAGTGTCACAGGTCATCTCAAGCGTTCACTTCGTCCTCAAGAGGTTGCGGGGGATGCAGAATAAGCCACCTAAAAATATTTAAAGCATCCTCATCAAGACCCTGGCATTTCCCATTCTGGGTTACTGCTTGCTGCCCAGTTCTGACCTTAATGGGAGCGAAGTCAACTGGCTATAGGTGGCCCAGAACGCGTGCGTTCGGTACGCATTCAACCCAGGGGCCTGGGATCACCTCACCACTACCTACAAGCGGGAAAAGATGCTGAAGGTGAAGGAGATTAGGATCCTAAACGTCCAGCGCGGCGAACAGCTGGTCCTGAGGACCCGCAGCCCACTTTACCTACCGACGCGACAGACAACCATGAAGCAGGTGCCCTCCAGACCAACCAGGAACGCCGGCAGAACCATGAGGGTCCCAGCGCACCGCACCGCCCGGATGGCCGGTTCCTTCGCTGGGAACTTCATCAGAGAGTTCAACTGGCTGCCTGACGACGCAAAGAACAACGCAACGCGGAAAAAACTCATCAAACACCTGCTGACTCGATATGATTGAGGCTAATGACCGGAACCTAATCTTAATCCTAATATATATTTATCTATTTATTTAATCATATATTTTTTATTTATTTATTTTATTTATTTATTTATATACCTATGCATTCATGGATTTCATCTATTTATATATCAGCATAAATCATAAATACCATCACTCATCCTGTTTGCCCTCTTACTTCATCTCCTATCCTTCACCTTTTTTTACCTATTTACCAACGCACCCCCTGATTTTATTAGCTCATGTGTTTTTATCAAACTTATGACTATACTACTATAAACAACAATTTTTGTACACCCCCTATCTAAAGTTTTATAATTACTATAAGCTTGTTAAAAAATTCTTTAAAATGTTTTCTTTTTAAAATACACTGAAGAAATTTGCTTTACTTTCTACGCCTTTATCAGACTCCTATGTTTTTAACATGTGGTGATTTTACTACTTAACGTAGTATATTTTTTATGTTCCCCTCCTTTTTAATATGTAAAATTATTGTACCTATACAAGGTAGAATTTTTACTCCCTTGTTTTTCATCAGATCCTTTAATTTACATACGATAAAATTTGTCAGTTTTAGCCACCTTTTATGACGTTTTTATTTACCGAAACAAAATTTATTTTGTATTTCTACAAATGATTCTTTCTATCATGTTTTTTATTCAACTAGGATGAGGAGACAGATTTCTGACGCAAGAAACGCCCGACTGCACATAGGCTCAAAGTCTGGCCTACTGTTGGGACGTCTCCTGTGTCTCCCACTCTGAAAAGTCAACAAGCCTGCTGCGGTTGTACACTAAAATACGAGAAGTTCCATGGAAAAATGAATGATGATATATATGTATATGTGCGGAAAAATCTGTGATCCCGTGAAAGAGTAACATAATGAACAAAAAACAATGACTGTGACAATCTGTGATATTCAGGAAAAATATTTTTAAACCAAACTATAAAATGGACACAGTTTATAGAATGGCAAAAATGATCAAAGAAAAAAGAAACCCATTTAAGACCTGACAATGTACATATTTAACGATGATGTATATATAAATGTCTGGTCCTGAACATGTACCCCAGAGAGCTCTGGGATGGGGGGAGAGTGGGCTGTTATATAAAGCCTCATCCAGCTCAGATAAAATAAATAAAAATCAAATCAAATCATACTAACCGAGTTAAACAAAATTAGGAGCATGGAAAAGAGACCTTTCATTACAGGTGAAATGTCATTTTGGTTAATGATTATTGATTGCAATGGAATGAAAATGTGTACAATTCTTTCACCATCTCTACTACTCATCATCTATTTGGACTTTATTGTGTCTTACGTTGAATAGTTTCTATTCTTGAAAACAATGATTTCCTTTGCAAGTTTTTTTAGACTTTTTATAATTCTCCCTTCTCTAACTTGCTTCTTCCCCTCGATTCATTTGTTTTTGTATGCTTGTGCTTAGCGTTAATTATTTCAAACGCCGGTTGGCACTTTTACTAGGTAAGGGTTCAAAGACGATTGGGAAGGACTTGCAACACTTAGATTTCCATGAAAAAAGATCAACGTCATTCATCCCGGGCTAGCAATCAGCGCGTCGTGTTTGGGTGAAGGATACACTCTTATTTTTCTGTCCGAATTATAAATGATACTTTTTCACATTATTTTCTTAGTCACACTTTGTTTCGGCCGTTTCTTTTGTGATTTTTACATGTCATACCCTCTCCCGTCATCACCTTTTTGGATAATATTGTGAATTATTTTCAGTTATGTGCAAGAGCACTAAAGTGACACAAGCTGAATGGAAAAATTTGTTACTCGTTAAATTTGTTTTAGCGCATGTAAACCAAATACTGAAACCTTTTGCCTTCACAAGCGTAAGCATGCGGAAATTTCCACTTCACTTAGGGTGTTTAAGGTCAGAATGTAAAATTGACTGAGGAGGAGACCAGAGACGAACTGTTGGAAAAGATATTTCAATTGGGACACTGAGAAGGGATCTGGGTTGAAGGCTCAAACAATTTTGGCTTCCGTCAGTAGTCACGAGAAGTTTGCCTTCTGTCTCCTGCATGCACCCGAATTACGAAAAACTTTTCAAATGGTTTTGTCACGTTCTTAGGGCACCCTATGTCGTCACTGCCTGCCTCCACCATCGTCTCGCCATCGTATGGGCCTCTTTCCTTTCTTTAAGTATCGGAAAAGTACTGTGCCCAATGAATACATTTAACCGCCGCGCCAAGTGAATCGCCGCCTGTTCCAGCAGAAAACGTGTCTCCGTAAAGTGAACTCGACCTTCCTTCGCAAACCAAACAAGTTCACACAATATACTGATATAGTTTATCCGTTCGGGCAAGTATTACTAGAAATATATATAACGAGCAAAACCTGAATATTAGGACGGAGCAAAAATATTCAAGGAAATGGTGTAGTCATAAATGAATCATTCTCACATTTATTGCAGTGCCTTAATTATTATTGAACTTTTTATTTTTAATTTATCTAAACTGCAGAACTAAAGGTCAGAACATAAGGGTCAAAATTGCCTATCAACAAATACAGTATTAAAATTATCATGCTCATCATAGTGGATTTAAGGTCGGCAAATTCATATTTTCTGTGTAGTATGCTATATCCCTTTTGCTTTAACTAGAATATTTGAGAGAAAACTAGCAATTTTGCTTCCTAAAATATGGATAAAATAAAAAAAAAACTAATTGAACTTCAGTGATTCCGTTAGTGAAAAATTCATACGGTAATTGAGAATTTAAATTTGGAAAAATACCTTTCAGATAGGGGATACAATGTGAGAAAGTGAACGTGAGTGAAAGTGAGAATCATTCTCAACGCGTGAAATTTTCAGTTAATAGCCAAATCCAAATTAATTTCAAGTCGATTAACTATTTGTGGTTAAATGGTAGTAACACGTAGATTTCCCTCAACATTAAGTAGTCGCTTCGTGATAAGAGCCGTCTTAAACCATAAGATCCACGAAATGACCCTCAAAAATTGTTATCTCGCCATTGCACTCACTCGTCTTTCTGGGATTACTGGAGGGAATTAGGAATGCCATAACAGTCGTATTTCTGATAAAGGGATACTCCTGAGTTCCACTTCTATGTAGTAGAAAATGGGCAATTAAGGGAACTATCGGCTAACGAAGGAAGGGAACGAGTGTCTCCCGGAATAAGGAGGTTCACCGAGGAAAGTGCCAACGGCCTCTTTGTGGGCGGATGGACGGGTAGAGTTAGAACACCCTGCTGTCCTTGGAGTGAAAAATAGCCCCTATAGCTGAATGAGCCAATCACTGGAGTCAAGGAGTAAACACTGAATTAAGGATCCATTGGAAAACTCATGTATCAGCAGTTTATGGATCGAGTAGTCTTTAGTATGCATGTTTTCTGGAGATAAAATGAGCCCATAATCGGATCTGTGGGTAGAACGTACTAGGAGAGAAATATTAAAAAAGTACTTAATAATTTAATATAGGAACCAGGAATATGCAATGCTGAATGGGAAATGGGAGAACGTAAAGCAAGAAATAAAAAGGATGGCCATAGGCGTATTTGAACTAATACAAGTCAGATGACCTCAAAATGGAAACATTTATAGTGAAAACTACATGATTATAACCAATAAAAGATCATAAAACAAGCCTGAAGTAGTAGGAGTAGCCTTTTTTCTCAATCAAAGTTTAGGAAATAGAGACAGAGAACTGAGCTATATAGTGAACGAAGTTAGCTAGTCAAATAACGTACAATATCAAAGGATACCTTTATAGTGTATTTTTGCACGGCAATATTATAATATGATATATCAGCCTCTACTCCTTAAACGGAATATGCTATAGGATGAAGGATGAGGATGGTGCGGAAAGAGATCAAAAAGCAAAAGGGAAAAATGTTCAAGAGGAGCGCCGCTCAAGGAATGTGCTTTTTTTAAGAACAGGAGCGAATGATGATCATCCACGCAGTTAAGGATAGATTCTAGGTTAGGCGCTTATAAAAAGGGTGGAGGCTGGGAAACAAATGCTAAGGAGAGAGCTTCCTTATCAGGATCAGATTGGGAGATATGGATAGCGCCGAAAAGATGAGAAAAGGTGTACCCTCACGTTTGCGCCTTATTCTCAACGTAAATACAGATGAAAGAGGCACAATTTCGTCAATCAAAACCTCAGTACTTCCCAAACAAAATCTAAAATACGCAAAAATCTCAAGATAACTTTTCCTAACACTATTTCTGCCAAAGAGAAGAGCTTCACTCATCCTTGGTCACCGCAAGAATGTTACCACTAAGACAAACGTGGCGTGCTTCATAACGCTGTCTCGTTTTTTTCATATAAAATTCCGGCATTTCGATAAAACGCGAATAAATAACACGGATAGCTTCAAGGATAAGAAGCCGTTCCTGGCCAAAGAGAGAAAAGGGAATGGAGATAATCGAAATGAAAATACGCTGGGGGACTGTAATTCAGGTGACGAGATCACATTAAAGCGAAGACATGTCGACTTTTTTTTACCTAAGTTACCTAAAAAAAAATACTGCAAGCCGACGCTTAGAACGTAAAATTCAATGCTTAATCCTGCGATTATTCATGGCACATGGTTTTATGAAAGTACACAGCTTGTTATATCAACTCTAAGCTCTCACCAAGCCTGTGATCCTCTTAAAAGCGGGTGCCTTAATTCTACATGCGACCTGAATCCGTAAAAATTGTAGGCTGAGGCGAGCAAGTTTCTACTGGTGGACGCAAAATAGAGTAAGAAATAGGGGAAAAGAGGATGTCGCAAGGGCCTGAAAGGAAGGCCATTGAGAGGAAGTGGAGCCCGCGTCTACTCTCAGAATTATAGATAAAGGGGGGAGAGCACGAAAAAGAGAATGTGAGACTAGGGTTACAAACCGTCATTTGTAAGCTTCGATGTCTGAGGATACATCCATTGGAGCATTCTACATCCGTCGAAACAAAGCTAGCCAACTTACTTGACAAGCGTCTTTTGCGAGGAGATTTCGGGAGGAAGTGCCCTCGTAACTCTCTGGGTCAACGTACTACAGCATCCGTTGACCCCGAGGGACCCATAAAAAGAGTCAGAAAAAGGACTCTCCAAGCCCGGGGAGGATATTCGTGTCCAGGAAAGCTTGAAAGAAGATATATTAAGTAAATATCGGCACATTAAAGCTCCACTTAGTGTGAAAAGTCAATATTATTTGCCTTAAATTCAGTGCAGAATGACATGCGACACATATTTGTATTTTATTTAGCACTCATCAATACCAAACCCGCTCATCTACTGCGAGTTTGTGAGATAAGATTCTCCTCCCATTGTAGTACCAAATTCAGACTCAATAATTAGTGTATGTATTTATCTGTATTTTGATTTTCATAGCGATAGTAAACCATTAAATGGGAAAAAATTATCATTACCGCTTAAAGGCTTCAATAATTGAGAAAAATTTGACTATTAAAAAGGAAATAACATCTCACAAATAAGGGTGTTGTTACTAGAATATATAAAACTAAAAGCTTTCAGTAAAAGAGCTTTACGTGACTAACTAGGCAAATCCTCCTAAGTACAAAAGCATGAATATAACAGGCATTTAGATTATCTATTACATAAACTTCTTATATTAGACACCTTATTCCGTTTGAATTTCTTATAATAGCCTCTCATAAATAGCACTGAAATTGTTTTTCTCTCATTAACCTCTCCATTTTAAATACGAATCTAAATTTCAACCGCGGAAAAATGTTAAATATTTCAAATGAAACCAAACGATTCAACTTCATACCAAAGAATTATTTGCCCATTTAAATTTTGGTACCTATCTCGGCAGAAAAATTTGAACTGTAATAGTGATAAATTCAACATTTTCACTACATCGATAGTAACATAATTATATTCCAATCATATAATTTACGGCTGTAAATCATTAAAAAGAAAAAAATTCTCACATAAAATAGCAATATAACAACGCTTACGAGATTCAAGAGGATGAATTTACTACAGCAACGAATTCAGCAGACTCAGAGAAGAATAAGTGCATTAATCTTCACAGACTCCGCTGTCCAATATAAGGATTGGGTAAACAATTAAATTAGGATTCTGAGCATTGGATTTACTCAGAGACTTGCGACGAAACTAGAGTATAGCAATGTTGTCTCGTATAGCAGTCGCAAATGATCCTGGCGCTGCACCGTGGACCAATTTGGGACATGGAACTCAGAACTTTTAAAACCCTGCCGGGCGGGGGAAGACGGTTGTAAATTGTGGAGGGTCAGCCAGCGAACCTTTTCTAGTTGTTGCCAATCTTAGCGCATCGGTAAATTCCATGAGTCACAGCTACCTGGAGCCCGGTTTGCTGCAATTTATTCGTACTACCACTCCTTGCACATGATAAGGAAGTGCACGGGTAACGCATGGCATTGATGAAGCAAAGCTACTTTCCTATTTGCCTTGTGTGTGTGTGCCTCGTGTCTCTGCATTGTGCATTTCGGTGTTCCAGAAATCCTTGCAATTTTTGCTCGTTCTTTTCAGTGATCTTCGCCTCCTTACATTAATTTTCTCTCTCTACATAAAACTGTCCTTATCAGAACTATACATTTTTCATTTATTCATCTGTATCATTCATACATCACTCTCATTCGCATATTTTACCCGTCATTGTCTTCATCGTTCATCGTTCAACCCTCATCCGCGTTGATATTGATCCTCGGTCATCAAAACTTGGGAGTAAGGTTATTCATAGCCAAGCCCGCGAAGTGATTTTCAACTTAATTAATTTTATGAAGAAAGAGGCTGAGGAAGGCAGCACAACTCCTCATGCGCTGGAGAGGGTGGTGACTACCACGGGGTTGTTCAAACGCTCTGCTTTGCGGATTTTTCACGAAGGTGGCGCCATGAAAGACGCTCCTCAAAGGATTTTTCAGAGCCCAAAAAAGTTCAAGCCCAAAACTTATGTGGATGACTTTGACACGCAGAACGGTTCACAAATTCCACCTGACGGAGAAGACACCCGACCGTTGAGGCTTTGCTGCCAATAATTCGGGAAAAAACTGATTTTGATGGCAAGGCTTCTTTTCAAACCGTTCTCAAGAGCATTGGTATGGTAAGTTTTTTTTTGTTCTTTCTCACTTATTTCAATCATCATTATCACAAAATAACCATTCTTCTTTGATTTTTCATAACATTAACATTTATTATTACAGAAGACTAATATTTGGCAAATCGTCATTCTTCATTGTGTTCTTGCTATATGCCAAAAATTGGGAAAATTGGAGATGATCGAGCCACGAGTGCATAGTCATTTGGTTGAGTTTTCGTGGAATCACCCCATAATAAAATTTTGTACTACTTCTAGTGGCTTTTAATTAATATCTGTAGTGGCGCTTCAAAAGGGCTGTTTCAAATAATATTATTTATTAGCTTATTTGTTAATGGCTTGCCATGGCAGGAGTGCTATTATGGAAGTTTATGTGGATGCGTAAGAAAGTAGTAATAGCCCCTTCTCATATTTCCTAATCTATTAAAGTTAATGACATGATAACTTTATCTCTAATCGAAGGATTAAGTTCACTCACTTCAACCATTTGCGATAAATTCCAAAGTTTTTATCCTTAATGCGATGTCATTTGCATTGGCTCAGTAATCATCAACAGAATGAAAAGGATAGAGATTTGACATTAATGGAGAAAGGATATCAGTTAATAAATTGGTAAATAGTAAAAGTGCTAATTTTAGTAACTTTAAATACGCTTGTTTGGGAGAAATAATGGAAGATAGTAGGGTAAATAAATTTAGAATGATAGCAATCGTGTAATATGGCAATGGATTTGAAATGTGGAAGATATGCACCAGTCATATCAAACGACCAAGGGTCTTTACAAATGTAAAAATTACTTTACGGTCTTCAATGTGTTGTCGATTTCGAAATGAAAACAGTACACCTATGCTTATGCTCTAATTCAAGCATTATTAATCGGTAGTTCTATGTGAAATACTTTTAACAAATTCCTTTGTGACACTCCTATGCGGGACATCAAATTATTGCACTGAGAAAACTGCAAAAGGAATAATTAAGTCTGTATTTTCAGTCTAGACTGATAAGACCAGGATACCTGTGCGAATTTCCACAGAGAAAAAATCATCCGCAATGAAAAAATACAGGATACTTGTTATTCAAGAAAAACATGGGAAAGAGAAAGTTGGAATGCTCTACGGTGAGCTGATATAGCCTAAGAAATACACCCATCACCTATTCAATCTACAACGGAAATATAATGAGTAATTTAATAAAAAATGGCCAATCATTGGTCATTGCAACCGTAAATGATCCAGAAGAAATAAAAGAAGGACAAGAAATTGTTGAAAATTCATAGACAAGCATGACACCCAGTAAATATTAGATTGATCGTCCAGGATATATTCACAATGAAAAATGTATTGATGGAAAATAATTTATTTTATCCCACGTTAACAATCCTCTCTTATAGGTTATGCACCTGATAAAGCAGAGGAGAAATGAACAAATATAGATAAAAATAATCAAAATACTCAGAAAAATCTTGAGTGTATCCCAGAATATCATGAAGGATTAATTTAGCCACTCAAATACATTCTCATTGAAAAAGATGGCAATTTATTTTTACCTAAAAGTTTAGCATTCAAATTTCAATTAGAAGACAGATACGGAAATAAATGAATATATATGACAGTATTTGATCAAATACAAAAAATACAATCATTAAAAGAGTTTTCGAACTCAAATAAGGCTAGATATGGAACAAATATCATGCTTTACAGTCTAGAGCAAACTCTAGCGACTCGGCTCCTCTTCTCATTAAGATTACATTGTGTAATTAGGTCAAAAAAGGCTGCACGTAATTACCGCTTTGGACGCAGTGAAACGGGTACGATAATAATCTGAGTTAATGCACCAACAGGATGATACAAAACACGCCGGATGGTCGATCCATTGTCCATTGGGCGTTTGCTGTGCCCCGATTTCTACACAAGCTCTCTCCAACTTCAACCCGCTCTTATTTATTCTGGGACAGAACGGTTATCTTTCATCGCATGCATCGCACAACTCAACACTGTCCTTTTCAAGATCCGTCAACAGACTGCAATGTACCACCCGTTGCAATTCCCACGCCGGCATATAAAACCAACAACATCTACAGCAGGGGTGACAAACTTACTGCCCAGCCAACGCGTGGCCAAGAAAGAAAGAAAAAACAATTTGAAACTGAAATATTACAATATTCTGTTATTCATAGTTATACAACGTTTACCAATAGCTAATTACTAAAATTGCGTTTCATCCAGTCCCCTCTGAAAACTTTAAGCGCATGCTCACCATTTCACCCACGAACCACGTGGCAGTGCCACGTATTTTATTTTGTTCTCGTAATTTTTTTGTGCGTCGTTCAGAGTAAGGTAAGTTCATTTTCAATAAAAATATTCATTTTTAGTGAAATGCTGTGTTATGCATTATTACCTATCACTTATTTATTACAGACCTTAGTATTCTCGTATTGACAGTTCTACGTCTTTTGTTGTCACATTTTTGCTGTGCGTCGTTCAGTGTCTGGTAAGTTTAAGTTCATTACATATGATAATTTTAATTGAAAGTTTGTTATATCTTATATTAGATAACAATTATTTATTACAGACTTTCTTATTCATCATGTTTTGACCGGAAACAAGTAATAAAAAAAAGATAAGTTGCTGACGAGCAACATTGCTCTCTAATTATTCCTCTCAATGTTTAATAGTTTAAAGCGTTGAGTGAGTTTATATAAGACCGTATAGTAATATTTTCCCTCGGTGAAATTCATTTTTGGACATTGGGTGGAGATCAACCATTAGTACAGGAAGATCAAACTGAAAGTCAGGGACAGATTTCGCATCACGTCAGCGACGCGTCTTACACCCGTAGCAGGATTTTTATTGGGTTATGCAGGAGAAATTGATTGATGCATCCCTCCCCTTCTTCCCGCCTAAGAACTAACATTACCAACGCCTCTGCGACCAACTTACATGCGTTTTAGCCCTTTTAGAATTGTAGCAACACTCCAACGATGACAAATGGGGTAAAATCTTCAGCTATGGGTGTACGTTATTCTCTCATTTTTCATGCCGTGTGCAAACGACAATGTAGGTAAACTGAATTTGTTTAACTTATAGAACGAGAAAAATTAGTATAATGTGGAGTAGTCCCACCTATTGTAAGTTTAGTCTAAGTTCAAATACTCGAAATGGCCCTGGGTCATTACCCTCGCTTTTTAACCCCAGATCCCTGGCGTTTTACAAGAATAGCTTGCCCTGGGAGGGTAGTAGGCAGGGAAGCTGAAGAATTGGAGTAAGCAAAAACGAGGTCTGACTTGCTGATATCAAATATTCATGACTAAAATGAAAAAGTTAAGGGACTCTTTACTTTTCCAATGCGTGCTGGGATACGCACATCTGTAAAGATATGTTGAGATATATCGGTACGGCTCCCTCGCCTATATTTGACAGAGAAAGATAAGCCTAGGGCGGGGAAAGTGTGAAAAAAATATAATTGAACAGGGAAAATATGCAATGATTGATCCTTAATGAAAAGTAGCAGGATCAGGTTAAGTATATTTGGTTAAAAATGGTCATTAAAGCTATCAATGACTAAGAAAAAATTTAGAGAACTATATATAGTGCCATAAAAAATGACTCAATCCAAAAATTCACTAAGTCTGATAAGTGTCATATGGAACTAGACGATAATTCATCTTTTGCCCTTTATTAGATCAAAAGCAACATTTTGGCACCCAATGGCTTGAAAATCGGCATTAAAATTGTTCTTAGGTAATATAATTGTTCATCTACCATTAGGATGAAACTAAATAGCCAAAATGACGTGACGGCTTGAAAAATATAACACTTGATCCGATGGAATTCCCGAGAGGGCATTGAAAACGAATAACGGGGTGTGTATATATCTACATCTACATACTACCCTGCGAGTCGTCATATGGGCAAGGGGTCACCAGCCGTGTAAAAATGTAAGATTTTTGGAGGTGAAATGGTGACTTGCATAATGGGAGTGTAATTAGTGGAGCTCAGTTTTTACTGTGGTCGCTTATTGTGCGCAGTAAGAACTAGATATAGGATAGTATTCAGTTTAAACATGCTATTTAGCAAGAGTAGACGAAGCAAAGTTACATACACATGCTATGCGAGAATATCCTTGTTTCATATGTCGCCTAAAAAAATACGAATAAGCCAAAGTGTAAAAAAAACTTACCACAGAGAGATAGATTTTCACATTTCATTTACTACCTCATGATTGATTCACCGGAGAAACTTCTTTTCACGAGTCCAAATTAACTAACGTCATATTTCATACTTCCTTAAAGTTTACTATTTTACGTTTAGAGAACAATTATCGTAAATTAAACCGGTTTTAAAGAGTATATATTAAAGAAGAACAGACATAGAATGTCTTGAACTGAATGAATGACGCAACACTATACTTTTATGACATGTAACAATGAAATTAAAATGGCACAGTATGGAATGAATTTCTTTGTGAACAGAAATCTAAAGAGAATGCATTCGAATCATAATCCCAAGACATAGTGCAGAGTTAAATGAGTATTTCTGTAGCACATAGGTGAAGATGCTTCCCAAGCATTCAGCCTTTAATTTATTTCCAGGGTAACCGTTACAACTGGTCGCCAAAACAAACGCAAGGGAAGAACAAACGAAACTCGTATAACAATGTAAAATATTGGCCATTAAGCTTCATGACAAAAATGGGTTCAGAAAGACAGAAGGTGAGTCCAAAGTATGAGATTTGGAGAGGAAGGTAATGGGATTGTCTTGGGGGTGAAATACCGCGTCAGAGGAGAATTAGTAACAGAACAGCGAAACAGGGTTGGCATCTGAGTTTGAAATGAGGATTAGACGAGCGTAGAGGAGGGCTTAGGGGCGGAATGAAAAAAGGAAAGACGTTTCAAGAAAAATACCCAAAATGCTTGGTAGTTGAAAAAAAACGTTAAGATTCTTGAAAATCCAAGAGATCTCATCGTGCTGCAATGGAAACCCTTGGATTAGGATATGCAGAAAGGAACTGAAAACCGGAGAAAATTTTAAAAAGGTTGAGGGATACAGGAAACGATATGTTGTGATAAAAGACAATTTCGAAAGTAAGCCCATTAATAGTAGAGTGGCTAGAGAGGTATGTAAAGCACGCTATTAAATATGTATAAATATGATTACCTCATCTATTCAAGAATTAACACTAAAAATGTATGACCTTTTATAACCAATTAAATGTATGAATAAAAATCAAACAGTATACGTGTACATTATTCACTTGTATACTTAAATTTCTTTCATTTTCACAATTCAACGTATTATTTTGCAGTTATAAAGAAAATTTCTTCTCAATATTCTTTCAAGTTCGGATTTGAGAGGATAATAAAGCCGACCTAGGAAAAGTGGATTATCTCAACGAGTACAAACCAAAAACATGAGAAAGGGAAAAGTTCGAATGCGCTACTATGCTTGAGAAAAACGTTTCATTTTTACCTTCACGATACGTGGATTCTTAGTTTCATAATGTACATACATTCAGTACACCTGAGGTCATTGAGTTATTTTAAATTTCAAATAAATGCATTCCCCAGCTGCTTTTTTCCCAAAATAAATTATACTCATTCCTGTTTTCAGGATATCTGAGCACCTTAAGTCCATTTCCTGTTTAGTGCGTGACTTGTAGTAAGAATGAATCCCTCATTTCTCACTGATTAAGACATTTTCCACTGCAGTAGCAGTTTTTGCGTAACGATTGTTAGAAATTTGCTTTGAAAAAAAGATGAGAGACATTCTCAACAGAAATCTTAGTATGACGAGAGGATCGGATGAGTCTGAACATCTCCCTCACCATTTTGAGTACCGGCCTGTTAACTCCAAAGCATCTAAAAAGATCAGATAAGGTACATTTATAAAGGTAGTGAACAGACAGGAGAACACGTTCAGTTGTTCGGTATCCGTAAAATGAAAAATTCTCCAACTGCGTTTACAAAACGCGGACATGTAGCTAATGATCCAGTGAAACTCTAGGTGACGAACAGCTGCGAGCCAAATCTTTGAAAGAAAGGAAGGTAGGAATATATTTTAGTCATCAATAAGAAATCAGCATAGATTGCATACTTGAAAAAAAAGCTAAATGAATGATAATCAGAATGATAAAATTATCCAGTTCAGAGCTTTGAGCAAGCAGTTTACGGGAGATTGTTGCTGACATACATCAAGAAAATTACCAGACTGCATTGAGTGAGGAACCGAATCACATGCTGTAACTAATATCGAGTAAAGAACGCTTTTGGTGCAAAAGACGACCTACATTCAACTGTCTAGATTTTATCAATACTTTGTCTAATCTGCCTGCTCTTGCAGCCTTGCGGAACATTTTTAGATCCATTTTTGACTGTAAACGTCTTTAAAATTTTAAGCTAATAAAATTGGCGGTTTATGCCATAACCATGTAGCATCAGTTAAAAACCTTTTGGTTGGTGTGGTGAAATCATGTTTAAATTTTACAGGAGGTGATATTCAAACAAAGCGTCAAGTTAATGGATGAGAGCAGATGTTTCAAAAACTAACAGGAAATGTCAGGTATTTACCATCAGCTATAGAATAAAAGTCTTTAGGAAAATAGGGAATATGAGATTAATAGGAATAAAAGAAGGAAGTAAGATCTAGTTTTCTCGTAAAGGATGATTGAGAAAAGAACAGTGCTTCCATAGCACAATGAGAATTTGTGGCTGGTTATCGGAGAAAGAGTCTCTGAAAATAGAAAGATAGGTAAGGGAAGCGAAGTAAACCAAAAATATTCACAAAAATAGCCAAAATGGGTGAAAGTATTCACCAAAGTAAGTTTGCCGCGCCGCAGTAGAGTTACAATTTTATGAGCCAAGATATGTGGAGGAGAACTCTGGGCGCAGCTTAAATATAAGAATACTACAGTACCACCATTGACTGTGCTGTAATTACGATGTGATTGCACTTATAAGTGATCTAAGAATCGTTTTTATTTTCATTTTATACGTTTGCTGAGACCAAAAGTGTATTTTAGGATGTCAACAAAACTCTAATTTTAATTTAGAAAAGTCACAAAGTAATATTGGTTTAAGAAGTGTATTCAACTCTTCAGTTCAAAGTCGCAAATGCATAAAACCACAGGACTTGTTACTCGAAAGTTGTTCCTTCGTTTGATGAATTTCTAGGCTTAAATTATGTGTCACAGCATAAAGAACTCATGTTAATCAACCATTACCTCCAACGTATTCTCAACATGCGGTGGACAGACACCATCGGTAACAAATTTCTGTGGGAAATGACTCATGAAAAGCCAAACAGAAGTCAATTTTATTAGTATTCCACCTTTAAAAGTAGGTTATAATGAAATTCAGAGAATGTCCTACCGGTTGACTACACTTTCTCGGGCCTAACTACCTCTAGTATTTCCTTTTCCACCTCGGCATATGATCTACCTTTCTTTAACCCGTCCGTGAAACTCACTCTCTGTCTTTCCCTTCCCCGCTTGCCCAACATTACCTCATTCACACTATTGAGCAACCCATCGCCCCTTATTACATCCTCCAGCCTCCTACACTGCCGATCTGGGATTTCATTCAGAAGTTTCCTTACATCGCCCACCATCTCAAGCACTACCTCATTAGACTTCCTTTCCGTCCACCACACCTTCTCCATCCTTTTTGACAGCTACATCTCATATGCCTACAGCCTATTTACGTCCTTTTATCTGAGGGTTCACGTTTCTACCCCATGCCAATCTATGCTCCATATGATGCACAATGGGCGACGTCCAGTAGTTGCCAGGATTAATTTCTCCTTTAAAGACTATCATTTTTCTGGGTTGTTGATAGTTGGAAGGTACTCCCACCAGTACATTTCACGTGACACCACCACTTGACTACCTTTCGTCTGGCTCCTTCCCTTAGAAATTCAGGCATGGGTGGCCCGGGAGCCGCCGGAGCAATATTAATTTCTCCTTCCAATTCAGCTCTTGGGGCCATCGGAAGGTGCAAGCCCTTCTACTGCGTCAAGGTATAAGTCCGCGTGAAGAGGAGGTCAATATTATTGTAAAATAAACTGCTTTCCTGAAAATTAGTTTCCTAAAATTTTCCACCCATCACAAAGAAGTCGCTAGCTTGGCGACACTGATTACCCGCAGTGTTAATGAATGAATGACGTGGTTTCAGATCAGATTCAGTGGAGTTTATTTATTTTTAACGAAAAAAATCTTCGCATTATTCCACTTGTTTCTCTATTTTGTGGAAAAAGCCAGGAATACGTTTGAACGGCTGATATATACCTTTTTTTCTCTTTCATTCAGTGAAAAACTGTTCAATTTAATTTCTTTTACTACTCATTGGTAACACCTCGGCACTTGGTTTTCCACGATCCACTTCCATTGTTTTTACTATTTATGCCAATTGCAAATAGAACGAGTTTGCGCTTAGAAAGGCAAGACTACATATTAGATGATGGGGTATAACAGTGTGCTGTCTTTAAGTTAGTGCATTGGACCATGGGGAGAGTTCAATGTCCTCCAGGCGTTTAATTCAGACCACGCCTCCACGGAGTGACCTAACCACCTTATGTCACCAGAATACGTGCCCCCACAGGATGGATATACCAAACTGTTCTGCTGTTATACTTCTTCCGCGGGGACGACACAAGCACTGGAGGTCTCCGGCGCTAAATGTATTCTCTCTCCATGCAATAAACCGCTACCGTGGCTTAGTGCTCTGTATGAGAGAATTTAAAATGAGACAAAGTGAAGCATCGTAGAATGGAAATATCAGCGCTTATAGGACAAAAATGTAGAATAACACTGGGCAAATACGTCATGTTGCATATCAAACATTCAGATGGGGGAAAGACAAGGTTTTTAGTCAGTGTCAAAACTGACGCGTAAAACCATTTACCATAAATTTACAATGAGGAGGAAACGAATATTAGTTAAATGCCACAGCAATTGTCAAAAAAGGAGAGTTAATTGTTTTCACAAATTTTTCAAGATTAATTGGGAAACTATACCAATAACCGAGGAGTTGAGAAAAATGATCAAATATTACATCGTTTCTTGTTAATTCAAAAGAATCAAATGTATCAAAAATCAGACGTTAAGAATTTTAGCCAATATGAAAGCGAAGTCTTCCTTATGAAACCAAAATATTTTCATACTTACTAAAATTGACGTATAATTCAATAATATCTCGTAATATATTCCGCATTATACTCTGATGAAAGTGCCTTTCCAAGTATGCCACTCTAAATGCTTAATTGCCATGCTTTAACAACCTACTTTGTCAGGAGGCAATTAGTTTACGCAATCCAACTTGATCATACTTATGAACTGTCAAAAGTAATCATTCTATTGTACTGCTCATCAACTGTATAGTTAATTAAAATTGATCACTACGGTTAAAAGTTACTTTTTCAGAGGGAATTTCAACGGAAGTTCTATTTATCCACCAACAATTAGGTGCCGATGTTTAGCATTCGCGTCGATATGATCTGGAGATTCTGGAGTTTACCTCGCTTCACAGCTTCTCTTAAGCATTCCTAAAACAGAAAAACACTAATAAAGAATCGAATAATTTTGTTTTTATTTCCCCACGAATGTTGAAATCGCATAACTTTCAGCTCAGAAAATCAGGAGCACTTTAAAGGGCTCTGGCTACTAGATACTACTTCATCGTCGATACTGATATGAGTGAGGGTAATATTATAAACTGCTAAGACAACCCATGTGTCAAAAGGTCTTCATACCCACAGGCCAATTTTTTTCAGAACCTCTCGATCATCTGCATTTGACGCTAATGAATGTTGACCTCGGATTTATTTGACTTATCGAAACCAACAGACAGTGATAATACGTTGCTCGAAGGTACTAGTTATTTATTTTTTTGGAGGCTTAAACTTGGTTACAAAATTTAAACCGTATGCTATTAAATATGTGTACTTCTTCTTTACAGAAATGTTTTCAAACTTCTAAAAGTTACCCTCCGTGCCTTGTTCTATAGAGGAAATAAAATTTTGTGTATTTTGATGTAATCAGTGTGTGCATTTTATCATATGCATTAATATACATGCAGTATATCACACACTGTTATGTGCGAGTACACATACGTATGTGCTTTTATATGTATATACATCCATATGTGCGATATATTAATGACAATTTTCGACTTGATGTACATGTCTAACAAAATATTGTATTTGCGAAAAAGGCTCTATTGCCTTTGTCACCACATATTCTTGTTATTGCCATTTAATGCTGCAAAGCCATAGTTTTTCTTCTGTGATGACTTTTTTTGATTATCATCAACCGGTTACACTACTGATGGCACCAAAAGAACTATTACCAGGTGGCTGCTAAATACTTCACTTATATGCATGCACACTCTTTTTTAACAGATAAAATAAATTAAAGAATTATTATAATTTTTTCGATCCCAACCCACTTACTTCCAGTACTATTCTATCCACTCCACACTTAATAATCTCTCAGAATCCATGTTCTCCCAGGAGAATCCGCTTACCAGTAGAATCCGCCTTCCAGGAGAAGTTTAAGATAACTTTTCGATCTTTTGATATTTCCCTTTTCATCAAACTCAGGGATTCAAGGTGGCGCGCAATATGCTGACATTGGTCAGCGTCAGCTGGCATGATTTCATATTTTCTGAATCCCTCTTATCTGTATATGGTGCCAGGTCATCGACATTAAAAATTGTTTTTTCCCTAATATTTCTATAAGAAAACTGACTCTTAAAAGTATGCGTGCTAATTGACGAAAGATCTTCAAAGACTTGCAAGGACCGACAATCTGGCGGGTGTCTTTCCTTTAAATAGCTATGCCATTCCTTTATAGGTAGAGTGCCGTGAGCGAAAAAGCGTGTAATCTTGAAAGTTTTTATGAAAAAACACTTAGAGCCCTCATCAATCTGCCTCAGTTTATCCTTATGTAATACGCAGTAAATAGAGTTTTCTATAATGATTTAGCATCACTAGGTTATATATTAATTCAATTAGACGGGAATTCAATAACTTGGTATGCATAAAAAAAACATTTTTAACCATAAAAGTCATAAAAACTGAAAACTAGGCATGTATTCCAAAAACTTTAACTAACGGCTAAAAGGTACATATTTTCATATAAAGCATCACCTCGTGCATTAATTACCTTTCCTCTTATGATGAAACTAACTAATTATTATTTTGCATAGCAAAATTGTGTCACAATATAAGATTTAGGTAATTATTTGTAATTTCATCAATTGACTAGGTACCTTTTCTAAATTACAGTTTCAAGATGGTGAAGTTATTCTTTCATTTCATCTCTCTCTGAAAAGGAGCAAGCATTCAAAAATTACGTAATTCCGCAACGGCTGAACTTTTACACGGCTTTTAGGAAATCATACTTATAATACTGTCACCAATATTCTCTAATACACACATATACCTCTTTCTAAGTCGATATATTATAACGTTAAGTATTTCATACTAACTCCGGTTAACTATAAAACGGTACTCTGACGTATTAGCAGAAGGATATGCAAATATTTAAAACGTGTGAGAATATGTAAAGTAAGCAATACGGAGATGAGGACAAAATGAACAATGAGGAGCATTTTTACTCGAGAAACAAGTGGCACTTCATTAAACAATATCCTTAATCTCTGTAACATCATTTAGCGATTATAATTCCGGAAGCGTGTAAAGGTCATCCCCGTAACCGATAACCTGGTAAATAATTTGACCTATAACTCTCTTCGACTTCCAGCTATGCGTAAATGTTTGATCAAATAGCTGCTAAATTATTAATGAGCCTCAGTTGGACGAAATCACTTGTTCGTACAACTAAGGAAAAAAATACACTATATTCATTCTTTTGATTCAACACTAAAACAAATAGTGGAAGTGATAATTCTTGGAAATTAATTTTCAGCATTATTTTTTAATCGAAAAGTAAATATTTTGTTGCATTGTTTCCACAGTGACTACGAAAATATAGCATCAACAGATTATTTGAGTCACCATTATTTTGAATGCTAAAATAATAAAAACATAAAAAATAAGGCAAAACAATACGGAAAATGTAAGAATTGGCCAAAATAAGATCAAAAAATTTATAAAGGAAACGTACACCACCTCCAGATGGGTTCAACCTCAGGACAATATAGACTGCATGATTCATTTCTCTCAATTACTTATTGTGCAGAGAGATGAGGAGTTTCGAAACTTTGGAATCTCAAAAAAATTTCTGGGAGATAAAAAAAAAGACTTTCACTCACGACTCTAATCAACGAAATCACTCTCACTCCTTCTCCGCGCGCGAAACTTTTATTCTCCACTCTAACTTCTTAAGTTAGACGCGAAACCAGGAAGAAAGTTATTCGCTAACTATGTTGTTTTCAGAGTGAGGAAGAGAAGGACCATGAAGCGAGAGAGAATGTAAGTAGTAGGTAAGTGGGAAAATGAATCAGGAAGGGGAGCATTATTCTAGTAGAATGAAAGAGTGGCTCCGCTCAATATAGTCTGAGCGAAACTGTTCCCAAACTATGTAACATTATCTAAAATTCACTAACAATTTTAGGAAGAAAAAATTACATGAGATTTTCCAAGCTACCCTTTTCACATAAATTATTGCTAAATGAAGTCATTCAATATCTCTATGTATTGTTAGTTCTCTGCCCAAAATTTTAAATTATTCGATTTTCATCAAACCCATAAAACTATGTTACACTATGCCATATTAAAATTAAAGTGGCGTTAAAATTTTAATTAGATGTAATAAGTACTAGCCAGTTAAGAAAGATTATCGATTTTCCAGACAGATTTCCATATGCCTCTTTAGCCTTATTTTTGTTTCCAAAATAAAATATCCATATGTTTGTTATATCAGACCCCAGGGCATTATGAATAAATGTGAATTCTAACTACATATATTCCTCCGTTCATTGCCAAACAGCCACGTATCTCTAACCGAGGCGTCTTAGGGTAACAAACTATTTCAGCCTTGACGCCTGATGATGATATCCTCTTTGCATCAATTATCCCTTTGACTCCTTAGGCTAATAGATTTATATGCGCCCGCTGAAGGTAAGATATTGACAAGGTGGGAGTGGTCATCCGATTTTATCCCCTCAACCGGAGACACCACGACGATAACCGTTGGCCTCTACGCCCTCACCTCGCATAATCCCTTATGCGTCATGATCCGCATCCGCCAGCGACGTAATGGACAGGGATTCAATTATGAAACGACGCACAGTAGGCTGAAATCGAAAAATGCTGGCCAAAATTCATAAAAGCAATTTTTTCAAACCAGAAAGCTGAAACATTGCATAAATATTTTAGATAAACCAGTGCATGCGATGATGAAAAGCATTTTTCTTAGTAATCAACAATTGACAATTTGCATGAGGTCAAAGTTGCACCAATTTCGCAAAAAAGGCCTACACTCAACTTCCTCACGAAATTATAAACTTAAGTCCTTGCTAAACCTTTATGGGTAAAGAATCGGAATAAACAGTGATTTAATTAGATGAAATAATTTTTCATCTTTGTTTTACTGTAGATTGCTTACATTGTTGTAATTATTTACTAAAGATATTAAACAAAATGGCGGGTCCTCATTTTTTTCATTTTTTAAATATTTGTAGAGAAATAGTTAATTGCTTCGCCAAGCATCACGCAGTAACTTATATACAGAAACTTTACAAAGGTTTCATAGTGCGAATCCGATGAGTTATGCTGCGACCGTTTGCGACGCCGAATTTCACATCAGTTTTTCGGTCGCGTGGTTGGCTCTGGCCCAACCCGCCTGCAACGGGGAGTAAGGTGGCGCTGCAAGTGTGTGGAATGGATTGTAACCGCATCCACTCCACTATGGAGATTTTCGAGATACAAAAATTGAAAAGAGCCTCCATGTGTTATATTTTGGAGAAATAGCGGAAAAAATTACGCATTTTATCGCATGGGGTAGAGGTCTAGGAGATACTGAAAGACTGCTCTCTTCAGGTGCACCGCGGGTGTTTCTCTTCTTACCAACATTAAATTGCCTAATGACGAATACGTACACTTTTAACGGAGACAGCTTGCATTCCACACAGGATTATTGTCTCTCTAAGGTCACCAACCCACAGCTGGTGTCCCACGGCTGCAACTCCCCTTCCCCCTGCACCGCGGTTGGGCGTACGGTAATGGGTCGTTTTATGGCACCGCGGAACGTTTTCGGGGAGTCTGGAGGGTTACGATCTCGATTCTTAATTATTTTGTGTATTTTTAATGTCAGTGTCATTTTTCATTCAGTGCCAGGGAGAAATCCTATCATCACTCTCTGAAACCTGTCATTGCTCTCTGAATAAATCATATCTTTTTCTGTTTCACTCAACAAGAGTAGCTCTTTCACTTCCATTGGCAAGCCTGTGGATTCATTAGGAAGAACCTGAGTGTAGCTAAAAATTAGAGGATCCTACGTCAGGAGGAGTCTCTGAAATAAATCCTGATTGGTGGCCACTCTGGATGTTTTTCTGGAGAAATGCTCACGAAATTTTCTTGTCTTTATTTCGCGCTTCTATAGCCTCTTCAGATAATTGCCCCAATGATAGTATAGACTCCTTTGCAATATCGGCTCCGTAAATCAACACGTTGTGTACCGTGGTCGGCATATGATACCACGGGTAGAATTGCTCATATAGTTCTACAGTTTACCAGCAGTACCGCCTAAACACGATCTCATTAAGAGGTAGGCCACTCGATATTGATAGAAAAACAACAATTGCACTGTTACACAGAGTATTTTAATGCGTACCAAGCGTTTCAGCTCACAGAGCCATCCTCAGGTACAAGACCAAGTCTTAGTTCTTGCGTCTGCCTCAAGTCTTCCTACACAATAATGTTCTGTAAATGCGATCAGAGTTTCACATACATGGGATACAATTTACGGAAACAAAGATACTTTTTTGAAACTTAAGACGCGTCGGCGTACTCTTTGCTGATTCATTTTTCCAGCCGTTTACCTAGTGTAAGTTAGCAAGAGCCATGCATGGATGTGAACAGTTTGGGACGAGGAGTTTCTCCGGAAAATATTGGTTTGAGAGTGAGGAGGAGATCAGGGAACTCCAACCGTTTGCGGGGACACCGCCGCAGGCGTCGTAGGCGGAATGTAAATGAGAGAAGTCTGCGGAGTTTCAGAGTTAAGGGCCGAGTTGTATGAGTTAGGATGTCTGCTGCACCCGATCCCATCCCTTCAATCCCCGTTCCCGAAAACTTTTCTTTCCTCCTCAGCACTAGCGGGCGTTCTTCATCCATTCTGGGAATTCTGGGTCACTGCGTCTCTATCGTGCAGATCACCTGCATTTGTTTTGAGAGATTTCTCCTTAGACCTGAGAGTTCTCATCTACCTCTTTTTTTTCCATAATTTTCCGCCCGCATCTTTACATGATTTTGAGTCCTCAAGTTGTATCTGAGAGCATAGATGATAATTGGATATTTATTTTTAAACGATATCTTTGATCATCTGCTGTTTGTACCAAACTGGTAACTGATTCTGCTCTAAGATTTTCATAAGTCCAAGAATTTAATAAAAAACTGAGATGAAGTAATATTTTCATCATTTCTATGAGTCTCTTTTTTATCGATTCCTTTTGGGCAAGATGAGGAAATTATTCATAAGAAATCACAAATATTGTGAGTGCTAAATAATGTACGTTAATTCTGAGTACCAGGAGTGGAGGCTAGAGCCAAATCATACTAAATCCACAACAGTATACTTCTTGTCAAAGTCTTTTCACCATCGCCATGTTTATACTGTGGGTGGAGTAAATATAAATTCCTCTGAGGAAGTCAAATGACTTGGATTTACCTTCACCTCAGATATATCGTGGAGAAAAAACATATTTGGCACAGTATTAACGAAACTAGGAATTACCAAGCGTATAATAGGAACGTTCTCAGATGACAAAATAAAAGAGAGTTGCTATTTTGCTCTGGTTAGATCACACATTGAATACGCCGCGAGTATTTGGGACCCTGGAAAGAAACACGAAAACAAATAAATAAAGGAACTACAAAGAGAAGCTCTTTCTTAAATACTGCTACGGGCGAACATAAAATGCTTATCAGATTTTAGATGGATTTGGTTTGGAGCCACTATACTGTGAGGCTGCGCGCTTGTCTAATTTTTCTTGAGAAGTTCAGAACAAATGTATTTCATGGCGACACGGAAAATATCATTTTGACACCAAATCATACCTCTATGTCCTACATATTCGATATAATAAGATAAATACATTGCCGAACAGATGGGTACAAAAACTCTTTCTTTTCGTGCACAATAAGCGACCACAATACAAACTGAGCCCCCACTAAATACTTTCCCATGATACACGTCACCATTTCACCTCTCAAAAATCTCTTTTCATACACCTTTTCAAGGCTGGTGACCTTACACCCCTTGCCATTCACCCATTCGGCGGATCGCAAGGTAGTATGTAGATGTAAACACTCTCCAGACTCGCTTATAGGCGCTACTAAATTTGATGGTCTGTCAGATACGATTCACCTCGGCGTGTGCAGAAGTCTCTAGCAGTGTGGCCAAGTTCATTCATTGTTTTAATGACAATAGCTAAAATTATATACTCTGCTACAATAGTGGCGATGGTCGCATTATAAGTTTACACGTATACATCAAGAAATTTGCATAGGCTTTTAATGCGAACCTATTCCCAAGATACTTAAGCCTCACGTTTATTTGCCTATATAACAGAATTTCATTGAAATTGCATTGGTGTGTTTTTTACCAAACACCTTTTGCAAGCCAATTGATGCTATGTTGTTCAGGCATTTTTCACATGACAAAGAGAGTGTTCTTGTAAGTGAACAATCTAATTACATTTCAATTTTTCTACTTTAAATTTAACGAACAAAATCGTCTTGTAGTTATTAATAATTAGATCAAATAGCTAAAGCGGAGTTGGATAACAATTAACGTTATATCAGGCTCTCTGGATTTGCATATTCATAATTTAACCTGAAAACATTGAAAAGAAAATTCTACATGACTCGTTGGAGTAGAATTGAACGTTGGAATATTTCAAGACAACATAGAGAAGGAGTTCAACTTATTAAGATCAATACTTGGAGCAGAGGAGGAGTTCCTTCAGCAAATTGATAAAAGATTGTTAGTTCACGCTAGGCATATTTAAGGTATTTCATTGAGATCAAATCGGAAGAAATAAACATGCGTCTACCTTATACGATACATTTTTATCTTTTCCTGAGTAACTTATATTTTTTAACAGAGCGGGAAAATCGGAACGCCTCAAGGCGCAAAGTACTCGTTGGGCGGGTGTTATTGGCTGCGTGAGAACTTGTAATCGACTTCAAATAAAATTATTCCTCGAGGATAACCCTTAATTATAGATGAGGTATAAAAACTTTTATAATATGTTCGACATGGGTGTAAAACATCATAATTCATTTTCACTCAAAAATCAGTTTTCCAAAATTGGTTTCAGTGAGTAGTTCCAGCTTTCTGACTACTTTACTAGGCTCTAGCCACTCAGCTATGAAAAAAACATCATTGGCTGACCAGTACGTGGCAGAGGCTTATGTACTCATTGATGTTACCTGCAATCTCTTTTGTTTTGAACAAAATAAACAATTATCACTTACGTTTATCTAAGTTTAGACTAGTAAAGGTTATCAATTTGTACGCACGAGAACTCAAATAAAATATGAGATTAACACTCTGACGGGTAATACCATTTTCCTCACTTTATTCAGAAAATTTGATTTTAAAAATTATTCCCAAACCTTTGCATCAGTTTTCCATTTTTCTCACTCAACTTGAAAGTTTTTGCCCACTTCTACGGTGGATATTGAGAGAAGCTATTGGAAAGGTTACTATTCTTGTCCTCACGCTACAAATAGGGCAGGGAGAAAAAACGTTCAAGCACACACAATATGAAATATGTAAAAACTTGAAGACTTGTAAAGACAGGGATGATGGAACAAGAACTTAACGCGAATGGGTGGAAACGAGGCATGTAAGGGCGACGATGGATTTAGGAGTATTCTATCCCGAAAGGCGACCAAATTATTGATAGGACCGTTTTGCGTGGAAAAAAAGGTGAGGATGGGCCAAAAGCCGACTCCTAAAGCCCGTGTTTTTTTCACGTGATACAATGGACATTAACTGAAAGGGGAAAGGGAAAGGTACGAGGGCAAAAGTGAAAAAATGAGGGTCTGTCGTCTATCCTGGCGATCCATTCGGCACGCAGGATTCCCTCCTACACGAAGGGCGTAGAAAGGATGGACGCGCAGAGAAAGGTCAAGGTGATAAACATATTCGCGGGGGACAATTGGGAGAGAAATGGAAGCAAGGGAATCACGAAGAAGAGAGAGAAAGTGGGAAAAACCAGGAGCACATCAGAAAGTACTTGGCAATAAACATATGAAAGAGTACTGGCACTAACTTTGTGGAAGCATTTAATTTAAGTCTTTAAAAGAGGAACAAGCGAAAAACACGTACTTATCACGCATTACACTTTCATTTATCAATCGAATTTTGGCACATGAATCGATTAGCTGAAACTGTGGTCTGCTAATTAATTAAAATACAATGTGTTGAATATTTAGTTTTTTTTCCTTTATTAACATAACAAGAGGAAGAATGGAAATGAGAGTGTAGAAAAAAGGAAGAAAATATACGAGGAAGTCTCAAATCTTGAAACCAGAATAAACACGTTTCTGGTTTTGATAAGCCATATTAATTAAAGAGTGATAAAGCTTATAATAAGATTTAGTCTCCTGGACAACGGTAGATTTACATGGTGGAATTAGCACACAGTGGCCCTTTTTAGGGATGCATTCTAACTTCTACAAACCGCTTCCAAACCTACGAACTCAGGATTATAGTAGCCTTTGTGCCTTCTTACAGGCCATCCAAGTTTGCAAACCTTAGTGATCAATTTCAAAACCCTCAATCTATTATTCATATCACATATCCACAACTCCTTGTGGATACGCAGTCCAATTGCTTATATATGCTCCTCCGATGGATTGTAATCATGTTTCCCTTTGGTTTGGACTATAAATATTGTGGTGAGAGGTACCGCTGAACTATTCGCAGTCTCAAGTTGAGTGAAGTAATTTGGCAGCGTTGCCTAGTTTTAAATGTACTCTTTAGTCTTACTCTTTGCCTAGTTTTAAATGTACAACTGATCCTTAGTAGACCTCTTCCACACGAGCCTTTCCGTCATTGGCGTCAATCACTGCATAAGTGACCACAACCAAGTTTTTCTGCCAATACGCTATTCTACTGGGAAGGTAACTATTATGGCGAGGAACACGTCTTGTTCGCAAACAAAAAAATGACTCTCTGATGCAAAAAGTACATACTACTGAAGTATATAATGAACGGCTAATCAGAAGAAATATAATTCAGCAAATCTAGTAAATCAAGTTGATTTATCATAAGAAAACACCGATTTATTACTATATTTGTAACAAGAAAAGAACATTACCAAATTAAATCAACGCTTGAATATAAAATAAACACAATAAGTTATTCCGTCCTTCCACAGCGATGTCGATAAAACCTCAAAAGCATTTACCTTTCCCGAATTCTACTTTGTTAAATATTCCAGGTCATTGATGTTCCACTTTATGTGTTGCCAAATAATAGCATTTGGCCACGTCAACGTAAAGGTTGCTACACTTGTATCAACATTTTAAATGGTATGTATATTTTTCTTTTTCATAATCAGTTTGTACCAGTAAATATAAGATATCCTATTTTCATTTAAAATTAACATGTGACATTTGTTTCAGGAACTACCTTTTAAGGAATAACTTTAAAGCCACAGAAGTATGACTCAAGTGATAAATTATAGGAGAATTCATGTGGTAGACATTATTGAGTCACAGATAACAAAATTTATTAAAACAGTTCAAACGGTTTCATATAATAATCAGGTACGAATCCAACAACGTCTGTATATAAGCTTAATACACAATAAGGAACCTTGACGAAACGGGTTGAGGAGTCATAATAGATTGTGCTTTGTAGACTTCAAAAATTCAGCGAAGTATCAATAAAATAGCTAAGCCTACAGTGCACCTTATAACGTTCGTTTTAATATGTGATGAAGAGAGATGTATCACGGAAAATGCAATATTAAAAACAGATAACGCATATTAAATATGATAAACCGGAAAATTTCACATATTTTGAATTATTTAGAGGGTACATTCGGCAAGAACTGTAAACCCTATCATGGATAAAGGTGTTAGATCACTTTGAACCTGTGGACGAATTGAAAATTGAAAAAAAGGCATGTGAAAAGTGTCTAAATGTTTACGGTATTAGCGAAATGAAATAGCCAGATAAAGGGGACTTCTTGATCAGAAGCCACCGAATTATCTATAAGGATCTACTGTTGTAAAAGAGTAGCTGAAATAGTTCATAGGTAAACTAGCGAAATTCGATAGAAAAACTATCTTCATTATTATGGCTAAAAAGTTTTGTAAGATGAGAAACGGAGCCTAAGAGACAGTTGTGACACAGGTAAACATGCGCAGAGAAGTATACGAGGATGAAGAAGTAGAAGACATGTGGGTTGGAATAAAATAAATGATTGGGAATGGAATAGAGGATGAAGAATCTGATGATTAACGATGATTGATCCCTATATACCTCTGTCTTTTTTCATCATAAAATGTTATTTACTTACTTAATTCATTACTTTTTGCTAATATATTAGCTCAACAATATATTAGCCTGTTTCCTCTAGTTTTTAAACTAGTTCGTAAAGAAAATCCCGAGTTTTCTCACCTAGCGTACATCTTTAAAGCGGATCCAATCTCTCGATACTCGTGCCAAGTCCTCGCCTCTGATCCAATATCTCGATACCTAGTCCTCGCCTCATCAAGCGCACACGTTCTAGAACATGACTTATCGTGAGTGACGCTCTCAATGGGTAGCTCGAGACACGCCCGTCCGTGATAAGCTTCCCTTGGTACTGCTTTAATTACCTCGTTGATGCCGTACCATCAAGTGAGGAGGTTTGCTGGTTAGCATGCGATAACCACCTACCTCCCCTTAGCGCTAATGGTCGCCGGGGCGAAGGACATAACACCTCCCAATCGAAGGCGTTGGACAATTATTGTTAAAGGCGCTTCTTCTACGTGTATTTGTATTGTTTCGTTTATCCTTTGTACATAAATGGTGTGATAGACTCAGCCAGCGCTGTCACGCTCTAGTTAACGCTGTACTTATTATGATGCGAAGAGTGCTCTGCATGAAAATAAATTTATAAACCTGAATCGAATGATGTGACTTCAATTATTTCCAAATGATTCTCTCACACGAGCTCAGCCAAATATCTTATCGTTTATATTTGTGTGTTACGATATATTGTTGGTTAATTTTTCTTTGAGAAGCCAAAAAAGGAGAAATTGCCACACATTTGAATTCAATTTGATGCTTTCCATTTAGAAATAGTTTCAATTGAACTAAATAGTTCACCATTGAAGTGAAATACTTAATTGCACATGGCATAATGTTTCCATACAAACGTACTTGTATTTAACTTTAATAAAAACTATTGTTATCATACAAACGTTCTTGTACTTAACTTTAATAAAGAATAATTGTCATCATTTTCAAACACAAGTTAAGGCATTAGCAAGTAGAATATGTTTAACTAACTGCCATATATGTCCTCTATACTTTCCTGTCAAACCAGTAGTTGCATTATCAGATTAGAGTGAGATGGATTGCAATATTCTTCTTAACTTATATTGACAAAGTCACCCACGGTAATAAAATAAGCCTTAGCCCTGTGGACAAAAAAATTGTGGTTTTACTTGCGTGGAAGCTACAAAATTGGTTTATATTTCATTACGTTTGAATGACATTAATTAAAATCGTAGTTCCATTTTTGCAGTTAGTTTGTAAGCTACGAAAATTCTTCTTTCATTGAAGTAAATTGGCATTGCTGTTAGATATTATTTATTAGAACGATTGATTAGGCAACTCTATGGATGTAGTTGGTTCGAAGGTCTCCGAGGCTTTCAGCATATGAAGATCAGCTTACGGGTTTCCCTCTGCGAGTTGTCTTTTCCTGACGACGGTTTCTCCAGCCATCCTTTATTAGCAATACATAAGCTACATAAGGAAGGACCCTGAAATGCATCACCACTTTGACCATAAGACGCCAGCAGGATGGCTGGAGAAACTGTCGTCAATAAAAGACGACGCGCGGAGGGATACCGGAAAGCTGATCTTCATATCTATGGATGTATGTTTTAAGTTCAGCTCCACCGGATTACTAGTTGACTAAATTACATACAAGACATGCGCAAAATAAACAATAACTGATTAATCCATTTAAAAAGTTATTTCTAATGCTCCATAAAACAATAATACGATAAATATAAACTTAGTTCACTAATTAAATATAAATATAATACAACAAATAACACATAAAAATACTACGATAAATGGTTAAGAATTATTTTTATCAATAAATTAAATTTTTTTTAGTATGGAGGAATTGATTAAGATAAATGACTAAGATTGTTGACAGGGAAATTGTAAAAGTAAAGTGGTGTATTTGAAGGGACACATTTTAGTCTAAGAAAGCAAAAAATATCTTTGCACTGAACTTTACTTTTTCCCTCTTAATTGTAATATAGCGAAGCTTGAGTATGAATGGATAAGTTGATAGATGCAGTGGGTGGGGGACATCTACAAATAGGAGACGTTGGCGGAGAGACATGGAAATAGGGTAAGAAATGAGCTGGTGATGAAGGGATGTGGAGCGAACGCTTTGGTAGAGCACACGTATAAAGGCAGCGTGCTTCATCGGTTTGGAAATGTTGAAAGTGAGGAAGAGATTTAAGCATTACGTGGAATGAAGCTGTATGATGAAGCAGAACTATTGAAGAGACTTGATTGCTTTGAGAGGAAGAAATGCCTCACAAAAATTATGGGCTAAAGTGGTAAGTGATATGCTTAAAGTGATTCCCCCGAGTAAATAAATAAATGCCATTAATTCGTATTTTGGAAAACTTATTTCATATTCTGGATCTGGATACTACGTCTATGGAATATTATTATTGAATGTAAGTTAAACGTAATGGTATGGCTGCAGTCTTTCTGGTAGACATACAAATGGCCACTAAGTGCAAAAATAAATTTTAGTTGTAAATTAATGTTCATTTACCTAGATTAAAGGGTTTTCTTTCACAATCCTGGTAATTGCTTATAATCTTCAGTTTTTCTGAGAGGACCTTCAATTCAAATCCAAGCACGCTAAGCTTGGAGACTGGGTTTCCTTAACACAGAAAGACGTTTTAAAGCAATGTATGAGTGAACCTAATGAAAATTCGGTATACAATCACGGAGAAGCATGTAAGACGTTATTTAAACAGAACCATTTTTATAGTTCAAAGGGAAAAAAACTGATGCTTTTGACCGTGACTTCCGCAAATGGGATCGGCGTGATGGACATGTACGCATGCATTTACTTGTGGAGTTACTCTTCGTCGTGTACCAGAGGTCACTGACTTAGTTCTTTCTTTCCTTTTCTAGAAGTTTAGGTTTTGCCCGTTGTCTGCGTGCACTTTATAAGATGAATTCTCTCATTTCACCTTGAATAAAACATTCCTGCCAGAGTCGTTTTAAAGCTCTCACAATTTACGCTGAGGACTCTTTCCATTTTCCTGCTGCAATTTTAAGCTTCTTTCAAACGTGATTAAGTCCGAAAGGCTTGAGTAAATGGATTATTATCTTTTTACTCCCTTATTCGCAGTGAAATACCGAGTGAGTGGAAATTTATTATTATATTTAATGCTTGTTTGTAAATGTTGCTGTAGACACTTTAGTACTCTAGTGAATTAGGCCTTTTAGGGATTATTCACGTTCCTGTTAATTCTATAATGGCAGAGTCTTTAAGTAGCAAATTTAAAAAAGCTCTTGCGGAACAAGGCGCCAGTTTTCTTATACCCCGTTCTACAAACCCATTCTCTTCTCATGAGAATATTTCTCGGGCAGATTGATAAACAGGAGAATGCGCGAACGACGTTTACACCAGGGTTGAGAAACGTAGCGAAATTTCGTTCCACGAACCGCTTCGGGAAGGGTTCGATCCATAGAAACGGTACGTGTGACCGAACCTCTTCCGTAACGAAACGCTTGTAACGAAAAGCGTTTCGTCACAAACGTGTAACCGAACCGTTCCTGAGCATTTTGTTACAGAAACGAAAAAACTCGCTTCGGTTACGGTTCGCAAGCATAGAAAACGGTTCGGTGCGGATGATATGTAAATACGCGAGAAGATAAAATGTTAGCGCCAAACTCAAATCCACATACAATATTCTGTTTTCGTCCGTTTTTTAACACCTTTTTGAGGAGGCATCTCTCAGAGACGGTCATTTATAGGAGCCTCTGGGTGGGAGGGTCACGCGTGGTGGGAGGAACCCGACCCTGGTCCCTACCACCCGACTTACCGTTACTCCCAGCACACTCAGCCACCCACACTCATATTATAGAAACGGTCATCGAGTTGACCCTACTGTCCGTCTCTCTCTCTACCTACGTCTTTCAGCTTATTTCACAGGAAAAAGCCCCCGCCCTGAATGTCTGACCTCTTTGGTTCTCCTTCAAGAAAACCTAAACGATGAATGGGAGGGAATGCTTGGCAAATTTATGAAAATATTTCCCGAGACTGCAGTTAGATCAACAATGAAGAAGGCTGAAGTAGGATGGCGGCGCACATTCCCACCCTTGAAACCTCGGCAAGAAAACGACCAATAATACACCCTCTCTTCTTTTTGAACTGCTTTTTGCGTAAAAAAATGAATTATTTGTCATCGTAAAACATGAGATACAGGGGAACTACATTCCCTGGCTCTATCCCTTTTGAGACACGCAATAACACACGAATCTAATATTTAAATATTATTATGGATGTATAAGGGTGTTATAGTGGGTCAGGTCAGGTACATGAATGAAATCTCCACAAAATAGTTATGGAAAAAAATAAAATTTAATGGCTTATTTACTCTTGGTTCATTTCTTTTCTTTTGAATATTCTGTTACATCCGACCAAAAGGATGTCGTTGACAATTCTAGTACGCAATCTATTTCTTATTGTCTACAGAATAAATTTAGTATAGGAAAAGAGCCTTCCCACGCTTACTTGCGTAGCAGGAGCTGCCAAGACGGTGGTAGCCAGTTCATATAACTCTGGATCACTCCGTTCTTTCCTTCCAATATGCAATTATATTAATGGCGCTCGCGACTCTTGGAACATCCGCTAAGTCGCGGATGATTTTTATCATACCTCTTTCCTCTGGTCTTCTCTTTGAAGCTGCATATGCCGCTTCTCTGCTCCGAAGTAGAATTTCCAAAGGATTCAAAGTCTCTTGGTTGGTGGAAATGCCCACTTTGCTGTTCGGGATTCCGTTTTCTTTTCACAAACTCATTAGAGGATCACACCAAACGCGGATTAAGTGGTGTCTTTGCCTTTTTTACGGTATTTGTTCTAGAAATTCTCTTCTCGTTCACATAATCCGGCTGGTCATAAACACTCCATTGTGCTTCTCGGTTGAGCCGACCGTCCTCATATGGCGGCCACCTGCGCGGAGGGCGATTCTTTGGCGCACAGCGTGAGTGCAAGGTCTTTGGGCCAGCCTTAATTACTTCCTTAAGTGAGACCTTCTCGGTAAAACAGGGTGGGTGCAAGGGCACTATCTATTGTACAGTGCTTTCGGGAATCTTCTGTCATTCTTTCGGCTCACTATTGAAGATGCGGTGGGGAATCCCAGATACCCAAACGTGGTCATTTCTACACTCCTGACATCAGAAAATAGCATGTTGGGAACATAATATTGTGTCTTCCCGGGTTATTTTCCCATTGCAGTCAGTGTCGAGCATTCGAGCAGTAGAGATGTATAGTTAATTTGTTTCAGAGAAACCAATAAAATGAGTGAAGGCAAGAGCAAAGTCGGCGTAAGTCTGGAATTAATTAAAGAGAGTAATTTTAGGGAATGAGCAAGGAATCTCTTTTTGAGAAATAGCTGATATTTATAACTGTGAAAGGACCCTAATCAGACACATTTACCACTTACTGGCTTGTTTAAAAAAGTCTCGTATCAGCGAAAAGAACCGTTCAGGAGTAGCGTAGAGAAATATGATGCTGTCGTGGACTCGATTACTATCGGAATAATATGATTAATAATTGATACATTGCTTTGTGTGAATTTGCTACGCATTACCGTTACTAAAGAATCTAAGAAATTATAGTAGAGTGTGGAGGAATTTAATGTGAATGTTTCTGTGAGTACCCTTGTTGCATAGCCTGAGGCTTATCACTGTAGATTTGCAAGTGGAATTAGCATTTTTATATTGTTTCTATGCACATACTTCCGTGCGAATGCATCATATTCGAAACTTAATGTCAGAAACGTATATTAATTTTAATAAACGATGATAATTATCTATCCCAGTAAAAATTTCAGAGGCTCAAGATATCAGTAGCATCTAAATTTCGGCCGGAATATGCTTGCTCATGGTTCTTTCGCAATGTCTCCCAACCTGTTTCGCGATCTTAAGCTGCTAAGTCTTAACGGGACACTAAAGTGTCTGACACTCGGTGTCAGACACCCAGTGTCGCCGTTGGGACGGCTCCTAGAGCTCTGTCACGACACTCGCCCGGTAGTGTCACGACACTACCGGGCGAGTGTCGGCCTGTCTCTGGCCGCAGTGTCTCAGTGTCACCTCATGAAAAACCCACCCTGGTTCCCTATCGTTCATTGTTCGAGAGAACACATAATAATACGTGTAATGTTATGCGCTAAGAAAGAGTATCATAGGCTGTACCGTAACTGTAACCGAACGGACGGAAAAAATTTTTAAAAAGCAGTCAAATATGCTACAATCGTTTCCGTTACAGCTTGGACCGAACCGCTTCACTTTAACAAAAGCTGTTCGGTTCGGACCGAACCCCTTTCTTACCGTGGTAAAGGTTCTGTACACGTGGAACCGTAACACCTCAGAGGTTCGGTTACCTTTCACATCCCTGGTTTACAATCTTTCAGTGAAATTTACTCAGATCAAAAGATGAGTCCAATTATTATTAAAAATAAATTCCACGAATGCGTGAAAAAAAACAAGCCCATTGTATGCTGAACGTAATTACGTGCCATAATTTTTGCCGGAGATTAATGATCTTTATGTTACTTTGGCGAGTTAGCTTAGACGTAGTCATCCTTTATCGATGGAATATAAGGAATTCATTCATTAAATCCAAATATAGAAGTCATTTTTAGGGGCACAGGTAAAAAAAAACGCAAGAAAGCGATATGCTTTTGAAATTCTCCCGGTTGTCAAAATCCGTTAATGAGCAGCAATGCTTCACTAGAGTGCGATTATAAAAATATGTATGCTTGAATATTAAAAATATGTATGTATGGATGAGAATTGAAAATATTGGACCCATGCAGTCTCCTCAGGCTGCAAAGTGGCCTGTAATGATGATTCGATGAATTCATAATTGACCTCTGATGTTGAGAAGTTTCGGTCCTCCGTCCGAGCACTGCAGTAATACGCAATTAGAAGATCAGTGATCAGGCGACCATGCACTTTAGGGTATCTGATTACCCATACACCAACGTGTCGCGTCATTTGGTTTTTAGCTTTTCAGTGCTACACAAGAATCAGAATACAAATCTCTTTCGCTATTTTTAGGAAGTTTGTACGTAGGTTCTAACTGACTGCTGTTGCAAAAACTAAAACTTATCCTGTCTTTCGGGGGTCGCTTTTTTGCGAAAATTTCAGAAAACTGCAGCACATAGCAGATCCTTAGTCAACAACCAGCGAAACATGACAAATTACTCTACGTAAGTTAGATGGGTAGAATCCCTTTCGAAATCAACAAAATATTCTACTAGGTTTCAAATTTCAAAACTACCGCGTCAGGCAAAAAATGCTTTCTATCAAATAGTTCAGTGGGATTTATTTTTATCGATAACTTATTGTGCAAATTGTCGGCAAAATAATAGTTTGACCTGATGGTGAACTAAAATCTGAATCTACGCTAAAATCAATTTGATAAATATATTTGAAAAGTTACAACTGTTTCTTCTGTTAGCAGCACATCCGGATAAAAATAAGAAGGAACTTGCCAAGGAAGGGTTTTCAAAGTTCAAGGTATACGTTGCATAATGGCAATAGTCTTCTTATCATTTTAATATTAAAGCTTGCATCTTCGTTAACTAATGCTAAAACTTTTCCCCATTCCTTTTACACATTTATGATGTAAATGTTACCTTCGTACTCAATGGGATAATACTGCACATTTTATAAGAATGAAACAAGAATGCATGACAACGAATTCATGTAAAATTGGGTTATCATAAATTGTTTCTTTCGCCTTAGTTCCTGAATAATACTTGCTACACAGCAAAAATTCTTCATTAATGAACCAAGAAATTGATCACTGAATAGCAAGTTAATTTTAACACTGTCAATAAAAGAAAGATAATTATTGATACATTGAAGTGCAGATCCATTAACTAGGTTATTACAAACCAATTCTATAAAATATTTTAAAAATAAAAATAAATAATTTTTTCAATGATCTTATTCAGAAAATCTTATCAAAAGGTAAATGAAGTGGCATTTTTATGGAGCAAATGACTGACCAGGAAAACTATTCCTCCAAAAGAACCGCCACCCAAAACTACAGCGTCAGTGCACCATTTACCGTGAAGAGGCTCTTATCTCGCCTCTTCAAGTTCGTCGGCCTCATGTAAGCGGTTGAGCGTGCTCTCAAAGTGACCTAAACCTCCCACGGGTGATGGAAGCGAAGGGGAAGATAAGGTTCATCCTCAGGATGTGGAAGAGGGAAATTTCACGACTAAGGAGATTCAGAGTTTCAAACTGACTAGCGTCCCCCAATTTTTAATCCTAGACGATGAATCCTTTGACGAGCTCCTCATCCGTTCCATGTGAAGCTCAACCACTTTTAGACCAACACTCCGTTGAGGACGATACTTCGTTTTAAGTGGCCGGTCAATGGACTTCCTGCAGACTCCGTCTTTGAAAGGTCCGCGAATCGTGACCAGGCAATGCTTATACACCGTCGTGGAAGAACCTTGGGGAAGCTTAAGCAAGGCCAATGAATTAGAGCGATAATTCTGGAAACACGAGGGTAACCCAAAAAAGAATTTCCCACCTGTTTTATCTCTTTTAAAACATAAATCATTGCGTCAAAATTGTCATAAAGGGACTTATTTCCATTGATTGCAAGCTTTATCAGATTTTAATTATACTACCACATATAGCACCTGAGTGCTTTGACCAATTTTGTGGACTCTCCAGAGAACATACAACGAGACTAGCATCGCAAATACCAGTCTGACACAAACTAATCATATGGGAGAATGTAAGTTTCTTCTTAATTTTACTTCTTTTGCAATAAATTTGAATAATGACCCTAAATAATTTACCACACATCTACGTTGGACGACGAAAAGATGATTATCGCATACAAAACGTGGCTCCGTTTACAGAGCGAGAACTGGTTTGAGAGAGTATACACGTCCTAGTGAATCTCTGGAGGAATCCAAAAACACTTGAAAGAGATGATGAGGAAAAATAGAGTGGATAAAATATCATTCTTTCATATGCGTGTTTCATTTTTCTAGAATTAATGGTTTTGAGAAACATATGTGGTATGCCTAGACTGCTTGGATGAGATACAGAAGGAATACGAAGAAAGATGGAACGGTAGACGAAGGCAGGATATAATGAAACTCAGATGAAGGATTAAGTTTGGCGGCAGATATCGAAGAACGTTACCACGTAGATTTTACATTTAATTTTATTACGCAAATATTAGTAAATTACTGAACTCTAATCTTCCATTGATAAAGCGCTTTTATCCTATTTCACTATCTCTGGTGCTGAGTAGCGGACAAACTGCGACTTGGACGATGGCGGATGATCTTCGTTAGTTTCTGTCGCAAATTGCGGAATGTTCAAAGCTACTGCGTTGATCTCCAAACGGCCTGTCTGGCGGAAAGGATTTGAAACCGTGCACCATTTTTGTTAAAGACCAACCATGGATCTTTGTTCTGTCCTCTAATTATGTCCGTTCTAACCAGCCTTATCCCCTCCTTCCACCCTACTTCATTACTCCGTGCCTTGTAAGGTCCTTTTCTTCCCCTTGAACACTCCTTGTTTTACCGCTCCGAACGTCCTTCAAAAATTTATTGGTCGGATTTTCGTTTCAAGTTGCTTTCAAGACCTCCTTGGCTGCGTTTTCTCATTTTTCTCAGAGAAGTAATTGCTCTGAGCAAGCTGACTTAATGTATATTATGGATCTGAAGTTTGACACAGTGATGCATTCGAACAATCTGTTCCACATAAAGTGACTAATTTGGAGGAATTTTTAAGACTCTTTTAGATATTTGGTGGATATATTAGCCACCTTTTTCCTTAATGTCTCCTACTCTTGGCTTATTGTGTAACTCTTGCTCCGTTAATTGATTTACTTTCTTCTTGCAAAGCGTTACGTATTAATGATTTAAATTCCTCTGTAATTCCAATTTATACTCTTAGTTTCCGCTTGTAACCTGTAATTCAAATTCGATTTTATATTCGAGCTCATAAGCTTTCAAATTAAGTGTTTTCAGTGTTTGAACGAATTGAAGTAAATGTGTTTGCTGAGTTATGCCAACTACTAACGTTAAACATCTAATTGTGTCTTAATACAGCCGTGGTGGAATTCAGCGAAGACAAAAAGTAATTAGAGCCAAGGAGAAAAAAGATACGTCTCAGCGGTCCCTCTTGCTTCTGCTTTTCCTGATGTGTAAGTGGATGTGAGGGTCCCGAAAACTGTAGTCCCGCTCAGGCATTAAGACAAAGAGAGACGCCGCAGTCTCGTAATCTCATCTTTGCACATGAACACCTATAATGCCTTCTTGGAAGCGAATAAGGCATTGTTCTCTCATCTGTACGGAAATCTCCAGTTCCCAATGAATGGAGTTACAATGGAGTGAATAACGCAGAAAAATACCTTAGCCTTCACAAATAAACGCTTTTTTTTAACCAATAGGTATGCCTTTTTCTTCCTTCTTTCAAAATATAGGGACTCTTCATGGAAAAGAACTAGAGGAGGAGAATAAGCACAGAATATTGAGTTGGGGTCAGTGAATGACCTCGACGAGTAGGAAAGATGACGTTACCAGTCAACTTGAGACACGTAAGATGAAATTTCAGTCGAAAAGCATGGGGATTTTAAGAGGGGAGTAAAGGTATTACGTAAAAGAAACTTGATGTTATTTCTTCATAATGAATGCTAAGAGAAACTGCAAAAAATATCCTCAGGGATTCCCTTTCGTTCATTTTTAAGAGTAAAAATGCTTGAAATATATGGCATTTAAGGTGGAAAGCAGGGATGCTGTAATACACTGGTTCAGACTGAATCCTGGAAACGAAGGTGACAGTTTTACAAGGTGATTAACTGAGTGTGGAAATTTACAAATCAATTTAATTCATTTGAATCCATTTGATTTTATTGAAAAGAGGGCCATAACGATTCCATAATGCTTGGCTATAGCCATAAGTCATGCATGTAATTAATGAAAGCTTATGCAATATGAGCTATATTATATGAGCTTGTGAAAAAACCATGACCCTTAGTTTTGCAGGGTTTAGTTTCGCCTTAGCGTCTCCCTCTAGGATACATTTTTATTCAAAATTCTGTGGACATATTTTTGAACAATATTTCATAAACGTATGATTGCTATGAAAACTATATGATAGGTATTTCATTTTGAATCAAATATTTTCCATTTTTATCATTGCAATGGTTAATAAAATGTTCGAAAACATTCCCGACTGGAACTTATTTATCACATATTTTCCTGTCTTCCATATCGTTTAAAATGAAAAATTACAAAAACAAAAAAACCGAATTAATTTTATTGATTGTTCCTCAAATAAATTCATGTACCGTCATGGGCACAAAGGTCCATGATGATTTCTTCTCGAGATGCTCTCAAATACCCTCCCGGGTGCTGATGAACAGACATCGCTTTGATATGAGCAATATGAGATAATTAACAAGCTTCGTGAGATTAACATAAATTGAACACTTATTACATATTTATAAGCTTTTAATTTAGAGATCAGATAAAAATAGACACTTTCAACAGAATTTGAAAAGGAAAATATTCACTCAATGAAGAAGGACCAACAGTACTCAGAATTATGTTGACTTAAAAGTATGCTACCCTCTGTAACTTCCATTTCAATGTATTAAATTTGAGAAAGAGGCCCTGCCATACCATCTTTTCGGATTTACAAGCCAACTGCTAAGAAGGTTTTTATGGGCCAGGGATTTGAGACGAAGGAGGAATTACGGAGCGAGGGGACGGACGGGCAACGCCAATGAGTGCAAGGAGAGCCCTGATCTATGACAGATCTCCTCCCTCTCCATACGTATCTTCCCCCTCCACTTAACAGAGAGCGGATCTGAATCTCATAACAAGGGATGGGAGGGAGAGAAGGGGTTAAACGGGGCAGGGTATCAGTTGGCGTGGGTTGAGGGTGTGAGCGCACGACGAAGCAATTGACTGTGATAAGAGGATATGAGGGAGAGATGGGCGAGGGAGGGACAAGAGGCGAGACGCGGGAACGTTGTGGTGTGTCATGTTTTCCGACTACGGTAGCCTTGTAGCAATTAGTTGAGAGCTATTGGTGGCGCCTGCGTGTACAATAACCGCCATTTTATGGAGAGTGAGTGCAGAGGATTTTGTTCACCAAAAGTTTCGATGCGAATAATAATATCAGATTTGGTAGCGATTGCCAAGATAAAACGTTTTCCAAATATAAATACTGATATTTATTCGTCATGTAAAATAACATTCACGAATTGATAGTAATCTATAATCAAGCTATTTTTAGTCAAATTATCTAAAAAAATCTTTAGAACTTAAAATGAAAGGAAAGTTTTGCCCTGGTTAGATGTAGGTATGCCCTGGTTTTATAGTAAACCTCCGACGCTGATTTGCTAACAAATTGATATTTCAAAAATACTTTATTACGACCCTTGCAAATAAAATTTAGTATTTGAAATAGTTATGTATAATTATGGAGTTTGATGGTATAAATAGGTACAGAACACCTTCTTGCGAACAATTATGCTTATGATTTTGCCCCAGAAATCTCACAAAACCTTCCAAAATTTAAAAAAATGTATGCTCTGAAGTGAAATAAAATTATTAGGCTCCCCATAAACCTTTGCATCCAAGTATTATACATCTGCACCATTCCCCAATTCTTTGCGATATAATTTTCTTGTTAAATTATAACCTTTCTCTCCTCAACACCTTTGATCTATGATCCGTTTCCTTTCTCAACCCTCCTCTAAAGTAGATTTTAAATTCCCTAGATATAACTATCAATAAAATAAACAACATATAGACAAAAAAAGTCACACCCTACAATACCGAAATTAGTGAAACGTGTCCCATGGATAAATTTTATTCGAAAAGCAATAAGTATTCGTCGTCGTTGTGAATACAAGCAAAGTAATGAATTTCATGAAACCTATACATCAGCTAATTGCACTTCAAAAACAAACTTATTTTCGAACACCAAGCATACAATATTGATGACAGCGCACCACTCCTGCTCACATGTGATCTTTAAGAGTGTTAATTTATAAGTAATTCTTTGGAGTACGATACTTTGATATCACCGCGCGATAAAATGATATTATCGAAATAATATACTTACCCCGACGGTTCGAGATTTGAGCCCAGAGAAACAATCCTGAGTTTTTCTACCAACCGTTTGTGAGATAATTTAACAAGACAATTTTCAAGAAGCGTAACTTGCATGATTTGAGTGAAGAAAAACTGTAAATATCACTCGCAATGAGTATTTCGAAGCAAGTGACGGTAACTTTCACCATATTACATAAATATGTTAACCCTGGATGAATCATTATAGAATAGGGAAAAACATTCTTTGAGTGATGCAACCAAGGAAATAATTATAATAAATTACCAGCCAACTATTCTCAATTTTTGCCCAATATCTGCCGATATTCATGTGGACGTTATTCTATCGTCATCTCCTTCATTGCAGTTCGCTCAATTACACTTTCATAAGGTCAAAATCGCCGGAAGGAGGAGGACAACGCAATGTCGACCTCTTGATCCAGCACGGAGAGAAAAAAACGGGGTGCATACACGGAGCAAGGAAAAGGCCAATCAGGACCGGTTGTGAAGGATTTTATGGCGCAGTAAAAGCGAAGTGTCAGAAGTGAAACTTTGCATAGGGCGGGGACAAGGGAATAAAAGTGGGTGTGAGCTTAGTGGAAGGAATCACAAGAGCCACCGGGGGGTGCACATAGGGCCTCCAGTAGTGTTTGAGCGTGCGCAAGAACCCATCTGATGGGGTTGTGGATGGTCTTATTTTGCTGTGGATCTTATGCTGTCCAGGCGATGTAAAGGGGGTCGCACCCAAAAGGAGGACGCAGCACGGGGAATGTGTTTCATTGCATTCATTCACTAAATGTATTACATGCAAGATACGAGTTATTGTGTATGGGTGATAGAATATGGTACATAAATTAGTTCAAAAAGATAACAAGTTTGTTAATATGTGCTTTAATTGGTAATCCATACACCTATGGAATTATCCTCTCTGGTTCCAAATTTAAATAATATTGGTTAGATGTTCCCATACTCTCTATCTGTAATTTATCATTTGATGCTGTCCACTGAAGATGAGAAACTAATTTTATTTGGCTATGAAAAAATCGTATGGCAACGAAGTCATGCATGGGCTTCAGATATTCAGAGATTCTCGACAATCAAGGTACATGGAAAGCTCAGGGAGATGTGATTTATGACGCACTTAGTGAGTTAGGAGTGACAAACAATATAACTGAAGGTCTTTTGATATAATTATCACTTATACCGGCGTAAAGTTAGTAACATAAAGGGAATATCTGAGCTAAACATCACTTCACTTTTCCAGCCAGCAAAACGTCGGAAAATTTTGAAAAGATACGTACGAGACTGCCATGATCAATTTTTTTATCTCGCATTGACATTGGTAGTTATTTCTATCACACATATCTAACGTAAAAGACAACTCTCTTTCTATAATAGTCGCACACAATTGCACGGCAGGATTTAGGCATATTTCCCCTCCTTCGCAGCTTCCCCTCTTTTTTCCACCCCTGCGTATTGCCCATTGATAGTACACATTACCTTACGGGATGCAGCGATTACCCTAGAAATCTTACATCGTTAAATATAAAGGATTATATGATGAAATAGCTTTCATGAAGGGGATAAACGTGAATAAACGCCAAGACCTGAATAATCCTTAAAAATTAATCAATTTCTTGAAAAATCAAACGTATTCCAGAGTAATATGACGCCTGTATCATTAGTAGGACACTCTAAACCCTTGTACATGGAAGTTTGAAAATAAAGAGTATACTTTAAGCCATTAAACACATAAATTGTATTATGTAAGCATCCCGAATTAAGTAAAGATAGCTTAGGCATCGAATTGTGTTACTCTCTCCTGCTTTGAGGTGGCAGGCATTCTTGACGAAGCAAATTGGTATTTTTTTGACGTTGATCATAAAGGTTTGCCTTTTGAGGTGAGGTGAAATATTTGATCTTTTGCAAGTACAATTTAATTCTGATTATATATTCAGATTCCGTATGAATTTTTACATATTTTCAGAATTTAATTACGCGTTAGGAGATAAAGGCATATTTTGACTTTGGTAAAAATTAGGGAATAAATTACTAATTCAAAAGTCAACTTTTCCGCCAGGGGGCGTTCTAATTATTCTCAAGGCAATCAGCTACGACTCACGAATGTGAGCGTTATTCGACCTACGAGGGCCAACCAGCATGGACCATTAGGTAAGCTCTAAATTTACCCTTAGACGATATTTATTGTTTAAGGATATTTCCCGCACTCATTAGAACAAATAAAAGATTCGGTTGATAGGGCTATAACATCAAGAATCTTTGATTTAATATGTTTGTTTTCTTGTTTATACTCTTTTATTTTCTTTTGCTGTTTAATTCTAGTAAAAGAATGCCAAAATTTAATTCCTCATCGCAGTTTTATTTTATGCATTAGCTAAATTTATAATAAATCACAATCACTATAAATGCCATAAGAGGTCAATTGATCAACGATTATAATAATTATGTCGTTGTTGAAAGCGGCAGGATGCAGGAATAAGATTTTTTGATTTTATTTGATCAAGAAATGATGTTTTTTGCCGTGATAACAAATCTTTTGGAGTTAATTTGAATGAAAAATGCATTTAATCATTGTTTCCTACCATATGTCCATCATTGAATCAATGAAACTGGAAGTGAATGGACAGCGCGGCCTGAAAAGACATGCCTGATGATTTTGTTAGGATGAGCATAGTTAGTGAATTCGTTTATTATAAATATGCATGCCATCAAAGCCCTTTTCATCTAGTTTTGAAGTAAATATTCTTCTTAATATATTTAAGATATTTATATTAAATATTAATAGATTTTGCGGGTTGTTAATCAAAGAGAGAATTTGGCTGCGGCACCAATTATAAATGCGAGGCTCGTTATAGCATAACCGGCGTTTACCATTATGTACTTCACATATACGGTAAAATATTATTATAAATTAGAGTATTATTTCTTTCATGAAAGAGCACATTCTAAAATATTAGTGGACATAACTTCCTCTGTTGTTGAAGCATTTGTCAAACCAACAGACCAGTTTGTTTACTACTTAAAGATAGGAGGAGAAAAGTTGTTGGAAAAACAACGACGCGGCCGAATTCCGAAAAGAAAAATGTACAGAATACCTCTTCACTGCGGAAACCTGACACAGTACCTCTTCCCCAGTTATCTATTTAATTCCACAGCGACCGCACGATGACACTCATCTAATCAAATATCCTACCAGCCCTGAACATATAACTCCAAGCGTCATCGTTTTTCCTCCTCCTCGCCACGCACAGCACCGAAGTGTATTTTTTCCTATTTTCCGTCACCTGTTTAATATTTCTTACTTTCCCGCGCTTCTCATTGTCTCAACGCTGTAAGGTCCTTTTTTGTGGAGGCTATCCCCCCCCCCAAATTATTTTATTTCTCCTTTCTCTCCAATTCTTTGTATCTTCTGATGTCATTATTGCACAAGAGTTTTTTTATAACTATCTCGGAGTCATAGCCTCCACCGCAGGCGGGCATGACATCTGCTCTTATGGTCTGCGTCATTCAGTTGCCCGCATTCGTTGTACCTGGTTTACATTTTCATGAGAGTTGTCAGTCAGGAGTATGGTAGGACTATCAAGTAAACATCTCCCGCTTACATGCGGAATTTATTATGCGACACCATCCCGTAACCAAACTTTCCTCTGGATCCTTCCCCTCGATCCATTGGGACCATTGACACGCGCAAGGCTTTCCACAACGTGAACAAGGAATTGCAAGTTTAAGAGTATAATAAATAGACATTATTTTATGGAGGAATATTTAAAATTCGCAACAGATATCAAGCATGTATCTTAATGCTGATAACTGTCAAGAATAAGATTAAATAATTTGATTAAAAGTTAAATTCGATAGTTAGGACTATCAAGAAAACATCAAGTCATCCTAGAAATGTAGCCACTTACCTGGCTCTATCAATTTCTATTAAAAAATTAATGGTCAGCTACCTTTTCTATTAAATATTTCTGTTAAAATCCTAATGACTCTCTTTTGTAAAAGCAGAGCCGAAGAAGGAAACAGAAGAAAACCCTCTACAGAAGTTATACTTCAACCTCTACAGAATTGCTCAGCTATACATCTATAGAATCAGAATTACAGCTATACCTCTAAAGAATTGCAGTGACTGAATAATAACGTATTGTATTTTAAAAATATGTTAAAATTAGAACCAGTAAATGTTTTTCTATAGTTCAACTCCACCTAAGCTTGGTTCAGTTCAATGGAAACAATACAAATGATGACCACATGACGTCTGGCGAAATTGTCGTCGTTTTTCATTTAATACCTACCTCAAATATATCGGTCGAAAATTATTTACGACCAACAAAACAATGACTAATTGTTCGAACACTTTTGCTGAACTTATCATTTTCATTCAATTTTTATCGATTGTGACGTTGATGAAAATGTGAAGGTCCCAGGAACTGTGGAATTCGAATCATATGTCCCTATCACATCTCCATCGTAATTAATAATCTATGACGGCATCCATACGTAAATTGTGAAAAGAGAATTATAAAAAAGTGATTTACTGCCCATTTTTCAAAACCATCACATCAGTGAAAATATGGCTGCTAAGCTGGGTATCTCACTGAACATTCATTACATCCAATTCGAGCGATGCGCTCTGTCACTTACGAGTAATTAATGAGTTGACATCCAACTAACCTATTTCCTCATAGCACAATAACATCTAAAAGTAGATCAATACACTGGAAAAGTCGTTTTTCGTTCTGAGGGATGGGATATAAGCTTTTTGAATTTGGACCTCCATATCCAAAGCGTATATCGCCACGGCCTAGGTTTCGTCATTTCTCGTCGGGCTCCAATTTCTGGAGTTGACCGTGTCCATAGAACGGTAATGTCTCATAAATGTTACATTTTCTACAATGTTACATACAAAAAAAAAGCAATCCAGCTCGTATATTTTATAAAGGAGGTATCCCTTAGTTCTAAACTTCAGTTTTCTTGCGTCCATTGCTTAATAAGACAAGTTTTCTACATCAGCCTAAAGTTTGTTTACGATGACATGAAACCACTTATTTCACCAGCGTTTTCCGTTTACGATGGGACCTACTCCCGAGGCCAAGACTTATCCGAATCAAACTTGAGGAGGCAATTGGATCGCTATCTGACCGAAAAAATCCAACTTCGGCGTTTTATACGCCGGACAACCCTCGATCATGTAACTTTTACACCGGTTGTCTGCAGTGCCTGCCGCTGCCGTCACGTGGTGGTGAGCGTCAGAAGCATAAAACTTTTACAACACCTCAGACAGACATGGAGGAAAACAAACAAATTTAAGGAAAGAGTGAAGCCTTGTCCTCACGTGGATTGCATCCATTTGTGAGAGCACGTCTTTTTTTGTTTCTTCCTTTCTTGGAGGCGTCTTTAGGTCATAGTGTTTTTTCGTCGAGTCGGGTTTATATAGCAGAGTCAATCGCTTCTGATTGGTTGCCATTTTATGGATCAAAATCACTTTTGGCCCCATTTTTCATTTTTCTCTCTCTGGTTTGTGCCAGCACTCTCTTCCACGTAGTCGCCAGGTGGTAGCCATCTTCCCTGTTTATTTTGTTTGGCCATTTTGTAATTTCGACCCTTTCCTCATTAAATTCCCTCATTGTGCGAGTACGTTTTTTTAGTACGATTCTCATAGCGCGGCAAGAAATTTAATTCCCAAGATTCTTGTCAGGTTTTCGTAAGTTTCTCTGATTGATTAATGGTTTACAGGAATAGAATTGTAAACTCAAAGTTCGAGCTTTTTGGTTAACCAAACAAATAAACTCTATCAGTCACTATTCTTCCGAAAGTAAACCTCATCTTATGTACCTTCTCTGCTTTAAATAAAATATTGCACGTATCGTTTAATCTCTTTCCCTCATTTACACTCCCAAGAACTTATCTTAAGCAAGTAAAAAGTGGGAGGATGCGGGGGTCATGGCCACCATGCGAATTTTCTTAAAACATTTTTAAGAATGATGGAGGTATTTTAAAAATATTCAATCGTTCATCATAAATGCATAATTGTAATAATTGTAATTTTTGCATTTCTGGACGTCAATCACTACGGTATTACGAGCTTTACGGAATCAAAACCTCTTTTGGCGAATTAGCTTTACCGCTGATCTATTAAATGTGGCCAGTGGCGAATTTTATGGTTTATATATTTCTCGTTGCTATAGAAATTTGGTGCGGAAATTATGTGGAAAGCAGACACGCGCGCGGGTGCTATGATGAGCCCCAAAAAGGGTGGATTTTGCCTTGAAAACATCATCCGAAATATCCCAGTCATGAGATTTTTTTCATAGCAAATTTCACCAAATTTAGAATACATTGTTTTGAGTATCCTACGGTTATGAATACGCTATAAACTTCTGCGTGAGAAACTAGAGAAGTTTCGTTGTTTCGTTGGTTTTACACCGTATCAAGGTGAGGCCAAAAAATATTCGTTGATTCTGTTAATCCAATATTTATGGCGTGGTTTTGGCACAAATTGATATATGCTACCACCATTATTTTTGGTGGGAATACGATGGAACGGTGAGGGAACTTTTTTCATTAAATACCCTCATTGAGCTAGATTGTTTTTTATAGCGATTCTCATAGCACGGCAAGAAATTTAATTCCCAAGATTTTTGTCAGGTTTTCGTAAGTTTCTCTGATTGACTAATGGTTTACAGGAATAGAGTTGTAAACTCAAAATTCGAGCTTTTTTAGTTAAACAAACCAATAAGCTCTATCATTTACTACTCTTCCGAAAGCGGAATGGTGAAGGAATCTACTGATAGAAACGGACCGTGGCAACGAGTGGCAATTGATAATCAAATCAAAAAAAATCCTCGTATGCTTTTGACTCACCAAAGTCCCAAGGAAATTTGCTAAAGAGAAGCAGAGACAACAGAACAACTACCAGCCTGATGTTTGCGAAATAATTTTCATCTGCTATGCCCATTTAATTGTCACAACAAATCGCAGCGAATCACTGATATATCGGAACAGATTTTTAATTAAGTACCCTCGCTCCTAACCTTTATCCTACTCGGTACTCCGCGGAGGTGGAGAAAGCAAAGGAAGAAGGAACAAAGAGAGTCTTTGGAACCGAACTAATCCGAGAGAAAGGCTTAAGTTACAAACAGACGCAAGGAAAGAGGCTAAAATCACCCTGTTAATGACTTTACCGGGGAGTCTTTTTAGAGGTCACATTTTGAGAAGAGTCGAAGCGGGACGGCCAGTAGAGTTAACTCATCCCAATTTTCGATGCACTTATGTTGGCAGCAATTGGAAATGATTTTTATCCGACCATCCTAGCAACACAATCTAATCCTGCCCCTCCCCCCAGTTTCACAGGGTTATGAAAGCTCCGTGGTTCATCGAAGAAAATCGCCTTCAACTCAACCACTGTATCCTTTTGCGAGACCCAGGGTGGCTGGATTTATAATTATTGGCTCTTCACATCAGATGATCATTCTGAAAATTTGACGAATATGGATAATCGTTAATGACGTGTTTGAATAAAAAATACTGATGCCCAACTACGGAGACATGAGGATACAGAAATAAAAGTTAAGTATTATTGAGAGAGGAATATTAACTATTGCAAGCATGATGTTATGGGTCACGATTTATTTTTTATTGCAAATAGCAATAGAAACCATTGTTATTTCATATTTCATAAATCACGTTATTCTTTAGTGTAAATTTCTCGGGCTCGCCACCGGGTAAGATTTTTATAGACAGCCGACGTTTCGGGTTCCGACTCGTCACCCATTCTCAAGGCTAATGATGCTTGTTTAAAAAGATTGTTTAATTTGGCGCTAGGCGGGGCGGGATTGGTCGAGCCCCGATTGTTGTATTGGAGGACCGTTGACCAGCGGGGACTTAGCTCTGGCGTTCTGAATTCTTCTCAGAATTCTATTCCAAGAGCTGCTGATCGTATAACCAGTATCCCGGTTGAAATTCTTCCTCTCCAACCTTATCTCAATCGCCTCTTTGGTTAAGCGATCCCAAAATTGGCCGGATCGCCAAAGAACAGTCGTGTCATCCCAAATGATCTTATGGTCCCGACTCAGGCTATGCTCAACTACTGCTGATTTTTCCGGTTGACCAAGCCGGAAATGCCTACGGTGTTCCTTCAGACGAGTGGATATAGTTCGCCCAGTCTCTCCCACGTAGACTTCACCACATTCACATGGGATTTTATATACCCCCGGAGTCATGAGGCCAACTGGGTCCTTAGCCCTCACAAGGCGGTCTCTTAAATTGGCCATAGGTCTATGGATGCTCTCGATATTGTACCTCTTCAGAACCCTCGAAATTCTCCCTGATATGGTAGATACGTAGGGCAAAAAGGCCCTGGATGTAGGTTTAGGCCGGTCAACCTCCAAATCCGATGTTTGTGAATTTTCACGGGACTTTTTGAAGGCCATCGAAATTTGCCGCTCTCCGTATCCATTCTGCCGGAAGGTTTTCCGAAGGTGGTCCAATTCCACAGGAAGACTCTCAAAAAGTCCTTCACTTGGGTCCCAAATATCAGAATACGCACAAACAAATGATTCCCCAATACTTCCTTTTAATTACTCATATGAATTCCCATGAACAACTTTGCATTAAAAGGCGTTGGTAAGGGCAGCAGTAGTAAGGATACCAGCAGCCACAATAGAGTCTAATAAAGCTCGACCTACCCTAAAATAAAATATCATATGCATTTTCGCACGTGAAAAAGCTGACCAGAAAAGAATAGAAGCCTTCAAAACCTAGTTCTGGAGGAGGTTGTTAAGGATCAAATGTACGGACAAAATAAGAAATGATGACGTGTACAGAAGAGTAAAAGAGAAAAGGACCATATGGATCACCACACAGGAAAGAAGAATTAGCTAGATTGGATTCACTCTGAGACACAATGGGTTTGTGAGGAACATAATTGAAGGTAAAGTAGAGAGAAAAGTCCCCAGAGGTAGACCAAGGAATAAGTTTATGGACCAAATAAAGAGGAAAGTACATAGGTGGAGATACCAGGAGCTAAATTAACTAGCATTAGATAGGGGAAGGTAGAATGCTGCAGTCAACCAATCCTAGGATTGAACGAGCAATGATTTTGCCCTTGAAATTATTATTTTTTTATTCTTATAGGAGTAAAAATCTATTTAATGAATTATATTGAAACGCAATCGGATTTTCCAGCAAGATAATGATGAATTGTACTAAAAATAATTGTTTAAGGCCATTTATACATGAGTGAAACATTTTCACTTTTTAATAATCGTATTTGTAGGTAAACTCTAGCTCAGCCACTGCATAGTACAGGAATATACTCTTGAGGCATCATGAGAATAGGATTGCTCCGAACAATTTTGATCCAATGGGCGAGATTTTTTCCTTTACCCGGGACGAAATAGCAATCCACGGTGGCCAGTTTAGGAGCCACCGATGGGCAGCCAGCATTCCCCTCTAGGCAAGAAGCTTCAGTGGACTCGATTGGAGGCTGCTCCAACCGTCAATGACGAGGCACTACTCTGAGAATAACAGGCAATATAAGGAGACCGGACAGGTGTGCAAATTTAATGGGCGATGACCGAGAATGGCTGAGTTGGACAATATTTCGCTCGAGGACAAGGACGATGGGCTGCAAGAGACAATGGACAAGAGAAGAATAGCGCGAAGCAAAGGAGAAGGAATGGAGGAGTTGAGAGGAGATTAGAAACTCAGTGGTAAATATTACAGCCTAAATGCTCACCTACTATCCTGAAAGAGGCTTTTTCGCCCTTGGAAATCGCAGCTGCTGCTAACGACGTATTCGACCGCAAGGGATTGCATTCATTAAAGGAACTGACCGCGTCCGGCCCAAGTGTGTGAAGCCAACAGACGATCAAAAGGAGCACCACAGCATCATCCGAATGCATTATCCCAATACTTCGCCCACCACACCTCCTAGTTGAACATAACAAGCTCTTGCTGCACAATAGAGTTCTAGAAGTGTCACGTAGATATTCCAGCTCTCGATACCCTCTCAAAACACAAAGAGGGATTGTGAATGTTTTAAAACTTCCAAATTAATGCATTAAAAGGTATTATAGGCTAGTAACGAGTTATAAAATAACCCTATCAGGAAATTTAAGTGGAAAGTGATGTAAAATTGGAAAAAACAGAAGAACAGGCGCCCTTAGCCATAGAAATATGTTATATATGGGAGAGATTTTTAAAATGGTGAGATAATAAACAACGGCAAATTTCCATACCAATTGTTCTCTAAAATATCCATATAGAGCCTATTGTCGTGAAAAAGTGATGGAATAATTCACACGTCCTTAGATTTTATAATATATTATTTTCGTGTTCTTTCCTTTCACATATTTGAGCGTAAGATTGAAAATTAGATTTTCAAATAGTTGAAAACTCATATCTACGACGGTGAACGAGTAGGGCACGCCGATTTTAAATAACTCCGGTTTATTGAGCCTTACCTTTTTAAATTAATAAACTTGGATATATTTTGAATTTGCTAAAAGTAAAGATTGAAAAAATTGCATTTTGAAATCCAGGATAGGTCACCAGGATGGGTCACGTTTCATTTACTGCTTGGATTTCAACACATGTCAGTGGTGTCAAAAACAATCTCAAAATCTTAGCAGTAGCAATTTTATTTAAATTGCCTAATATTTCATGCAACACATCATGGAATAAATTTTATTTCCATAATAGCTAAATGAAAATCATTTATAAGAAGATTTATTAGGAATCCTTTACGGAAATCTCATCCTTTTGTTGTATACAAAAAGAAAATATTTGACAAATTATAGGAATGGCTAATAACTGTCCCCAAGGAAAATGATAATTTATACATTTATTATCACTAGCATCTTTTAAAATATGGTCTGACTAATCAAGAATTACCTTGAGAGAGAGAGTTCACTGCTTGTATGATGATAGGGATTCTAGAAGCGAAGATTCTGTTCCAAAGAAGGGAAAGGATATTGTGTCTTGCGAGTCCGCGGCAGAGTGCGCGACGGATTGCTCGACGGACGCACTCTTCCGAGCGTCGAAGTAATGCAAAGAAAATAATAAATCAATGTGCATCTCGGGAGACAATGGCCCGCTGTAAAACCTCCCCGTACATATAGTGGCATCCCGCACAGGCAAATGTTTAAGTCGAGAGTGTTGTCGGTGCAAAAATGTCAGAGGGCTGGGAGAAAGTTTTGTGCATTCCATAGCGTTCAAGTGCGATAATTTGATCAAGATATATGCCAATATCATTTATCCAGACGGTTAAAAAAATTAAAATCGTCTCAGGGATGTTGGAGTCATCAAAGTGTGTGTTTTCAAAGGATAGACGATTGTTCTATATGTTTATCAGTAAAAAGTGCCGATAAATTTTGATTGGAACAATCGTTTTTCTTCGTCTTATTTATTCAACCGTCAACCAAACTCACTTTGAGAAATTACTTATTTAAAGATGAAATTTTTCTTTTAGGGATGTGCACTTTGTCAACAAAAATATTTCCCAGTGAGCTATTATTCTATCTACTGATAATATTTGTCACAAATCAAAAAAACTAGCGGGTTATAAATTATCACACGTTGTGATGCTAAGATGTTAAAAATAAGAAATTTTCTCTGCTCAATTTAACTACTAAGCCATATTTCGCTAGGCAAAAATGATCCTAACGCAATAAAATATCTCTAAGATATTTGTGTGGAAGGGTTTCAGCGTCGGATATACTCTGCGTTATTACTAATAAAAAATAATGGAGAATATATTCAAGGAATTATTAGCATAAAATAATTATATTTTCTTCAACTCAGTCCACCACTACCGTCAACTCAGCTTATTACTACAGCATAGCATTCATATATTCACTGACTACTTCATACAATGCCATATATTTCATCAAGTACTGTATTAAACGCACTTCGTGGGATTACGATCAAGAATCATATATGCCCACATCTTATTCCACGAGCCCAAGAAAGTATCAAGCCGCGATTTTATGGGCAAACATACTTTTCTAAGCAAATGAGAATATATTGGTTGTTCTTATTTCCCCAAAAAGAGGAACATCGTAAATGACGATACTTGCTCGACCACCACTCATTTGCTGTTCCGCTGCTCAGAAAGGAACAGTACATGAAAAGGGCATAAAGATACAGCATCACGAGACGTGCATGAGGGATATTAGAAAAAATTACAAGTGATCGAAAAACTGATGAAAAACAAAGGTAAGAAAAAAGGACGTAAGATAAGCGAATAGGAGACTGAAAAGGCAGAAGTTTAAAGACAACCGTCAATTTCCGGGCAAAACCGTTTAAAGTCAATAGACAAGAAGAAAAGAGTATCAACGGGGTCATTGACCTACCAGAGGTCACTAGAAAATCCCGAGGTCAATGACGTAACTGAGGTCTATGAACTTACAAGGGTCAATGGTCTTCCCGAGGTCAATATCCTAACAAAGGTCAATGACATCTTCGAGGTCAAAGACCTATAAGAGGCCCATGACCTTGACCGAGGTCAAAGAACTTAGTGAAGGTAAACGACCTACTCGAGGTCAATGACGGAATAGAGGTCAACGATCTCGCTAAAGGACAATGACCTACTACTGATCATAGACCTTAGTGAGGTCAATTACTTACCCGAGGTCAATGACCTACCTGAGGTCAGGGACCTAATAAGACAATTGAGTAATTGAGGTAAACGAGCTCATTCAAAGTCAATAGCATACTTGACGTCAATGACCTATAAGAGGCCAAATACTTACCCGAGATCAATATCCTATCAGAGGCTAGTGACGTACACGAGGTTAATGACCTACTATAGTTCATTGACTTTGGAGAGGTCAACGACTTAATCAAGTTCAATGAGCTACCCGAGTTAAATGACGTAACAGAGGTCATTGACTTCACTGAGGCCAATAACTTACTCAAGGTCAATGTTCTCATAGAGGTAGGCCCTACCCGAGGTCAATAAACTTAAGTAGGTCAAATCCTACCCGAGAGTATGACCCAGGAGTAGTAAATGACCTACCCAAGAAAATAACGTGGCAGAGGTCAATTACCTATCCTGGGTCAATGTCTTAACAGAGGTAAATGACCCACCCGAGAAGAAAATATGCAAAATTCACATGATACTGGTTTTAAAGAGAACAAAACATTGACTCTCAGATTTTCAATTGAAACTTACGTTTGGAAGGTACACACCCTTACTTGGAAAAGAAATTTTTTTCCCAAAAGCAAAACAAAAAACGTTTTTTAATCATACAAAATTATACATTGCTGCATTATCAATACATTACAGCAGACTCTTACTCAGAGAGACCCGAAACAAAAGTAAGAATATGAGCCCTCAACACCCGGGGAGGAATTCCGTGCCCTGGAAATATGGCAGAATAGATATTAAGTGAATATGACACATCAATGCTCCACTTTGAGTGAAAAGTCTCTTCTTTGCGTTAAGTGCAGTGCAAAGTGACACCAGATCCTCATTAGTGTTTTCTTTTACACTTATTAATACCAAACTGACTCGTTTACGTGCGTCTAGATCAGCTGCTCTTCCTATTGTAGAATTGCATTCAGACTTAAAACGTAGTCGTATTTATCTGATTAGATCTTTGTGGCGATAGTTAGCTCTTATATTACTATTAACTTTTATGGACATGAACTCTGGAAAGAAAGTGTGAAGTCAATGAACAGCACGACGACACTAGAGTGAATTGTTGTGCCACTTTTTTGTCGGAGCGAAATGTAACACCCGATGAAAGTGGCCCACCAACATCGGCATTACACAAAAATATTTTTCCATATCAGATAATATCTTGTGATAATTTTTGCCTTCATTCTTTGGGTGAGGAGATGCCACAAATTAGAAAGAGGACCTAGGGTACGTGGTCGCTTGGCAAACATCGCTGGCCAGGTGAGCAAAGAGTTGCACAACCGATTATTTATACTGAATATTCTCATTTTTCCGGCCTCAAAAAAAGCATCCCTAGCCTCCTATGGGTATATTACTGGAATCCGGAGCCTCACATATCAGTTTTCATTACAAGCGACATCATTCCAAGAAAACGGTCCCTTTACCCGAACTGAAATTACACTTGTAATGTTTTCAGTCAAAATTTCAAAAATTGGAGGCAAAACTTCTCAAAGAAGATATAATCTGATTCGAAAAAAATTACACTTTAAATGCTCATTTTAAATGCTCAATGCACTTTTGCTGGGTATTTATTTTATTGCAAAAAAAAGAAAAAAAGTTAAATATCTTTTGCAGTTATCCCGTATCGTTTACCTTCGATTCATTTATTAATAGCAATCTGGGGCAAATTACCGAAAGGTGGTTTTTTCGCTTCATTGTCCAGATGAAAGAAATATATCAATCAATTATTCAGTTAATTTGTACACTAACCAATCACAAATCAAAGTAATATCTTTCTTAAAGCTTATCTGACATTTCTTACGAGGCATTATATTTGACATGCATGAGCACATAACTTAGATTTATCTGTTCAATTTGGCAGGAAAAATTAGGAGTTCAAGCGCGAGGTCAGGCCCATTATGAGCGACGTTATGATAACTATATTATACTCTATGTTTGCAATATTTGAAGTTCTGCTATGGTAGTAAAAAAATTTGGTGCTAACAGAAATGAAACCTGAAGTTGAACGATGCTAAATTATGGTGCAAAAACTTTAACTGATTTCTAATTCCGGGTTATAATTTAAAATTTAAGAGCTACTTAATATATTTCCTCGTTTGAGAGATGTAAAACATTCTATGCATATGTATAAAAAAAGAATTGTGTAATAAATGTTCGTTACTTCTCTCCTCGAGGACTACTCGACAGATTGACATGAAATTTTGCATGGTTATAGCGTATTCATTAACGCGAGATAAAGGCTACCAAAAAGTCTCATGGCTACAAGGGTCCTAGATCCCCAAAACTGGGCCCCAATCAAGCCTTAAAGTGAGTACAGATATTTCTTTTATCTCCATTAAAAATTACTTGGGATTGAGTATTATAGTTTAAATATCTACTCTTGGATTGATAAAGAATTTAGTTCTTGCAATTGATGTGGTAAACGCTTCGTTTCCACCTTAAAACTATTTTTTTAATTCCAAAACTATCAATTTTTCTCCAATTTTATAAAGAATATAATCCCTTGGCAATCTGAGAAATGGGTGTAAATCGAAATTTTCACCCCGGCCGTTTAAGGCTTACATTGAAATAAATTAATAATATTGTCAAACATCAGTAGGATTTCAGTTGGCGTATATTTTATCACAACATATCCATTTGTAATTAACGGCTTTCACTTAGTATATGTATGCCGCACTGCACATTGATTCTTATGTGAATGCGTAGTATATCGTTTGCTACATAATTTTGCACATTGCTCCAAAGTTACTTACATCATGTAATAAACGTTATTAAAGTCCTTGAGCTAAAGATGGATGATTTAAATCGGCTCTGAGCCTCAAGTCCCTGCTTTCAATTATGCCTCGGAATGAATGAGGTACTGAGATGTTTATCTTGAAATTTTACACAAAGATGCGTGATCTCTCTGTGTATATGAGTATTAATCCCATACTTGTAAACTGCTGGAAAGGTTGCCCTCGAATTACGCATAATTTTAACGTACATACTAAGAAGTGCTATAGAACTACAGGTGTTTCGAAATCTATTATCAAGTTGACTCTAAAATGGCCAAAGCGACTCCATATGCATTTTATGTTCGCCGATTGAAGGCTTCAATTCTTTCTGGAATTTAATTTAGGTTTAACGATGCCAAAAACTTCTCTATTTCCAAATTTAAATATTGATTCCACCCAAGATAAAATTTAAAATGTTAAACATGAAAAAATGCAATCCAACCTCTTACCAAGACATGATTCAGCCATTTATATCTTATTTTTTACGCAGAAGTGAATTTAAACTGGTAAAGTGATAAATAGATTTTCATGACAAAAACATTTAAAAAATGGAATTCTACCATATAATATCCAAAAAAAATCATTAGAAAGAAAAATCTCCGTAATTATGGCAATATAAATATTATGATGAAGATAATAAAGAGGGCTAATTCACTTCACCAACGAATCCAACAGACTTAGAGAAGAAGTAGACCATTGTCCGTAACAGAGACTCCGCTCGCCTATCTAAGGGTGGGCAAACAATTCAATTAGGATCCTGCTAATGGGTTTTACCAAGAGACTCACAACGATACTGGAGTACCTGTCCATTGCCCAAGGCTACGATGGGACCACGCTTAATCCATTTGCCTCTGATTTGAGGTTTCCGCGGGCTTGGAGAAGTAAATTAGGGCTGCGGAGAATGAGTGGCAGGCTTTATAGTTCAACAATCACGCATATTGTCCAAAATCGCTCTGGCTATATGGTAAAAGCATGTTTGTATGATCAGTATTCTTTCCCTATGTCTAGAGCTGAGTGCAGCTATCTACAAGTGCGGTCGAAAGTATTGATTTAGCACATGTTGTCAGGTGAAAACACGCTTAAGTGCATGCGGAGATCATAATCTCATCGTCTGAAGGGACATGAAAGGAAGAATTTCGTCAATTTTCCGTCCAACTGCCGCGATGAAATAGTGAATGGGTGTACATGAAAGAGATATTAGCACTGAACCGACTGAACAGACGTTTGCTTGGATTTGGCTACAGATTATGCCTCGTGCTCATAATCATAAAAGACTGGTCATTGGCAGAGTAAGCTGACAGATAATTAGCAAATTTTGCAATAAAATAAATTAGAATTATTTTATAAATTAATTTATCATCACTCAAGGTAGTAGTGGGAAAAGTTTCTTAGATCGTACAAAAATCAGGGATTCTAAGAGAGAAAAAAAGGCTTAAGTATCTCGCATTCAAAGTCTACGCCGTTAGTGAGAGGGTGAGAATAGAAAATGAAGAAACGGGAGTCAAACTCATGGATTTGATTATTTTATATAATTAGACGGACAATAGTCTCAGTAATGTTTACACATGTTTAAATCAGTGCAAGAATTTTGATTTTAAATGTCCAACGCCATGCTGTGCTTTTTGTCTTTTTCCTGCATTGAACTAAAATTACAAATGAGATAAAATGAAGCGTGAGAATAAATTAGGATTGAAATTTCACTCCATCGAAACATAATATGCTCTTTCAAAACTGTTATGATAGGATAAAAATATGAGGAGGAATGTATAAGTACCATAAATTTGAAAATCACGAGAGCTCCCTTAGAAAAACAAACATTTATTTGGGTCAACTACTGAAGCCACTCCCTCATGCAGGCATTGTTCTTCCACCAAGTCTAAGCGATGGCTTAAGGATGGAAAAAGTGATGTAGAAATAAGTATATACATGGTTATTTTATTATTCATAGATTTTCGTTGAGCATGGCGCAGGATGCTTAAGGTACAATCGACGAGGAAATGGACCAACGAGGAAGTGCTAGAAATGATAAAGGAGAATCTTAATCTGTTGAAAATAATAGAAAACAGAAAAGAAAGGCTCATTGGGCACCTGCTAAGACACTCGGATTGGTGTTCCAGCTGTATTGAAGGTAGGACGGAGGCAATGAGGGAAAGGGAAGGCCAAGAAAGGAGTTATTAACGCATGTAAAGGATGGAAGACCTTATAGAGTGGTTAAGGATCTGGCGATGGAAAGACGACTTTTAAGAGATCAAAATGCTGTCCACCAACCCAACGGATAAGGAGAGGAAGAGCAGAAGCTTTTCGTAGCCCATAGTTAAAAAAACCACGAAAACATGCAAGGAAAAATGAGCGTCAAAGTTATCATTTCATAAAATTTTGTTCGTAGTATCAGCGAGAGAAACACAGTAAACCCAATAATGAGGACGATATGTTGAAGGAGAGTGACTAGTGAAGAATTACAATGCTGAGTAAGTGCGAATATGGTCGAAAGGGAAGTATCACTAGCGTTTCTGTAGGAAATGGATGTACAAGTATGAGGGAAAAGGAGAGAGTAAGTAAGGCAGGCTGACGAGTGGTTGATGATTGTGGAGGAGGACGCAAGTGATGATGTGAGAAGGAAATAAAGGCTGGTAAGAGGGAAAGGAAGGAATGGGAATCCACTGGGTGGCTGATGATGATGACGACGAATGAGGCGAGGATTCGGCCGCCTGAGGAATAAAATAAGGGCAGAGAGAAACGGATGGAAACGCATAAGATGGAAACGAGACAGAGATGAGGTTTTGCGAAGAGGAAAATGATGATGAAGGGGGCGGAGCGGGACAATAAAGGAGGACAGTTGATTGAGGGAAGGAGACAGGGCAGAAAGGGGAGAACGCGCGTCCTAAAGGAAAGGCTGAGGAAAATGAGGCCAGGAAATGGTCGGCCGAAAGGGTGACTCGAAGTATGTGAATGAATGAAAATAAAAAACGAATGAGGAGGGTTGGATGTTCTATCACCATTCCTCACACACCAGAAATTTGCTATAAATCCTCACGAGGTACCTTTCTGCTCTCTTTTCTCTCCGTGGATATCGTCTCAGAGTGCAAGCAGGCATTTTCAGAGCATCTTACGAAGGAAAAATTTTATACATCTACTAAACGGCACCGACTATTCAAAGCCAAGCCAATGCGAAGAAACATTGATGAAAACGAAAGTCACTCTTCCATTCATACAATTTCTTGAGATTTTTGACTCAGATAAGTAGCCTTAGGGTATTGGCTGTACAATGAGTGATACTTGTCGTCCTCTCCAGTAATGTCCCTGAGAGCATGTTGTAGTGATTGGGCGAGATCCTCTCTAGAATAAATGGGAGAATCACACAGAATAATCAAAAATACTTGAATCAATGTTCGGGAAAGTTTGGGGATGCTTGGGAGAGGCCAGTTTTTTACAATCCATTTCCATTGAGTACCCTCGAGGCACAAGTCAATACAAAAAAAGCCGGTCTCCTCCGCTATTTTAATCACCGATGAGGTGCCGAGAATCAATTGACGAGAATAATAAGTATAATAAGTAATAAGCAATCCTGCCAAGTATCAGGCGTGTATTAGATTTGTCAAAAAAAATCATCATTTATCACCTCTATTAACTTCAAACACCGAAATCCGTTCAATTGGAAAATCTCGTTTTTTTCGGAGATCTCATAAATAACTTCGTACAAAGCCAAGTGAATTAAAACGATAAGTAACAAAGAAATGTGAGGCAATGTTGAAGGAAAAGCGAGGTACCCTTTTGCTATGAAGTGATATTGAAAATATAGTTGAGTTTTTATATATCCATATAGAGGTTCTTGTAGAACGAACTTGACTTAAACTATTCACGTTTATGCATGGAGTGTTCAAATTAAATATTGATAAAATGAATTAGGAAACATTAAATACGAGAGTTGATTCCAGTAATATTGTATTAAAAAATTCCTAGGTAACATTGAAAGTAGAAATATATATTATAATTGCAAAGGTATCGGAGGTAGATGTTATTGTTTGATTTTCTAGCCATTCGATTACAGCCTTGAAAATAAGAGCCGTTCAACTCTTAAACTTCGACCAACAATAACAGGCATTATTTTTTACCTATTCTCGATAGATTTTCCCTATACCCATTGGCGTTTCGAAGACGACATATGGTTAAGAAATCTTCAATATTTGTTATCTTAGTCAAGCATACTTCAATACCCATGAATTACATTTCATTCCTATATTCTGTGACGAAATGTCAATAATTTTTCAAAATTCCATTAAAAAACTATCCAATCTTATACTTACCGTATTAAAAAAAATTAAACTTTGCAAAAACCTCGATTCAGTAAATAAGACTACCAAGAGCTTATATCGGTCTTTTTATAATTGAAATTCGATGCTTCAAAGGACAACTACACTGCGAAGAAAACAAAGGAGCTAATGAGCGAACCTCAATGGGTAGATAGGTACCTAATCTAATAATTTTCTTCCCTTATTTGATATACATTCGAGCAACTTGCCTAATAATTTCGAGAAGGACTGATTCAAAAATGTATTTTCTACACCATCTAGGACTAGAGGACCAACGTTTCCACTGATAGGAACAACCTCCCTGCAAATATCCCATCTTTGAAAGAGTTCAAATTCCCTCGCTTTCGCACCTGTAGCACCATAAACGTCTTTGGAGAATTCATTTATAGCTTTCGCCTTTCTCATGAGAACTCGGGATCGACATTTATAAAAGGTGTCAACTCATTAGTAAAAAGTTATTAATTTTCAATGTACAATCAAAATGTAGGATTATTTTCTTTTAAATGATAGATAGGGTTTGAATTTTATTAAATATGGATATATATATATATAGATATATATGATAGGGATGAAAAATTGAAAGCACTAAATGCCACTGCCTCGTTTTAGATCGATGCTATTCTTCCAGTAGATATATGTTTTCACATTTTACCCTAATGTGAATTTCGGCGGTAATTTGGTTTTGAAAGTGAGAAAATATAGTTGTTTTTACCCGTCAGAGCATAAATGGTCTCAGAAACAAAATATACTAGTGTAAAATAGACAACACCGTAGTATCTTAGGCATTATAATGTTTCATCTAGCATTTAAACGGTTGTATGATACCACCAAATAACTCATTGTACAATGATTAAAAACTAGTCAATATAAGTTTATAACCGGAACAGAACATTAATTATATTCGCCTCAGAGAGTAGAAATTCATTCACATTGTGCTAAAAATACTTTCACCTCCGTTATGACCTCTGCATACGTAGTAATATCTAAAAAAGAGTATTCCTTGCTATCGAGACCACAGTTGCTATGAAGGGAAGGGGCACGTATTCACTGCAGTGAAACATCTCATACTGGATAAGAAAAAAATTATTCCAAATATTTTCCTTTCAAAACATAAGGGTAATAGGGGCGCCCTTCTCTTCCAAGTCATTTAACTTAGATAGCAATAGCGCACTTACGTGTGCAAGCAATGAGAAAGAAAGTTACGATGAGAGATGGCGTTGAAGCCTTCCGGAGGCATCCCCTTCAAAGGACCCACTGGAAAGAGCCGCAGTGCTTACTTGTGGACCATTTACGTGACCTCACATAATTTCTTGTCGTGTAACACCCACGGAATATAGTTATATGGAATGAGATGGAGATACGATTTGCTCACATACAGAGAGATAAACATGCAAATTACAGCTGGCAAAGTTTCCTCGAACGGAAACGGTTTTCAAAAGGAGGGTTCTAGAAGGAAGTCCTTACCTTATGGAACTCAGGTTAAAAGCGCGCTGTTATATTTTGAGAAGAAACTTTTAGTAGAATAATGGCGTCAAACCAATAGCCACTATAGAAAACCTGTGGTTAACTTATGATAAAAATAATAAGAAATCTAGATGAATCGTATATCAAAAATAAAAATTTACTTAAGGATTTCACCCATGTTGACGTACAGTAATAGACCACGGAGCTCAAGAAAAATGTTCTATGCATGAAAATCATTCCTTTTATTGTACATTTTTTCATTACATGCAGCAATAAGTATTAGTCTGTAGCGTCAATACTTCCTATCATCAGCATATTCCACCAGAACACTGGAAGCGTTAACAAAGGATCTCAAGGCAATTCAAGCGTGGTGTGATGCGTGGGAGCTAGATTAAAATTTTAAAATAAGTGTTGAAATGAACTTCTGGAAAGTACTCCCTTTAATACTTAGGAGTAGGTACTTGGATATTGCAACGAGAAAGTCAGAGTAATCTGTTATTTCTCCCTTGTTAGACCCCACTTGGAATACACTAATAGTGCTTGGAACACTCATGAGGTAGACTTAAAAACAGAGTTGAAACGCATTCAGAGAATATCAACAAAATACGTGAAAGGCCGTTATGATATTCTTTTTTGTTACTGACCTCTTGCAAAAACCGGGATGGAAAAGTTTACAGACTGGCAGTGAAAAATTAGTTTCAGTTTTCTATGTGAATCCAAAACCTATTTACTTTCCGACGAAGTTAGTAATATCGTCTGAACTTCAGCAAGCTACGGTACCTTAGATCATGAAAATATAGTTGGGGAAATTGATGGAAGCACATTCAGGTTTAAAATGTCGTTTTTCCCGCGGGCAATAAGAGGCCAAAATGGTTGGCTATTTGAATATTTATCTTCTTTTTTTAAGTTATTAGGTGAGAATTTTCTTATGGCCGGTTATTAATTTATTTCAATGATCAACTGAAAACTAATTATGTACATACCATCCGCTTTCAGTTTACATCATTGTGAAGATAAAATGCAAAGAATAACTATTATCCTACTGCTTGACAACAGATACTGCCCAAAAATGAAAATATTTTTTTGGAAATAAAATCTCTGAGGAGAAGTATCCTGAAGTGGATTTGAATTGGATATTGAAGTAAATATTTCATTCATTTTTTATTTTTATATACTTCCTTTATTGCCACTTAACCTTTAAGCATATACTGAACTTCCCTTTCTCCTCCTTCCTCGTCCTCGTTCATCTGCTTCATTTCCCTCATACATTCGTACAGCTCTTTCCGAGCGTTTCCCATGATTTATTATTTATTGATTAAATAATCTAAAATAGTATGCAAGAATGGGGTATCGAAGAAAGAAGGCGAAGAATGGTATTGCTAATGTACCATGAAAATAAGAAAGGATGAATAACTACGAAGAGAAGAAGGGAAGAGAAGAAAGAAAATACGTATAGAAGAGGGAGAGGGTGAGATTGGAGACGAGACCTGCAGTAAACCAGTCTTCAGATTTATGACTAGTGAGAAAGACGAAGAATTCCATCAAAATTTTCCACACTGATTTACAAATCTTTATTTTCAAATACCTGGAAGGCGGAAAAAGTAAAAAATTTGCTAACGGACGAATAAATCCCTGACTTACAACAATCACTACCCAGATGAGAATGCGAATCTTTGCTCAACATTTGTATCGGTTAACAGCTTGAAAACGAATCCACGTAATCCACAAAATTGGATTATGTAAAATTCAAAGTCTGCAATTATTTTGTGAAAATTGAAAATTAAATTCATAGAAAATCTTCCCTCTTCTTCTTCCCTTCTTCTTCTTCTTCTCCTCTTCCCCTCCACTACATAATAACAACCCTTTTTTACTCGGGATCCAAATAAGCTACCCACGACACTACTGAATAGATCTCGGACACCCCTTTCTGCAGTGAATTTTAGCATGTCCTCATAGGAACAACGTGTTCTTTTTATTCTTTCTAAAATACTTGCCTCGCAAGCATGATTCATCAAGACACATGGCGTAAAGTATGAATTTTACAAACAATATCCATATAGGAAAGTTTAAAATCCCAAAGAAAGTTGTGGCATACGGTTATAAAATTGTGCACGAAAATTTCGGCTAAAACTGGTGCCACAATTTAAACCCTGACGATTTTGATTCGATAAATTTTTGTGCCAAATGGGTCACTCTGATATATTTTTTAATTCACAAATTTCAAATCATGAATTTCCAGTCATCCGGGGAGAATCGTTCATCGGCATCGTATAATTGGCCGTGGCGTTACACAATTACAAGAGCTGATAGTTGAGAGATCATAGTGTTACACGCTTGCCCTTTATAAGGTAGGTAGGTACAAAGGCATATTACCCTTTGGAAGGTACTCTCCTATACTTATACTGGTAACACGAATTACCGATTTAAGCGGTATTATTATTCCACACAAATACACTCAACAGTAACCCACTGAACGAAAAAATAATTCACAAAGAAATTGATAAATACATAGCTAGTATAAAACGTAAAGTAAAAATAGAATATAAATAGAAAATATGGTAAATAGAATAAAATTGAAAATATAATAAAATAAAATAAAAATAGAAAATAAAAAATAGTAAAAAGCAAGGAAAACAGATTTTTATCCAACAATCTGGTACGCTCATTCAGTGGGGTTTAGTGCGCGAATTTCTTACCTCGACACTTGTACAAACACATGATGCCTAAATGTTGTAGCAACTAGAAAATATTAGCCAAAATTAACCATAAACGTTGCTGGAAAACACGAAAGAGAGCCTTATTCCAACAAAACAGCGTAGATTTTCACCAAAGATCCAGATTTTTCTTTTATCGATGAAAAATATAGTTTTCTGTTTTCTTGAAAATCATGCTCCTTTAAAGCCCTTAGAAATCCGTAGATGAAGATCTAACCTTAGTAGCTAAAGCACTCGGCACAATATTAAGAAATCCGGGTTCTAACCTAAGTCAAAGCGAATTATGTTGCCACTGTAGAATTCCTACGTTCTTCACACTATTTGAGTGAGTGAAACAATAAGGTCACAGAGGTATACTAAACCCTAACGTCACAGTAAAGAGCACAACTTTGGCTGACAATAGTTAACTCACGTCCATCAAAATCGGGAATAGCCCAACGATACCGGCTCATAAAAGCGGCAATAAGGGTTCCGTATCGAGCCGCAATATCTCAGCAGGCCGGAAAATATCCGTCCGCACAGCGAGGCAGAAAAATAAGTGTGGAGCGCGGAGTTGGTGTCGGAGTTGATTTCGGAGTTGCGGAATTGGTTTCGGAGCGCGGAGTGCTCTGCTCTCCAACACAAATAGCACACTGAAGTCCCCTTGGAGTTCAATGGAGGAAATGGATGCATAAAGGGGGAGAAGGGGCGAGCCTCTTCCTCTTCCCACCTCCTGGCCACAACAGGCACTCATACTCTCGCGCCCTTCATTCAAGCGGCTCACCCTCATCTTGAACCAATTCTCCCCTTCCCCTGTGACGTAGGTGAGGGGAAATCCGTTCGGCGCTTGCGCACTCACAGTCCACTCAACGATTCCCCTCATCTTCCTCTTCCCCGCAACCCGTATCCCAGTCGTCCACCTCCTTCTCTCGCCGATGATGATGATAATTTTCCCTTGTTTTCCTCCAAGCTAGTCCATATAATCTTGACAACAATATCGCCAATATTGCTGGTAGCTTTTTCATGTCAGAAGGACGGATGAAGTTTTTATCCTTATTCTGATTTTTGTCGTGGACAACTGATACTTCAATAAGGAGTGGCTAACTTCACACAAGTTGGTCAAGAGGATGAGCACGCATTATTATCGGTTTATTTCATAATATTAACATAATGCATTGCTCGTTGCCTGCTAAAATATTATTAATCGGGTCAAAAATGTAAAAAGTGAGCTCATTAGTTAACCCATATACTATCAATAAATATTTCATGTTTCTAATAAAACATGATAAGTTAGGCCAAAAAAGTTTTAACGATCGCTCCATACTTATTACGCGTTAGTTTGCAAACACCGAAGTTAAGTTTTATTTGTATACTATAATTCCTGCTGACAAATTAAATAGTAATCTAATGTCCACCTAACTATGTTTTCGGTGTTGGAAGGAGAAAAACAAAGAACTGCCGTATTTATATTGGGTTGGATGTAATCTTCTACATTGTCACGATTAAGCTGGCAGTAAAGAAATAAATATAGTGTTTGTAATAAATAGTGTTTTACCCATTCTCGTTCTGAATCATCGTCAGTAGTCCGGTACGTAAGTTAGGGCACGGCTCTGTGAATGTTTCACATCTCTCACAATATTTAGGTCGTGTTAGAAGTGTTAAGTGTGGTCTTTGTAAAAATTATTTCCGATAAAATACTGTGAAAATATGGAGTACCACAAAGTAACTGAAGAGAGAGTTCTATTTATATGTTTCACATCTCCTCTAATTCCTTCTGTTTCTCGCATTTCCTCAGACGGCCGATACCGCGGAGAGAGATACATAAAAAAGGTTCCACAAGGCATCCACCCAACTTTCAATGACGGATGAAAAGATTCTGTTTTAGAAAAGGAATGCCTTGTATCGTAATGCGTGTTACACCTACTTTAATATTCTTCTTCCATCCTCACTTCACTTCAATTCCATCCTCCCGTTTTATTCTTTACCTTAATGATGGCATTAAAAACTATTAAAAAGGAATTTTGAAGAGATAAAGCTATGTAATTTTTGTATTCTTCCATGCTTAGCAAATACATCCATAAAACATGAAAATTATGTATTCCCCACGATAGTTTTAGAAAAACCAGCTAATTATGGCTGCTAGCATCTATGTTTCATTTTATTGAGCAACTTCTCTGTCCCTTTTGCATCCAGAGAGCGCAATGAAATCAAGACATGCAGAGATGCTACACTATTGTGTTTCTTACTTTACATTTTTTCTCCACGCTTTGTGGTTAAAAAAGGATATCAGCTCTAAAAATTCGGCACTGTTCACATTTAGAGGTCACATAAGAGAAATAAATGCAATAATGTCATAATTTTGTAACTTGAGTTGAAAAACACCGTTTACACCCCTAGTTTCATTCATTTACATCCATAATTTACTCCATTTTGACGTGTGTTCTCCCCAAAGGAATTTTATTTCATAAATTATATATTTTAGCGGTGGCTACTACCGAGCGCCCCACGCAAAACACCGTCATGTTGCGCGTGGGCCGCAGTCACGGTAAGCTGATTCCCCGTGCGCCCTTCATGCTCTACGCCCATTTCGCGCCATACCGAGTTAGCGGTGCAAATCCATTGGGTTACACTTAATGACTGCCAGTAAAAAACACAAATTTGCAATCCTCGCAAGAGTCCGATTATAAGAAATTTAATTGTGTAGACCGGTTTCAAATAGTGATTAGTTTTGATCCGGAGTCAACATTCACCTTTTTTTAAACAAGTTCTGTTATGACAGGTATTTCTAGTGCAGTGTACTGCACAATTGGCTTCGTTGGAAAGGAAGCCGACTCTTTCCCTAGAGATTTACTGTCTTTGAGGCTGAAGAGCTGAAAGTGTCCTAACATCACCGCATAATCCTAAACAAATACTAGCTGCAAGACAAAGATACCTGTCATTTAGGTAATACATAGGAAAAAAAAGTTAAATTTATGTACGATGACCTGATATAACTTAAAAAAAAAAACGCTCATCACCTTTTCAAACTAAAATGGAAAATTTGTGAGAAATAAAAAGGTTAATTTGGCGAATCGTTAGCCATGTCAACCTTAAATGATCTGGAAGAAATAAAAAGAATAGATAAGACATTTTTGATTAAACCACAGGCACAAGTAACTCCAAAGCAATGTTAGATTGACCGTCCACTGTATATTCACAATAGAAATAGCAATAATAGAGAATAACTTATTTAAACACAAAGCTAAATTAAGAGACTTCCATTTGTGAATAATTATCTTGCATTAGTACATAAGTTTTCATTATATCACTTGTAGTTCAGTGGTACCGAAAAATTCTTTGAAGATTTAGCTCGATCAACAGAGTATAGGATTGTTAACAGAGAAATTGCATCCATGAAATTCAGCGGGAACTTATGTATTCTAACCGAACAATGGTCTGCAATTTTTAGATGAGAATTTAAGTCAATGGAGGGGCACTGGGCTATGAAGGTGCAGGAGGAATTAACAGAATGTGAATGTGGCGCCGCTACAGTGTGGCGGTCAAATAACCTGCACGGCGTTGTGCGCAGGTCGAGGACAGTAGCCGCCGCATGCGTCTTATGAAATACGCATGCACGTTTTTCAAAATAAAGTGAAAGGTCCTAAAGAAATGTAACTTGGTGCGTAATCCCTATATTTGATGTTTTTCTTCTCCAATCGGGAATGTTGAGCATTATTGCATTCATACCTCTAGCGTGACCTCAAAATATTAATATACCCAGCGTACTTTAAGAAATTAAAAAAAATGGAAATAAGACATGCCATGTACAGAATAAGACTTACAATTTACATAAAAATATTATACTTAATATTATACTACATTATACTTAACATAAAAAAGATGCCCTCTTTCATAAAAGCTGTCTTAGCACCAAAATATTTAAAGGCCCCCTCTCCTTGGTTACAATGTCCCAAATTTTAATAAATCAGTTTATTTAGCATGGTTTTATACGTCGATTCAAGGAAACGATAGCAAGGTTTTATTTAAAAAAAACTGAAAGAGCACTGATTCCAAATTTCCTTTACATCGTGGGAAACAAGACTCCATAATACGCTAAATTAAATGTAGTTCTCTCCCGGAATATGTTTGCGTAAACCGATGAAAGAATTATACTGCGTTCAAAAGTACTTTTTCCGTAAATCTAACATTTAGTAATTTTTTCGTTAACATAAAATATAATTAAGAAACAATTTCTGAGACTAAATGAGCCTTTAAACCAATGATGTAAGGAAAATTTAGAGGGATAATTTTTCGAGGGAAGCCAGGAAAAAAATTCCAAAGTAAAGCATATAATGACGGTGTATAGTGAAGACTTATTTGGAGAGAAAACAGCTGATAGATGGGAATAATGAATTTGGCAAACCATCATTTTAATCACTGCTCTTATTAATACGTTATTTAAAGCATACTTTTTTGCAAATAAATACAGATAAATTTTGTATAAAAATCCTAAAATGATTTTAGATATAGCTTATTGAAATTACACAAAACTTACTCATTTTCGTCAAGTGTTTCTTAAAAAAGGCCTCCTTTTCCATTTCTTTATTTACTTGAAGTATTGAAATCACATGAAATCACAATTTTAAACGTATCACTGAATAATGAACATAGAGGTACTTTGTGTGGTTCAGTGAATTACGTGACAATCGGAACAAAATAAATGCATTAAATTCCAAATAAACTTCCAGTTTGATTCCCTTTGCTTCGTTCCGTAAGGACTAAAAATGCTATTAATTCACATTATTAGAATTTGGAACTAATATATTCATTATGCCCTTTATATTTCATTTATTTCACTAATTTTCCTCAATCATTAATTAATCCGATACTGAAGTCATAAGTCCTTCCTTTAGAACATTTTTCAACCTCTTTAATACCAAATATTAAATTGTTATAATGTCATTTACTTAGGATAAACAATATTGAAATCAGAATAGATCTATCATGGTCTGAACCGTATATTTCATGAATATGGTTATCACTTACGGCTCAACAATGATTATCCGTCAATCTTATATTATATTTTAATTTTTATCTTAATCATCCGTTTGATTTCCCTCAGTAAACCGCTTAGTCCTTGGGACATGTTCATAGAATTTTTGGACACTATCTTTTAGGTTATGCACCTAATGAATTAGGAGCAGAAATGTTAACAATATCGATATAAATAACCTTAAAAACTAGGAAATATGTTGATTGCAGACTTAAACATCATGGAGTATTAATTTAGCCTTTCAAATACATCAATATAAAAATAGATGAAAATATATATTTAATTTAAGATTTGAATAATCAAATTCCAATTAAAAAAATTTTTTTTTGAAATAAATGAATAAATATGATATATTATGATCGATTATGATACAAAAGAATTACTATCGTGAACGGAGTTTTGGAACTTTATTAACCACAAATATGTAACTAATATCGTATTATACAGTCTAAAACATGCTTTAGCGACTCAAATCCACTTATCAATAACTAACATCATTAAATCAGGTCAAAAAAAGGCCGATTTGGTGGCAGTGTAACAGGTACGGTTATACTCCAAACTAATACATTAACTGGATGATACAAAAATAGGCGCCGGATGATCGATCCATTGTCGATTGTATGCTGTGACATGATTTCTACACAAGTGAAACTCCAACCCGCTCTTATTAATTTTGTGTAAGAACGGTTATCTTCCATCGCAGGCATCGCACAACTCATCACGACGCGCTACAAGAACCGTCAACAGTCCGCGATGAATCACCCGTTGGAAATCCCACGCCGGCACATGGAAACAACAACATGTGCAGTGAATGTAAACAGCTTACTCGGCAGATTCTCCGCGCCAAAGCCTATTAAGTATTTCACCGATTCTATGCACACTAATGCATCCCATCATTAGCTCCAGTTCTCTCCGCAATCGTGCTTCCACGCTCCCTACCATCCGATGTGATCCTGTTTTTCACCATTAATATCTGAAATAAGGTTTTCAACATAACTTGTTTACACTACCATGCAGTTTGAACGCTCATCGCCTTCCCATGCCTTTCTTATTGCCACATCGCCTAAAACGCCACATTAATAATTAAACAAATATGTTTCTTTCCTTGTCCACAACAGTGCCTCGTAGCTTATTTGATCAGGACCCTGCCGTGTTTACTTTAGTCTGCCTCGGGGTTTTCATTTTGCTTCGCTGAGTTCCATATTTAGATTTTCCATAAACAGCTTTAGTTTGGACCGATACCGACTTTAAGAGAGAAAGTATGCCCTCCATGCACATGCGTCCTAAACTACATCATGAATACAAGAACGGGAGAATCCGGCAACGTAGCCAACATCACCGCAGCAGGAAGGAAGTAAGAATGGGGTTTTGAACACGCATTTTGGCCTGGTGAGTCGGCTGAGGCTGCGCTATGGAGTGGGGTTCCAACATGCGGGCCTTAATATAAATATACTCATTTCAAATTTCCGTAAAATAATGAATTGTGGAAAAATTAACACACATAAGCCGACAGATGTACAATAACAAATATGGAATCATTTCTTTCATTCCAAACCATTTTTAAATTAACTATGTTCCCAAAAGTACTAGATAATTCCTTGTCCACCAAGCAATCTCGATTGCTCTCATTGATAAAGCCCCTTGGCATTTACCTCTCCTCCTCCTCCAATTGACTATTTTTATGGCTAAAAGAGGATATATTATATAGTACAAATACGGCCAAGAGGAAACTCTAGATAAGTCGACAAAAAATGAGCCGCTGTAAAGAGCTACTCTCCAAAAAAAGCTCTTTACTCCTATACATCACGAGGTAAAGTTTCTCTGCGATGGTAAGAATCTTTTCACGAAGCTTGGCTTTCCCATAAACCACCTTTCGTCGCTGCCGCCATGGGAAGTTTATAAAATGAAGAGATGGAGTACTGGGAGGCAGAAGCAAAGAAAACAACAGTGCTACGGGAAAGGTTTAGGGAGGGATTCCATTGAATTCAGGCTCTTTTCCCAATATGAAAAGGATAAATTTACAGTCCTTAAGTGTTCACTAACAAGATTGCTATGCATTAGATAGAAAAAAATCTTTTTAAATTTAATAGTCAAGATTTGTTTAATGTACACTCACCGAAAAGGGATTTTAAAGCTTGAACACCAAAGCCTGCCACGGACTTATTTTGTGTTTGAGAGAAGAACACGGCTTCAACTTAAGCATAGTTCGAGAGCATCCATTAAGGGGCATATAATACAAGTTAGATGGTCAGGATTTAGTTCGGAGCGGGTGGAGGCTTTTAGGGTTGAAGAAGTGGGATCGAAATTTTGGAAAACTCAGCAAAAAATCTATACCTTGGAAAGGAATGGAGAAATGGCAACTGCAGTGTAGCAAACAAATCTTAAGCTTTTGGTATGAAAATCTCTGAAAAAGTACACTATATACGGTTAATTATTTGAAAATTAAATAATTTATAGCAGAAAAAAATTTTCAGAGTAAAAATTTATTAGATATGAACACATTTTTGTTAAATAACTAATACAAATGTTTCCTTGAGTTTCCGGAGACGAGAGGGGGGCGGGGGGTGAACCCTTCGCGGGTTCATCACTGCCAAATGATTCATTGTCTACCGTTTTTGCTTCAGGTCCACACTATCATTTGGCATCAATGAGCCGTTCTCTTCCATTTGCTGACAGTAACACTACTTTTTTCAACTTCCAGCACGTATTGTTCATTCCATCAACAAGATTCCAACTTAGCATATGAGAGAGCTGATGACGGGTACCAAGCGAAAAATTCTGTGAAAGGACTGCAGGTCATTGATACGTTGGTTCGGAGAGAAAGGAAAGCCAGAGGCGAGTGAGAGGAAGAAAGAGGTTTTTTGGGGAGAAGAAAGTAAGTTGGTTTGGGAGGTTCAGAGAAGGCATAAAAGATGGATGGAGGACATGTTGAAAGGTTAGCGCAAAAAGGGGAGTAGAGGAGAAAACGCAGTGGAAACGTGAAAGAGGAAGGAAGAGGATAGTAATCACGGAAGAGAAGAAGAGAGGTAGAGGGTATGAGGCCTTCAGAGGAGACCTGAAAACGGGCAATTTTTAAAAGGGATAGTCATTTTACGTCCAAGAGGAGTTAAGACGAGGACTATCCAAAGCCGGACTAGTTAGCTGATTGAATACCCACTGATAATAATATCAATATTGTCAGAGCTTTTTCGCATCTTTGGTAACGCTAAAAAGTCAATTTTCGCAATGATTAAGGAACTACGAGAGTCAACCATTCGCTCCTGTAATAATTTTTTTAAATAAATAAGATCTTTACCTAACTTTATGCGGTTCTCAATAGAATATTTTTTAAATTGTGCACCATGGTATTCATGGTGCTGTTGCTTAATGCTGCAGCTCGTGCGTAAATTATTTAAATTATGATCCGCAAAACTCCGCTTAGTCTTTCTTAACTCCGCTTAGCCGCTCTAATAAGTCAGTGGTAAAGATTTGGACAGACAGAATATATAAAATTTATTATTTTAAACAAATTTAGGTCAAAAACAATAAACAAAGATATTTGCACAAACAAATTGATTCACACGCGCAAAATTTAAATAAATTACTCATGTGACTTGATACTTGGAATTCACAAAGTACCAACCTAGGCCGTTGGTTTGAACAAATAAAATTCATGTGTAAATACTAGAGCAAGTTAATAAATACAAATTAATCCCTCTCTTAAATATATTAATAATATCTCACAGCACCTACATTGCACTTGACAATTTGAAATAAATACCCATGAATAACCAAGATATCCTAAATACTAATTTAAAGCGTCCATTTCGGATAATATTTCTATATATTATTCTCTTTATACAATTTCGGACATTTATTAATTTGTTTAATGCCTCGCTGATATTTCATTGTATCGTATCGTTGCTCTAAAGGACCTGTCACAGAGTATAATGGAGGTTTATTCTATTCTATATGATACACTAGTTTCTCGTCCTAGGAAGAGGCCAGCTATGCTGGACACTAGTTTCTGATCCTTGCACGAAGCACTCAACAGGATAATAAGACCTTTCTACTCTTTCCGTCGTCCCTTTAAAATGCAGAGAGGACTTCTGTGACCTTCCTGATCGAAATCAGGAGAGCGAGTGCTCTTTCCATTCTCTGGAATTGCCTTTATACACTCGCCGCAACTGTCATGTTCTCGGTTTACATGCAAATATTGCTATTCGCGATTCGTGCCGAAATTGTTATCGCCTGAATTCCCTCGCTCGCATGCACTTTAGTGCGTCACTTCCCTTTGTAACAATGCATGCCAAAGCAATCCCGTCCCCCCTTCTCGTTTCGAGTGCATCTACACAAAGGAAAGCTAACATGTTGTGATACGTTAAGTTACAGTCCAGAGTTCTGATCACTTTACGAAAGAAAGTCTATAATGGTATCCGTGATTGTTGTCAAGTTTGTAAATTTTTAGTTGAGCCGATCAACATTCATATGAGAATATTTTTTATTTAACTGAAAATCTATGTGATAAAAAGATTACGTTTACTTACTTTATAATGATACCTATCGGTAGGTTACAAAACATTTATCCATCGCGCATTGTTCCATTTAACGCCGTTCTTGCGCTGATATGTTTAACTGTACGCTAAATTCAACAAACATAAATAAAATCTCTAAATGTATCTCTTTGTTGGTAAACATGTTCTTGTGGCTATCTTATCAAATTGATGTTGATAATGACTAGAACTGACAAAAAAAGTATTTTAACTCAGCAAACGAAAATGGTTGAAAGCAGAAAATGACGGTTACCTAGGTAAAAAAAATTTCTGTTGAGTAATTAATTTAGCCCTACTTAGGCTACCAGTGCAATGAAAAATATGGGATTTGAACAGTTGTAAACGAAAGGCACTGTATGTATTGATAAATTTTATCCTAATTATCACAACTGAACGATCCAAGCAAAAATAACTGTTGTGGATTCAGCCATATAGTGGTTTTGCACACCAAATTTTCACCTTTAATCCAAGGACAAAGCCATGGTCGTATTGGAGGGTAATCTTGAATTTAAAAATAGCTTTTAATTATAATGCATTATCCCTAGCGCACAAAAGCCATTTTATCACTTTAAAATTTATAATATGGGTTGAAAAATAAATGGCCACAGCCTGTAAATAAGGCATTGCAGTTTCAGTGGAGGATAAACACCTGCTATTCTTGGAATGATCGGATTAGACTATTTTCTTGAAGATATGAAAGTTACTGGGGAAACGCTGCTCAATTACTCAATGCTACTTGTTGATTTAAGCTATAAAAATGTATTTATGCTATAGATGTAGGTTTTTACGACTTTTCCTTTGATGACGTGAAAAGGCTTTCAGCCGGTTGCTCATAACATTGAAAAATCGCTATAGCAACGATATAAAATAAATTCTACTCTGGATCGTAGTGACCTGTTTTATGATACAAAATTCACCTTTTTGCATTGCGCCCGTTGCGGGGACCATTTTGCCTCGTAAAAATTTGACGTCAATAATTCAGTGCTAAACAAAAAAATGAAAATTCTTCAGTTCGGAATTTATGGCTTTTACTCATAGTGCATATTTGAAAGACTCATTATATATGGGAGTTCTCTAATTGACTGAAATACTTCACAGATAATAAGTACTAAGATGATGGCAAATATGTATCATTAGTAAAAAAGAAAAAGAAGGATTAAAGTAGCAAATTACAATGTATATGATTGAGTTCAACAAAAATGAAAACGACCTCCTTGTAGCAGATTTTCCAATTTTTCAAATTAACTGGCAGAGTGCTCTTTTAAGGTTGGACGTCGTACTTCTTGATTATCTTCTCACTACCTTAATAAGTTTATAATTAAATCATTTAACTATAACTTTGTGAGAACGATAAAATATAATTTTAAAAAACGAAGCCACAGAACTTTGTCAAGTGCGATTTTTAAACTAATCGATGAAAGTGAAGGCAGAATGAAAAATAACACGTCAACCTCGGATACATTTCCCACATGTACTGTGCTTCTCTGAGAGAGAATATAATACTTGACTCTCGCTGCTACGGTGCAAATCAGTGAATAAATTACTTAGTACTATGATGTGGAAATTTCTAGAATCTGGCAACAGTTGCAATTCTTAAAAGCATCCCAGACTCACTCAATATCAAGGTGACAAAAAACATGTAAAGCAAACAACTTAACTATGAGCTGAAAGTAGAGAAACATAACCACAACATTACGCTAATGGAGAAGCAGAAATTCTTTAAAAAAACACCAAAGGAGTAGCAAGGGAAAGAGGAAATGAACGACGAAACCGCAGACATCACACGATCTCAATATGATGACTTAAAAAGGGAGGGTTGGCTGCAAAAGGAAGAGCTGACACCGAAATAAAAAAAATTAAAATAAAATATGGACGAGTAAAACTTTAAAAAGTTTCGGAGTGAAAAAGTAATGGCTGAATTTGTTAGAATAGCTTTCAAAGAGTAAGGTTATATAATTTAAAAAGAGTTGAGGTTAATACCGCCACTCTAACTCAAACGTTCCAGTAACTATCTTAGAACACAAGAGACCACTGTATCTCTTAATCGGTTCTTACTAAAATCTCCTATCGAGACTTTTTGCAATCTTATTTCCGAAGCGCTGGCCCTCCAAAGTTTACTTCTACGCATAACCACAAGTACATGAAAAACTAGCTCCGAACCAGTAATTTCAAATATTATAACCCTAGAGAAACATAATAGATGAGTATTGAAGTGTATATTATTGTGCTGTACGTAATTACTTAATTCATATAAAACTCTATGTTAAAGGGAATCTAATTTACCAATGCTTAGGAAACAATGCGCATGCGGTAGACCGCTATTTATTGTAATTTTTCTAAAATAAATTGCATTAATAGCAAAAATATTATTTCATATCAGTTTTTGATTGAATCAGAGGATTTTGGATTTGAATATAGATTAGTCATCTACCAGTAGATATCTACAAATAGACATCTACCAAGGGAAAATGTTTTAGAAGAACGTTCATTATTTTCAAGAGTGTTCCCGAAGAAGCCACTTAAAACGAAAATAAATGCTTCCCTTGCTGAAATATTGTAGCTATGGGATTTGAATGTGAAAAAATCGGTGTATTAAGTCGAATATTCTCTCGTGCTAGAAAGCGACTGACTCTTTTTGCACTTTTCTATTTTTATTCACAAGAATCGAGGTTCTTCTGGCTTGGCAGTCTTTAATTGTGACCTAATTATTAAATGTACATTGACTCCAGCAGCGGTAAGATATTCCTCAACCCTAAGCCGTCGGAATGGTATACAGAATACCATTCCGACGGATTCTCGATAAATGCTGAGGATACCGCAAAAGATCTCGGAATTATCTTTATATCCTTATCTGTAACTGCTAACAATGTGATGATTCTACAGGATAAAAATCACCCCCACTGCCAGGGACTCAAAAACAGACTCCTAGATATCAAGTTAAGTGCTACAACAACTTCTTCGGCAACAGGTTTTCAGCTGAGTAAATAAACGTATATGCTCAACACATATCGTTAGAAGATTCTGATTTGCAATTGAATAAAAAATGACTTGGGTAATCGCTTAAGTAATATATTTTATGATTTTTCAGCAAGAGCATTGAACGTGGAAAATTTCGAAGTTTCAATTTCTTTGTGATAAAGTGCTTATATTTAAGCAGGTAATTTGACCGAAATGGTATTCATGTAAAAATTATCGATAATGGTTATTTTAATCCTAAAGCAAGGCATGGAGAATCCATATGCCAAATAGTTGGCCAAACAACTCGCATGGACGTAGTGTTGCGTTCATTGTCACTCACATATGCTGGAATATGATGATTATTTCCTTTTTACTCTCAATTCTAAATGTTGAATGGGATGTTTTTCATGAGGAATGCAGAGTTGAAAAGTAATAAAATGTTACGTTCAGCTTTTAATTTTGTCAATCTCGAGTCGGAAGGTAAATGGAGGTTGATCATAATGACTTCAGGGTGAATCTTGAAAGATGAGGAACGAGAAGAGGGAGTACAAATTCCTTCCTCCGAGGTAGAAGGAGAGATAAATTGGGTCGGATGGTGAGGTTAGATCATTGATAGGGTCATTCAAGCTTTAGCTTTCATAAAGTTTCTCTTAGCAATCCTGCGCACGATAGAGGTGCGTTGTCCCATATTGATGTACTATTTCCTCAAACTGAGTCAGTGTTTCCCGCACCAAATTAGAAGGAATTTTGCGGCCCATTCTCGCTCTTCTGTGACACATTTCATTAGATAAATTCAGTATGTTAAAAATGTTACGATTTGGGCTTGACGTATGATATAACTCTAGTTGGTGGGTTCAAGATTGGTATCCTAATGTTGATTTTTCCGCTGGCAAGTAACTATCCTGACAGCTGAGTTTATTATTTCATCTGTTCTTTTTATTTTTAAAATTAGGATGTTTTAAGTCTATCATAGAGACACACCTGTCGTTCGTAACATTGGAAGTTGTTCATTTAGGTAAAATTGATACAGTAAGTTCTTTTGTGGTTTGCTACCAATTATACTGTCATTGTTTATGCACAAAAAGGAAAGGGTTTTATGAAATGATGTTTTAAAAATGTGTTTAGCCAAGACAAAAGGCTTCCAGGGCCGCTGTGCACATAAAATATCCCAAATTCCTAATTTTAGGTGGGTGGTGTAGGCTCTGTTGTTTTAAAGAAAAAATGCTGACTATGTTTACTCCAATGAAACGCAATCTATTTACATTCCTCAACCGGTTTTCCATGAAGTGTATAATGGCTTTTGCATGGGTTTTGGCTCATGCACACCTGATGATGTTGGAATAACTGGTTGTGGTATTTTAATAAATTGTGTGCTGTTTCGGCGAAGTTTACCTCGTGTATTTTCTAATAACTCATCTCATTGTGTGATGAACTCCAGTGATTTTAACGTGAATTGAGTCTTGATCGAAAGTTGCTGAAATAAAGGCCAACAGTAAATTAAATATTGAAATTGAATGTCTTATATTTACTTGTGCCAGCTGAGTATTAAAGTCAGGATTTTATAATGTTGAGTCTGAGGTGTTGATTATAAATTCTAGTGTTGCAAAAATGCTTGGAATTGACTGAATGGATTGGAATGAATGGAATATTCCTAACCAGGAAATATAAATAAAGAAAGTATTCTGACAAAATAAATGCTATTAAGATTTATTTGAAATGAACCCAGTGGAACAGTTGGATAACTTATTTTGCTAACAATATGGTATAGTGTTGGGCTAATTGGGTTACATGTTTAACTCATTCTAAAGATACTATCATTCCCGTTTTTCTATAGTAAATCAGCTTGATTTGCTAGATTCTTTGCATTCAGTTTTTTTAGATTAGCCGTTCTATATATTAACTCAAAGGCATGTATTTTCGTTATCTGTTAATTATTTATTGCTTGCAAATTTAGAGTGTATTTCTCGCGATAGGAGGTACATTTCAAGATGCATAGCGTATTATTGAATGGCGGGAAAACTTGGTTGCAGTCACCTATGCAAAGTTTGACGTCAAGTAGGGAAGGGCTCGTGTGAACGGGGTCCGTTGAGGAGCGGATACATTAGGTTATCTCAAACTAGACAACGCTGCCAATAAAACTTCACGCTACTTTTACCAGACAAAATTGCGATTGGTACTTTTCACCCCAATATTTACTGTCCAAACAAAATGTAAACATTTTACAATCCATTGGAGAAGCACAGCTAATAATTGGATGGCAAGGCCCATGAGGAATTGTGGATATTTGATATGAATAACAGATTGAGAATTTTGAAATTGGCAATCAAGGTTAGCGTACTTGGCAGCCCTGCTAGTAATACACAGAGGCTACCAAAATCGTATGTAATCGAGTGCGCAGCTAGTTTGGAGTAAATGGACTGTTTCACTAATAATTGCCCATGTTTTGCTACTGCTATATGTTGGAAAATGTTATCATATGCCAAAACAATATTCAATTGTCATGCTTTCTAAAAACTGGAATTACATTTTTGGTTTTAATGTATGAGGGATCCTTATGTATTTCTTCCTGTATTCTCCTCCCTTATTACCGCATTTCTTCTTTTCTTCAAAACAATGAAAGTAAAAATATTCCCAACTTGCATGTTTTTATTGATCAGCCGACAATGATTTCAGAAAGTCGATTCATGTACCAAGTGTCAGTTGATTAATAAAAGTGCAGTACGTGGTAAGTACTTGCTTTTTGCATTTTCCTATATTGAAGCTGGATATTTGGAGCTTTCACATAGTTAGCGCCATCACCCTTTCACATGTTTCTTTCCAAATACTTTCGGACGTACTTTCCCTTGCTTCCATTTCTCTTCCCCTTTTTCCCCTCAAGTTTTTTTATCACCTTGACCTTTCTCTGCGTGTCCGTCCTTTCTTTGCCTCTCGTTTTTCGTGTAGGAGGGAATCCTTCGTGCCTAATGGATCGCCAGGATAGAGGACAGACCCTCATTTGTTTACTTTTGCCCTCGTACCTTTCCCTTTCCTTTTTGAGATAATGCCCGTTGTATTCTGTGGAAAAAACAGGGCCTTCGGGAGTTGGTAATTGTTCCATCATCGCCTTTTTTCCACAAATAACGGTCCTATCAATAACTTGGTCGCCTTTATGGAAAGAGCTCACCTTAATCCATCATCGTCCTTACATGCTTCGTTTCCACCCACACACGTTAATTTCTTGTGCAATCGTCCCTTACGTCGTATTGTGCGTGCTTGAACGTTTTTTATACCTACCTTATTGGTAGCTTTAGGATTTTTTTCGCTTGCCGGACGATTCTGTTGGCCCATATGTCCCTGGAATCCCGATAGGCTGCTAAGCCTGACATCAGATTTTCCAGGGACCGAACCAACAAAATTTGCCATGCATCCATGCCCAGGGTGGTGAAAAACCCACCCAGGCGGGACTCGGACCCGCGACCCTCAGTTTAGCAAGCGAGGACTTTACCACGCCGCCACCGGGGCCGGCGGGATAAGATCAATATTCTTCCCAATAACTTCTTTCTATATTCACAGTAGAAGGTGACAAAAACTTAAGGAAAAGAGGAAACTGATGTGGATGTGTAAAGAGTAATTTTTCATATCGTAATCTTTCTGTAAAAAGCCAGGAAAACTACATATCCCGTCAGGGTGCATATTATAAATTTAGTGGACCGCTCGGGCAAATAATCGATGACCTTTACTAGTCTGAACAAAAATAAACGCAATTTAAAATGATTTAAAAAGTACAAAGAGAAAGAGAAAGTAGGTTAAATCCAAGGATATTATAGTCAGAATACGTTTGAACTAAAGGAAACTTGGGTTTGTAGCGTAGGCAGCGTGGAATGAAAAGTCGTTTCTGAGTTGAGAATAGATGTTTATTGGAGAACTCTTCGTACAAGACTGCCTTGAGTAGCAGGACACGCGGCTTGTATACAGGTGGCGAAGATGAAGGAATCATCTAGAATGCCAGATCAGAACTGTAGAGAACTGGATGCCTTGGGAATCTAGCGAAAGGCCTCCTCTTCAGGCCTGCCTAATTACCTCGTGTTTGTTACAGTTTGGTGAAATTAATAAGTGAACACAGGAGTGCCATGTAATCCTCTCCTCGGAGTCTATGACTGGTAGTCTTATGTTAGTAGCACTTAAACTTGCATATTTCGCCTTGATGTATTTATGTGCCGTTGGTAAAATCCGCACCTTAGCGTCTCTTCAATTTCGCTGAAGGAACCGAAGGACAGATTTTTAATGAAGTTCAAGCTTACAATAATAATAGAAACGACTCATGTATGCATGGAAATATATCTTTTCTCTCACATTTGAGGGAAACTTTTCAAGCGGGTAATCAAGTTGTTCGCCAACTCATACGTGCGAGCATCTGGGTAGAATTTTTTTCCACGAAATGCATCTTTTACTATTTAGTTGACGTTTTTAAGTTGATTCTAGGGTCTTTCCAATGAACACAGGCGCCTATTGAGCACAACTTAGACGTACAGAACCCTCCCTTAATTAACCGCAATGCCACACGAAAGGTGGTTCCCTTAATTATTTCGGTATTTCCTGTAAAATTAGGAATTTGGGATATTTTATATGCACAGCGGCCCTGGAAGCCTTTTGTCTTGGCTAAATACATTTTCAAAACATCATTTCATAAAACCCTTTCCTTTTTGTGCATGAAAAATGACAGTATAATAGGTAGCAAACCACAAAAGAACTTACAGCATCACTTTTACCTAAATGAACTACTTCCAAAAATAATAGTATCTTGAATCTTTATCCATCCGCAAAACTAATGCACGCTAGTGAACTTTAGAGAAAGTGATTTACGAGTGATGCCATTTTCACCATGAAGAACCATTAGGTACGTAGATGGGAAAGGGAGTATTGATGGATTGATTTTAGCATTGAAGTTTTGGCGAGTAGAAACACAGCATCTACATTGGTCACAGCCGGGAATTGAATTTTGCTGTCATGATTAAAAGACAGTACCTAATGGGAATCGTGTTCGTTCAACCGCTAGAATAATTGCGTTAAATCCAGAGAGGCTGGGATAAAATGTTGGCGTTGATGAAAATTTTTCACTGGAATCCGGATTTCTACTTGCATGTCCTCTCCAATTTAAGTACAGAACTCCGTCACTCAGGTGGTACTTTAAAACGTGATTCCCTCGGCGCTATGGAAAAATTTGGATGATTCTGAAGCCGAGTGTTATCTATTTCTATAAATTGTGGAAGTCACAAATTTTATCTTGTTCATTATGACGTCCTTCCGCCACGTGAATGCTTCTCGTTTCGATATTACCAAACTTTATCAACATGCCGCGAATGACCTCGGGACAGTCGGCCGCCATATGAAGCCAGCCAACCAGCCAGCACTAAACAGCCTATCAATTTCTCGCCTATAAATTAAGCGATAAAATAAGAGAGATGCACTACCATCCTTGAGTAATTATGCATATTAAAACCGCCTGACATCAATATGAAACACAAAGTAAACGCAAAACTCGTGTCTTCTAAATTTGCCTATTCCCTCACTTCACTTCAAAGCTCGTGTCAGGCGGTGGTATGCAGGGTAACTAGGGTAATACATAGGTGGATTTAGGTTATGAACTGTAACGGGCTTACTATAAAATGTGACTAAAATGAAAAGGTTCCGTAAAATGACTTATTTTCCACGGGGAATGGTATTAGTGTTTGGTGCAAAAGCTTTCGTGGTGCTCTGACATAATATCAGCTTACCAAATGTACCCTGCTGTAGATTTTCTACTAATGATACTGAAGCCACGAGAAAGTAATACAGTACCTGGCTATCCTGCATAAATGTTCGAAGAAATAGATATAGAGGAGATATGTTAGTTTAACAGGTAAGGAATCAAACAACAGAGACCCCATGAACAAATAAAATACACTATATATCACCAATACCAGTTATAACATCCCAGACTAATAATTTAACACCGTTTAGGGAAAAATAATATTCTAAATATGCATGACCTTCAGCCTACCTGGCTAGTTCTCATTATCTTATCAACCATAATGTATATTGATCAGTGAAATGGTTTTGACATCATTGGAGAAAATCGTTTTCTATTGTACAAAAAAGGTGGATAAATAAAAGGAAACTCCTTAGCATAGGAGGAGAAATACATCATTCAGACATCCCCACTTGTAGCACGTCAGGAGCAGGAAGTACGAGTCAGACGAATGTCGGTCGCTCGCTCGTCTGCACTGACAACACCAGACATCTTCGAGCCAGCGAACGAGCCGACACTACGGAGGAAGCAAGGGTAGCTCTTTTATCTTTTCTACTCAACGGCCTGCCCTTTTCTCCTATTATAATTCCATACCCTCTTACATACCGCTACCTCCAAACTAGCGGAGTTTATGCGCCAAGGTTATGTGCCTTCCAGGCTTCCTCTGCACCAAAGCAGTGTATGCGTCATTCCTATACACTTCTGGGAGTAATGTGAAAAGTCATTTTCCCTATTATTTCCAATGCCTATCCCATCCCTCCTTTCTCTACGAATGTTTTTCCTAAAGCGGACCTGCGGGTCGATAATAGTCGAGAAGAGGACATTCCTCTTTTTTTCCGTTGGGAAACGGCGGGGCGCATTTTTTCCGCTATCATCCTTGGAGTCAACAAGTGTAGTCATGGTTGGATTTGGATAGCAACGAATCCTCAATTCAATGTAAAGCCATGAACCAAACGATAGCCTCGCATCGGAGGACTGCGCAACGCCAGGCGGAATGATTCTAAAAGATTGTTTTGTCATATGAGTTATGTGTCGCATAATCCCATGAAAGCCACCTTGCCTCGAAAGAAAAATCATTATCTACAAAAGTAAAAAAAAACTAGAGCGTATATCGCTTAAGTCTTTTGCGCAAGAAGTTTAGAATAACAAGAAGCAACATTTTGATTAGAAAGATCTAAGGCCTTATCCTTTCCGGCTTCCTGATCTTATTCTTACCCTTCCCAGCTTATGGTAATGTTTAAGGTTGCTCAAACTCTCGTACACCTGGCTGCATTGTACGTGGAAGAGACGGGAAAGACTTCAGAATTCCTTTTCACTATACACCTGAAGCAGAGAGAAGGCAAATGATGACGATGTGAACCTGAGGAGAGGCTTAGAGATGAATTCAGGAGGGCAAATTGAAATTATTCGCATTCCTATTCATTGAATTCTCCCGTGTCTTTCAATTAACAACTCTTTCCCCAGCAGGAACTGCAGACGATTGGATGTTAATTGCTTTAATTCATAAACTCCTTGCTGGAGTAAATCTCTGAACTCTTAGCATTGCCATTGTGTTGCGATGATTCAACTTTCTGGCTGTTATACTCTCCTCCAAAAGTTTCGTGTTTGGCCAGTTGTCTTCATGAATAGATTCACTTCGAGTCGATGATTAATTATTAGCCATAAATTATCACCATTCTGTTTGTGGTTAGTACGGCAACTAGAGGAAAATCTTGAGCTCAATTCCACGCTGATGAGGCTAGAACCAGAAGGCGGGAGGCACCGAACAACGTTTCGATTATTTCATTTGTTTCCCCCTAAGGCTGGAAAATCCCGACAGCAGCATATTCATTGCTTCTTGACACGCTCCTCCTGATAGATTGAACATGCAACTATTGGTTACACATTCCATTCCAAAATTATTTTAACGATTTAATTATACTAATAGATTTATATGCGGTACTGGATCTATAGAATCCATATCTAGAGTAAGTTGATGATTACTGTGACAGAAAAATTTATTCATGATGAAAAGATAGAACTTGCTTAATTCCACACTAATTTCTGAAATTAAAACCGATTTACGTTTCAGCAACTGAGTGCCATTTTCAAGGTACAACTGACCTGAGTGGCTGAGTGTATTTTACAGGTCTTAAAAATGAAATATATTGGTAATTCAACCTTGTGGAGGAATTCATATTGACTGAACCCAAGACCATGTAAAACAGAGAGTTGAAACGTATTTCTTTCTCTCAGTTTCTAACACTAAAAAGCATGAGTTATTTGGTCCAATGGTTTGGCATTTCATATCTGGCATAATGCTTAGTGCTGAGGCATAAATATCTGAGACCTGTCACAAAAATTTAGTTCATGCTACTGCTAAGTATATGATAATGGATAATCACTGTCACCACAACCAGAAATTCTTATATTGCTCAAAACAAACGACCCCGGGAAAAACATGTCAGTTCTTGCTCTGAATCAGGCGACTTATATAATCTTTCTTGTTAGACGACATCCATTTTCATTTAGTAGTCATTCAAGTGGCATACATTATTTTGGTTACCATTTTAATGACCAAGTTTGGTGTTCCACTTTGCTGACCATAATTACAAATCATGACATTAATTCCATAGATACTCATAATGACTGAAACTGAGGGCATGGAAAACAAAGAGTTTAAACGTATTTCCCATTATGCCACTACAATGCATTTAAATTTAATCAATAGTCATAATTACATCATAAAGTTCTTTTAGCGTCAATTGATTACAATTTAAGTAAGTAAGCAACTTGTGAATCAACTTAATTATCTGAACTTTACTGAAAATCAATTAGGGTATAACAGAAACCTCCCTTTGAAAAAAAACGCTAACTACGATGTAATTTTTATTTTTCCTTTATATTAATAATAATTTTTTTGCTGTGAATGAAGTGTAAAAAAGTCCATTCCCTTATATATCTAGCCGCAACTCACCCCACGCTCCGCTCCTTCTCCTCAACAGCAGTAGTTCTACTCAACCCTTCCACTTTCTTACTCTTTCTTCCATTTCCCCGGAGAGTATAACATTCTCGCTATACTCTTTTGCCAGCTCTCTCACCGTAAGATTTGCCCTTTACCGTAATATTTTCATGCCGTTTATCACCAACTCTTACTGTATTAATTTACACATTGGCATATTAATTTCCGTAATTTGCACGCTAGTATAGTATATTCCGACTCATTGTGGGCATTCAAATTGTGGGCTAAAATCTAGGACCTGACTCTACAAGGGGGAAACCTTTGATGGTTTCAATCAAAACACAATAAACTGCGGTTTATCAATCTCAAGGCAGAGAGCTTCTCTTCCGCGCAAGATTATTTTCACGGAATGCATTGAAGGCATATGCATGGAAAGAATGAGGCGTATTTCGTGTAATGCGTCACGCATAATAAAGTACATATGTCGTATCACCGTATGATAATCCTACTGTCTTCCTGCAAGTACACGGTAAAACCTTTTTGCAATGCGAGTGGTCAATTTCACAGTCGTATTTTGCCTGGACCTATTTCCGTGTAAATTTTTAAGAAGTCACCGTGGTCGAATCTTATTAAGAGAAATATATCAAAATAAGCCTTTCACAGAACTACTTTGATTACACTGAAGTTAGTCTGATAACCCATCTCAAGGCCTGAGGATACGGAAATACATCTGGTAAACGTTGGCCTAATGAAGCTTAAAATCGATGAACATTGAAGATAAAAATATAAGCACATGGCATCTCGGATTTGCATTAAATAATTGATAGCGTCTCTGTCGCACAACCAAAAATATAGAGTTACTAATAAATGGTTCACGGTGATAAAAAGTTTGTATTTTTTATTATTTGGCCGAAACTAGGGTGAGTCTAACGTTCTCGCGTATCGTGGTCACGGAAAAAGATGTTGGATGCGGTGATCTACAAGATATTAAAATGGCATACACCAATTATGATAGATATTAGGATCCCCGAGAAATCCGTATAACCAATTATTGATAACCATAGGATCGACCCAACCACGATACTTGGGAAAAATACAACCAATTTCGTCGAAAAAATATTGGATGGAAATAATATGAGATATTTTTCTACTTCACGGATAGATTTAATAATCAGATTTTTAATTACGAAGCCATTGTAATGAAATTCTACAGTAAATTTCTACCTTAATGTTTGGTAACAATTCTTGAGGTAAATAAAAGTTCATGTATGGTAGGGAGTCCAGCCAGCCGCTTGTGCATCGAGTGACACTCGACCCGCAGGCGGCTGGCTCGCATAACTCTGTTGAGTCTCGTTCGACGCATGGCATCTCGGGTTAGTTATATAAGCAAGCATTGTATCTTGTAGCCATTGAGGCAATATTTTAGTTTTTTATTTAAATGCATAAAAGGTTGAAAAATATGGCGGATTTTTAAAATATTTATTATGGAAAAATTTGTTATACCGAAATGTATTTCAATAAACTAAATATACGCATGATAGGAACTAAGTGGAGTCTATCGTCTTTTACCGTGAGCTGAAAACACTTCCACAATCCAAGGATTTTCGACACATTTTCCTGTGCAGTGAATGTGGTAATGTGACTGAGGTAAAAGATGATCAATAAATTTACGTTTAAAGTGGCTTATAGTATGTATGAACCACCCACTGTTATATTTACCTCAATCTATTCAGTATAACTCCGAAATTTCTCCAAGTATCTATAGATCGCATAGGCATTAGATATTCCTATGAAAACGGCTATTATTTCATGGCAAATATCTAATTGATTATTTCGATTAGTGATTTAGATTATTTCGACTCAACCAAACTTCCATCAAGAAACAAAAGAATTTGCATTGACACCCTTCCACAGAAATCTTTACGTGTGCTAATATTATAGGGAATCACGAACCTTGAGTTTCCAGTGGTCTGGGACGTCTGGGGTGAAGCTTCGTCGCCGCTACCCATGTGGCCGTGTTTACGCCGTTCGAAGAGCGGGTAGTGAGGATTTCCCTCTCGCACGCCGAGCCTTCCACAAGGTCGTCTCTGGACACTCGCTTCCCGACACATTCAACCTCCAAAGGAAATTGAACTACGTCTTTTATCACACACACCGATAATAAAGACACTAAGCACTCGCAGTGGAATTCATTCCTTGTGAATTCATCGACATTAAAAATGTAATAAAATAAGGATATCTTGTCTAGAATACTGTTCTATTAAAGGCACAGGAGTACACCACTTCGTCTATTACATGGGCACACGACGATAAAACTTAGAAAAACATATATCCAAATTAATTTTTACCACACACGATTAGGAAAGCATGTTGGAAAGCATACTTCTACAAGCCTTGTTGCCTAGGTAGCAGAATCAACAAAAGCACTTGGTAATAAATAGGGAGTTCTGGGTTAGCATCCCAGTAGAGGCGAATGTTTTTATCTGCTGAGAAGTTCACATGCACACTTCTCGTAATGTTAATGGTTAAAATCCCAATTGAGGCGAATAATTTTGTTAACTGAGAAGTTATTCACGCACTTCCCGTAATGTTAATGCATTAAATATTTTTCCTTAGAGAATCCATAATGCGACGCACCATTAGCCACAGAGAACGGAGCTGTTTTTCGATGAGACCAACCTCATGGTTTACTGCTGCGAGTGGTTATAAGCGAACTCTCCCAACAAAGCGACAAGAGTGACTGCGGTGAAGTAGTCGAGGATATCAGTTGTGGGGATCTTCAAAGAGGAAGGCAGGAGTAGGAAGGGTAAGCTAAGGAGTTGAGGGGAGAGGACAGCATGTGGCAGGCGACGCTGCCAGTATAACTGCATTTTACTTGAGAGAACGGGAGTGTCTACAGCGCGCATCACGTCAATTTTACCATCAGCACAAAGGCCATGCTATGTTTGCTGACAACGTTTACATATCGCTATGCTTCTACTAATTGCCCTACATGCCACCACAAGGGTGATTGTAAGGGGTTAATTATAACCAACATGAACTACAGGGAAGAAATCTACTTGACCAACAAACACCCCATATTGGTATGCAAGAAATACTACAGAAAATACTAGAAATATCTATAATATAACTATGGCTGCTATTCTGAATGAGATAACGTTAACGCTAATAGCCAGAAATAGCCTTTGTTCCGAAGAATAGCGTCAACGACGCATTTTGCGATTCTAAACGCCAGAGTGACGTTGGGAACGACGCTGTTTTAGGCGACGATCTGATCACCGCACTCTTCTAAAGCGTCACGCCATTCTTGAGTGAAATGGCCACCTGATACTTTATTACATGTTATTTAACGAGGATTCTACAAAATATGCATTGAGAAGTGTTCCTAAAAACATAAAAATAATAACAGGATTAACTTGTCAATCCGTATATTCAAGCAAACATAAAAAATTCTTCTCATAAAAAGTAGGCAAATGTGCCTCGCCTACGTACCCTGACTCGTCGATTTGAAAGCCGTATTTTTTGTCGTGCATGACGTCAAAGACAACGCTAATTCGTCTTGGACTTCGTCAAACATGCCGTAGTTTCGTCGTAATTAATCAATGTGTAATCAGCAATATCCGCCCTAAGTGTATAAACGCAGGGAAAACTAAGTTTCACTATTATCACAGATGGTGTAGTAGTTAGCGTCGTGGGTCCATGCTGCCAAGGGTGGTATTTCGAGGTTGCTGGCGTTCTACTTTTTTTTCCTTCTTCATATGCACGACCAGATAGAAATTTTTCCTCCTAGTTACATATCCTATCATCGGACTTCACGTCGCTTTTTTCTCCTGATACTTACCACAAAATTCGTACTCCAGTTTGAATCTTTAATGGTGAATGGTCTCTCTGGGGGCTGGTGATGGACCGCTTATGGTAAGCGTCAATCTCTGTTTAAAGTCCGTAATCTAATTTACGCATACACCAGCTGTTTCATTTACCAATATTTCCGTCATTCTAAGGAGCTAAAGGCAGCGTAAAATGAGATCCAGAACTTCTCCTCTGTGAAGTCTCCTTTGCCAAGTTGAGTTTGAGACTGCATTATAGGCTATTCATGCTTAAACTCAACAATCGCATTCAAGTATATTAAAAGATACAAGCATGAATGCCTTCCCTGGAATTTCCTTTTCCCATACCTCTTTTTGTAGACTGGTATTTTTTCGACCGAGTGTTATTACTTTATTCTTGCATTGCATTACTTTTCCCATCTCTCAGCCGGGGATAACTAGTTTAGGTCAAATAGAAGAACCTGCTCTACACGCAAAGGATGAGTGTTCACTCTCTCCGTTAAAAATTGTATCTAACATTTCCGTTGTATTATTTAAACAAGTGAGCTCGAAATATTGCTCACCTCGCCTATTCACATTCACTTCAATCCACACATTCCCAGCGGTATCATAAGACTTTCTAGAGGCTTATTACGATGTCTAACCATCTTATTAAATCCACGGACACACACATTCCCAGCGGTATCACAAGATTTTCAAGGGGCTAATTGCGATGCCTAATCAACTTATTAAATCCACGGACTTATTAGAATAATAAATTTAAAATATCCGTGATGAAATAGTTGAAATTTACCACCACATCACCTTCTTTGACACACTTATACATCATTATTCTCAATTCGCATGCATCCAAATGTCGTCTGCTCAGTCGCATAAGTAGTGAAAATAAAATTAAAAAACCCAACAGATACAAGAAAACAATATAATTTTTACAATGTTGAGGTGAACTATCGTTATAGGAATGAAAATATTTTTCCCAGCTCGGGTAGCTGTTATATTTTCCTATAGGTATACATAACAAACATCGCCAGACTTTCCTAAACTGAAATTCCGTTCACAAAATCTAAAATAATCAGAGGTTTTAATCCTCATGGCTTTCGGGATGGCTTCCGCGTGGTGTCATTTTTGGTTGACAACAGTTTCGCGAGCGTTCCAGCTCGCTTCTTCAGGTCTGAAGTGTTGTCAACTGTTGTCAACCAAAAATGACACCACGCGGAAGCCATCCCGAAAGTCATCAGGATTCAAGACCACTCCGCGGAAGCTTTCATGATAATCAGAGAGTTATCTATCACCTGATGAATGCAGAACCAAATAAAGTATCGTCATTGTATTCGAAAACAGCATTGAATAAAAATAAAATTTAGTTGGATTATTTATTGAAAACATTCTTTCACGCGCCAGACTCAAGGCATTCATGGCGAAGGTCTCAGCTGTTTGTGAAAAACGTAAACATCGCTCGTCATTCGCTACCTGAATTTCCAATTACTGCACCTGAAGGTTTTCATACCCAAGGGGCGTGGTTAATATAAGCGCTACGGAACCGACGCCTTAAATTTCTACACCGTATTCAGAATCCCTTCCAACGCTACTCCGTAGCGAGGAATAGCGTTATCCAGAAAAAGCGTCTCCCGATTCAGAATAGCAGCCTATGTAAACGTGACACAGGAATCATGAAAGGAACATGCAAAACATGATGCTAGCACTACTTGGAAGATTGAGAAACATGCTCAACTAACATGTCAACTAACCAACTTCAAAGTCTATGTCAACGTCAACGCAGCCATTATGCTCTCTAGTCGATCGCGGCAAAACGACATTTTAAACCTTTCTGTTCTACGATCTATTTACCTCATTTCATTCTCTGATCTTATAAAATCCATCATTAAAAATATGTTGAGGTACTTAAAGTGGAATATTTCCTTGGTCATGTAAGTTTCAGAATACTTTATAGACCAGGAAAAAACCGTTTTCTTTTAGATTTTTTCCTGGAAATATTACAAATTTTAGGAGAATTAATCCAATCATTTCCATAAGAAATAATTACTGTTTTCCTTGAAAACAAATTACAAATGCTAGTATCAAAATGAGGCATTAATACTTTTGCAGATGACACTGTTGATAATTCCCGATAGTTATAATTGGATTATATGAAATGGGCTATCCTGTCTGGCCATCACAAGCAAGCAGGAAACGAGGCATGGAAGAAGAAATATTTACGCGGCTGTGATAGAAAAATTTGTTGCTGGATATGTGGATTTTGAAAATTCATTTGACGGAGTTATTTGACAAACTTTCAAACTTAGTACTCTTTTACCCCTAGTATTAGGTATACAAGTATAAATTGTGCATTCTCTCTGGAAAACAGATGAGGGCCGATGAACGAGAAACAGTATGTACAGTTTTTGCGAGGTAATGGAAAGCTTCCCGAGGATGCCTTGGAATTTCCCCCTGCCCAACATCCTTGATGTGGCTTGCATTGAAATAAGTAAACATAGGTGTTTACAATGCATATTTAGGAAACTGAAAACAATGGCCTGCAAGAGGCTAGATGTGGGAATAAAATTAGAAGGATAGTAAATTCGGTTACATTCACGGACAATTAGGCTTTTGCTAGTCAATCATCCTAGAGATTACAAGCTTTGTTAGATGCGTGAAAGATATATTTCATTCCTGACAAAAAAGTGTATGAAGTTTTTTCGGGTTTCATGCCTGACCCGATGAAAAACCCAAGAAAATTTCACAGTTGATACATGAATTTGAATATAAACATGAATAATACGAAATGCAGATTACACAAAGGAAACAGAAGGAAAGATTTCATTTTGCTCAAAGAGAGCAAGGTTTGTTATAACATATCAGAGTAAAAACTGAAGCATTTGATCAATTTGAAGACTTCCGTAAGAAGTTGGAGAAAAATTGGTATAATTTCTCAAGAAGCCAAGAAGAAGAATTGCGTTAGCAAACGATGCTTTCAGTCACAAGAAAAAACTGCCGATGAGAATCTTGGGTAAGAAAGTTAAGAAAAGGATGGAAAATAGTTTAAAATGGTTAGTTTTGGTATACGATGCAGAGATATGGACTTCAAAAATTGAAGACGAGAAAAGCAGCTGGTTTGTGAAATGTGGGCGTGAAGAGGAATGGAATAAAGGCGATGGATCAAAGGAAGTCAAACAAAAACGTCCATGGTATGGTGGGTGACGAAAACTTATGGATAAGATTAGGAGGAAACAGAATAGGTCATTGTAACAGGTGATGAGAGGTGATGGGAAGCTGTATTTGTAGGAGGTAAAAAGAGTAGCACAAGAAATTGGACTTGACGAATTAAGATTAACGGGGAAAATATAAAATGTTCCACTTCATAGACGATTGTTTGAAACCGCGATGATCATCGAAGGTGTTTAAATGCAACGCCCCAAGCTTTCCTAGCATGAAACGTGAAAATTTATTACACGAATATTAAAGATGAGAGATGCTGAATGCAGAAATCAGACTGAGACAATAGGAATCAGAGCCACTGGTTTCCTTCACCTTCTTATGGAGTAACATCACGTTGGATGGAAGAACTATAAGAAATAAAATCCAAAAATACTTGCATTATTAAGTGGAATATATTTATAGTGCAGAAAAAAGTTGAAATTATCCACAGAAATAAGTCAGCAAAGTTTGTTTCTCTTGATAATCGCAATTTTTTATTTCTGCATGAAGTACAACGGATATCAAGAGAAGAATATACAAACTGAAAAGCGTTTATGGTGGAAAGAAACTTGATACGTTCGAAGAAAATATGACTACTAATTAGGAAAAATAATGTGAAAACATTCGCGTGGACAGCAGCATATTACGGATCGGAAGCATAGGTCATTGAAACAGCAGCCCAGAACAGAATAGACGCCTTCGAATCCTGGTACTAGAGGAGAATTTTGAAAATGCAAAGCACAGACAAATAAGAAATTATGAAGTTTCCGGAAAAATAGAAAAGAACCATATGTAATACTACAAGGAAATAAGTACCAGATGCATTTGATACACACTGAGACACAATGGGATTGTGAAGAACTTAATTGGGGGTTCAAGCATTCTCTCATGTTTAATTTTACGAATAAATATTTCCGCACCATTATTTACCATATCCATTTTGCTAGCAAAAAATGCGTTAAGTATAAGAATGAAACTGATGACTGGGAACTTGGGTAAGAATGTAGAGGAAATGCCGACGAAGAGTTTGATGAGGATTGTTGCGTTGTACGGGGCAGGAAATTTGACTCAGAGAGAGAACGGCCGGAACAAAATGTTATCTGTCGAGATGTGAGTCTGGATGAGGATGGAGAAGCATCGGTGGATAGAAAGGGAAACAAACGAGAAAGTTCATGATATGGTGGGTGAGGGTAAGAAGCTTTTTGATGAGATCAGGAGGCAGTAGCTGGCTGGAAGTGGTGATGAAAGTCGATAGGTTAATCAAGACCGTTAAAAGGGATAGACGTAGGGCAAGCAGGGAAGGGAATATAGTAAAAATATTTCATGGACGGGATGAAGCAGGGTAGTTCACAAGCGAAGATAAAAAAGCAATATCATTAGGTAGGGGCCCTAAATTTTTAACGTCTTGAAATTTCCTTTCATTTAAACCTACGTTAAACGGTAGATCGCCTTATTATATCGGTTATAATTCATCTTAGTGGCATATTTTCGACTCGGACCTGAAATTTTCAGGAAAACCCCCATCCCCTGAAACGCTACACACTGATTTGAACCAATGTTTTCATGTAGACTAGGCTAATTATATTAGCAAACTGTTAAGCAGCTATATTGAGAAGGAAATGATGATCTCATTATATGTTGAGATATTGATAAGCCGATCAATTTGAAGGCCGCAATTTGTTGACCAGTCACTTACTAATTTCAAGTGCAAAAGAGAACTGGAATTAACAAACTGCAGAATTTGAGAAGCCCTCTCTTGATGCCTTTCCTATTATACCCAATCATGGATGCAGAAATTTCACAAAATAAAATTGTAGACTTTATTCATTCCATGGTCGCACATTCCTAAGATAGGTTTACTGCAGTCCTCCACTCACTCCTATCTAATGCTAGTTCCTTCACCTCCTGGTATCTCTTCATATGTACTCTTCATATTTATAATTATATCTCTAATACATTTTATAAACATTACCTTAAATCAGCAACACCTTAATATTTATTTTATCGAAGCATTAAAACTCAAGGACAAGGTATAAAGCTTGCAGAAGTAGTTAAATAACAACTACATTAAATTAAAAATGTTAGTAGTGGTATACATTAATGCCTTATATTATTACATAATTTAGTAAGTAATTAACTGATATTTGCCAAAACATTACGATTACTTACAATGGGTTGTTTCAACCATGGGCTTTTCATTTCGTTGAAAGGTATTATAGTATGACAATTAATGTATAACATAATTATAGAATAGAAAACATTTTTAAGAACATTGATTCCTATGGTGACTATCCATTCCTGGGCATAGAATCAAACAGCTAAATGTAGAAGGCTTCTCGGGATTCCATGCGGGTTGCAATGTCAAGGATCTCTCAACCCGTCTGCAATCCCGAGAAGCGTTTATGCATTCTATTCATCGGAAAAACCTGAAATGTTTTATCAAACAGCTTCTGGGAAAATTTGCTGACCACATTTCTACTCCAGTTTCCCTATGATTTCAGAGAAGCGAATGTGCTGACTTTGGCTATCAGTTCATGAATCTAATTTTTCCATAAATTATAAATTAACTCTTTTCCAGTCAGCTAAGATAGTTGAGTGTTTTATCATGGACAAAAACAATGCTTGCCTCAAAATATTTATTGGACATTTTAAGTGAAATCTATTACATTTTAATTTGGCTTACTAAGTGTTAGAGCAAGTGGTTCTAAATGAAGAGTCGGAAAATATATATATTCAGCAATTTCGTGGATAAAACATCATTGATCGAAATGTTTTTGAGTAATGTGATTATCCTTCATAAAAATTTACTTACATAAAAGCTGAGACAACAGGTCATTTGTATCACCAAAGTTGCATCGCTTTAAACAGGGTTGTATGGACAAAATGCATGAAATTTTAGATCAGGCAATCACTGACTTTTGTCTCAATTGCTTTTTGATCTTTACCCTGGGGTATGTAAAGATGGTAATGGTTAGTTCATTATCGTCTGCGTATGCCTTTTTATATCAGCTCCAACTAATGTGACTATGATTCAATAAAATTATGAATACTCCTATTATGCTAACCCTCATTATACCTTTTTTCAAATATTCCTTGTATGATAGTGCAATTTTTTTAAACTTAAATTAAAACATTACCCAAATTTCCTTTTTTTGAGGAGAGGGAAAAACGGGAATATACCGGAATTTTTTCCAAAACATTGAATGTGATTTTGACCCTCATTGAAATTGCCGGATTTTTTACAAAACCGAAGAATTTTTTACCATTATGTTGTAATTACTACGATAAATATTTGTTTTAAAAGATTTTAGATCATACATGGAAATTACACACTCGTACATCAGACGAACTATAGGCATTAGATATTTCTCATTTGTTAAATAAAGTATCTCTGGAGTATTATTGCGTTCCGTATTTGCGTTATTGTTGCGATTGGTCTATTCTAAGCAAAGTTTAACGAAGTTTAGTATAGACAAAAGTTAAGCTTGATGAAAATACGCATATATTGACATTCATTGTTTCACCTTCCCTTTACCTCAATACTACTTCACCAATACCCACCAATTAGCAATACCTGCATTTTACCTTTCCTGTCTTCATATTGGCCTATTTTCTCTCCGAATTTGCATCCACAGAAGAGGGCTTTTCAAATAATAATGAAGTAAAGATGTAAGCAACCCGTAAACTTGGGATCGATAAAAATGTATCTAAGAATTTTTCAAAGAGTGAATCTTCGCACTATGAGGGATTAACTTCATACCGCCAAGGCACGGTCGTGCATACTTACTTCTTTTGGTACTTTCAATAGACTGAGGTTATGGTTTCCATTCTTGTTGTAGAGGCATTTGTTAAATCAATTTTTGTATATTTCTCATCATGAGCGAGAATGAAAAATCGCTCTTGTCACTGGGTGGGAGTAGAATTTTTGGCTACATGGGTGAATTAGATTAATTAGTCTGGAACAAATTTTTTCCTAGTTATTTGGACTTCAGTCATCACGATGCATATACCAAATTTGTTTACCCGATGGGAATGGCCATCCGCCTCCAGTCAAATCGTTCCTCTGTTTCATATTTATTTACTATTATTATCACTATTTCATGTAAAATTTCAGACTTTTGGGACAAAACCTCTGCCATTTAAAGGAAAAATACATTCCCCGACGATTAATCTCACGTTAGTGGACGCGTTTCAAGCAAATTACTCATCCCAAAATTTATTCATCAAGTATCATCATCTGCTTTACTTAAATGAATGTCTTTTTACCATCGTTTTTTTTACAATTTCCGGTTTCTGTTCGCGACACCAGCGCAACCACTGTAATTTAGATGGCATTAGAAACTAAGAATCACCATAGTACGAACGTGAACGTCACCTTTCGAATTAAGTATACAGTGTGAATGGGTCGTCAATGACGGGCACCAAGGATAAATCAATGGAATTACGCTAAAATTGCTGGTAAGAAAAAATAATGAATGCAACGCAACGTAGCGCAGATGCGTTACTCTGAAACCTTAGCCTATAAATGATATCTAGAAGGGTTGCACTACTTCTAATAGCACAATTTGCGGTCGAGATTGTCACTAGGAGTGGGGAAAGTGGGCGAGAATTCATAAAAGGAAACGCCGATTGACCTCGTTTCTATTCTTTATAGGGAACCTGGCTAGGGTTGCGGTCCCTTTTACTGCCCCTTCAAACTAACTTTGCCGTCAAAGGCGGCTTCCTTGCTTGATCATGCTAGATGGGAGACATGGGCAAGATGGAAGAAAAGAAGTGATGCTGAGAATGGATTTATCGCGGCAAATGATATAATCTGATGGCATCTCCTTCAATCGATCTTTTAAAGGGATGCGCAGGGTGAAGCCGTATTCGAGGAGTATTCACTCAAATCTTTTTTTTGAGCAAAAACATTAGTCCTTACCCTCACAAGGTATTGCTTTTAAAGATTCGGATGAGAAATAGTAAATTAGACAATAAGAAAAATATGACAACCATCATACACGCACACATTATTGCGTTTGTCAAACATTGGCAACCGGAACAGTTTTGTGTAGTTTAATTCAGCAAACTTCGCTATTGACCTTAGGCTGGGTGTCAACTGTGAAAGTTTCATTTCTCAAGATCTATTGAATTTCAACGGATGCAATCTGCATGCATTTTTCATCGGAAGTCATTACCTTTAGAATCTATGGATGTGATGATTATGTCCTTTTCACTGCATATGAATGATATACACTTACAATTACAAAGTGACTTAATGGTCCGGATGGTCCGGACACAAAAGCATCCCCTGCCACACTCCCATACGGCAGCTAGCAGGATAGAATGTAGAATTAGAAGACCTTTGGTCAAAACTTCATCAGAAGTAGTTTTAGTCAAACAGTTAGCAGTGAGTGGAATTACAAAGAAAATATAAATTTCTGTCCAAATTTTTAAGGAATTAAGAAGAATGTAACTGGAAATGCCGCATTCACGGGCTCTGCTCTTTTTCTGAAACAAGCATGATAGAATTATATAGTCTACACTTCAAATGACTACAAGCTTTTACCAGCAGGTGTTAACCTATTAGGTTTACAACTTAATCCATCATTTACGATACCTATTCTCGTTGTACTTAAAATAAAATTTAATATTTCCTCACATTATTCAGGTCATGAAACAGTTATGTGAAGCAACGGCTTCGAATAAAATTTCTTAATACGCAGACTAGGAAGTGTTAAAAGCAAGATGTCTTTTACTAAAATAAAGATTGTGTATGGACTCTTGCACCACGGTAAATTCGGTTAGCAAATTCGTAATGATCACGAACGTCGAATTTCCAGTTGTCCGGGGCAACGAGCCCACGAGTGCCGTCCGCGTGTCTGGTTGTCACTGCTAAAAGAGGTGGCGTAGATGATTCACACGCCACAAATGCGTCGTCAGCCAATATTCTCCGGGCATTTTCAATTACCGAATCCAAGCTCGAGTATTCTTCTCTGACCAATACAGCGGATATTGGGTCATCGCAATATAACAAAAAACAATCTATATGGAACAATTCAACTACTCTTCTGTGACATCGAAATAGTTCCACAATCGCTCCAGAAGATATCCATGTATTTCGCTCCTTTAAACAGATTTTGGCGCATAGGTTCCTCGTCTTGTCGCCGCCGCAAATACGCTGTATTTACAAACACCCACACAACCAAAATATCAGTTATATAAAACCATAGGCACTTCATGATGCTATCACGATAAACAGACCAATTTCAAGGAAATTGCTAAAAAGAATTTATGACTCATTAACCTCATGCACCAATACCAATGGTCTTCAATCAATTTTTTGTCTTCCAAATTACGAAAATGCACACAGTTCGTTGAACACACCACAAGGGTATTCTAAGGTATGCCAGTTGTTTATTTAGGTTACCCACCGAATTTCGGTTTTATGTTCCGCCAAATCGTCACTCGTAATTTTTCGAGGAAGTACTTCAAAACCTGACTGGGATCTCGAACTCGCAGTTAAAAATCACACTTCTCTTGCGTAGCTGTGAGCTAAAGACAGGAATGGTTTTTCTAATCAAATGATAGCTCATGAACAGTTAGCTGTCACTGGTTAGTGAGGGTGGAGATAAGGAATTAATCTCAAACCGTACTGTCACATTCGCAGGTAAAGGGGCGTCCATTAATTATGTGAGGCGATTTTGGCGATTTTTTGAACCCCCCTTCCCCCTTGGTGAGATGTCGTGAGATTTGCCCCCTAATCCCCCCTAATCTCGAGTGAGATCTTTCAAAATGCGTATTTTTAGTGTAAATACGTTAATCTGTGTTTGATTGCGTTGGATTTATTTAAAAACATAAACTGCTTAATTATTTTTATTTAAGACTAGTTAAGACTAGTATTTAAGACTACTAAGAACGTAGTCTAGAATCACAGTGAAAAAATTGAACAATAAAATACTTAAATAGGAACTACTAAAATTCGTAAAAGAATACTCATTCTAATTCAGTCCACGGGAACTCAAGAGTGACTACTAGATGTGCGGTCTCAAGAGTGACTACTAGAACCAACATGTCCATGTGATTTTCAGTAAAATTATCTGCTCCTTCAACCTCGTACTGATTGAGCCACTCTAAACCGTTGTCGCTTGCACACAAGCTCAGTAGCTCGACGTGTGACAATCCATGAGAGTCGCACTTTGTCACTTCTTCCTGGCAGCACTTCTTCGTTTTGTAGACGTGTCTTTTCACGTATGCATCATAATAATCATGATAACTCATTTTGAATGAGTGACAGCGTTGACTGAGCCGTCGAGTAACGAAACATTTACGGGCGTAGACACAGCAGGTCGGGACCTGTCCGCGCATCGCTGCCACCCGGCTCGTACGCCGCAGCGTTCGTCGAGTCGCGCGTTTGGCTGGCCGGTGGCGGCTAAACAATCGAGAGGCTACTGTGCTACTTTGTGGCGTTCGCATAACCGCGATAAATATTATTGTCAAGGATTTAGACATATTTTAGTGTAGAAACATGATTTACTTAATTTAAGCCAGTTTTCTCACAATTTTACACTGATTCTTGCGGAAAAAAAATTACGTGATATTTTCTAAGACTCTCCCCCACGTGAGATTGGTTGAGATTCAGCTCAACCCCCGCCCCCTCCAAAACGCCTCACGTAATTAATGGACGAGTCGAGTCGTCTGCGCTTCGAGGCGGGGGAAGGAGATATATGACTCACGTTCTCCTTGTTCTGAATGCAATGACAAACTGTGACGGGAAGTCACTTTGAAGAGCAGAGAAGGGCGTGAAGAGTCAATATTGGGACCTCATCCCGAAATACCTCCCCTCTCCTATGGCGTTGCGGAGGAGAAATCCTGACTGAGTTTGCTCACTCCCAACTCCACTCCACGAATCTCTCCCTCCTTATTTCATTCATAGTCTTGCTCACTCCATTAAGTTTATGATTGATTTCAAATCATCCACCTAAGCTCACCTGTGACCGCTGAACTTTAATCTCACCTGAAAACCACAAAACGTTAATCTAAATATCAACGGTAAATCATAGATCAAGAATGAAAATAGTAATAATCAAAACATTGCTCAGCTCCAATGCGATAAAAATCGTTATTTATATATTCCACGCATCTCGTCCCTGCTAAAAAAATCCTAAGAATCTGTTCTTTAGAACGTAAGGAATTCTACAGAAATTGACTCTTTTTCTTCAGAACTAGTACCTTTACTAAGGATCTGTACGGAACATGAGAGCCTGACTCTACAGAACATATGTTCTGTAGAGTAATTTTCTGCTGAGAAATATAACTCCTTACAAGCTGTTCTGTAGAACTTCAGCAACTCTACGGAAATATTTGAGGTTTCCTTGAGCTTATAAGGAATTCTACGGAGCGTCAAAGGGCTTCTGTAGAACGTCGTAAGGAATTCTGCTGAACGCCCTAAGGAGTTCCGCAGAACGTCCTAAGGTAATCTGCAGAACGCCGAAGGGAATTATGTACGTAAAATGCCGTTTAAATACTTTAAGGATTATCTGCAGAACTTTTTAAGAAATTCTGTAGAAGTATTTATAAGGAAAGTATACAGATTTTTTAGCAGGTTTAGCGATCTCAAAAAATGTTGATAAAAAGTTTTGTACATCATTTAATTTCCTGCTCGGACATATTCCTAGGAAACATATTTTATACGACTTGCACGGGAGTCGAAAACCTGATGACACAAATTTCCTGTGAATCAGTAAAGTACACTCATTCATAATTTAGAGTCTACAACGTACGATACCGAATCGCACGTATTCCCTTACAGGCTTCAAAGCAGCATCATTAGACAATCACATAGGATTGCTCATTTGATGAAATCCAATTTCAACTATCGGGAATTAGCAACAGTGTCATCTACTATAGTATTTATGCCAAATTCTGGGACTAGCATTTGTAATTAGTATTCGAGAAAAATAGCAATTAATGCATTTGGGTATGGTTAGAATACTTTAACTGAAATTTTCAATATTTCTAAGAAAATAACCTAAAAAAATGATTTTTACCTAGTTGTCAAAGTTGATTTGTCGAAAACGTGATATTTCTCGATATGGCTAGGGAAAATTTCCACTCAACACATTTGAAATAATGCATTGCTATGACGATATGTAAACGATATCAGCGTGCATTGCTAGGACTTGTATGGTAAAATTGACGTGATGCGCGCTGTAGATACTCCTGTTCTCTCAAGTGAAATGCAGTTATATTTGCAGCGTTGCCTGCCACATGATGTCCTCTCTCCTCCACCTCTTAGCTTACCCTTCCCACTCCAGACTTCCTCTTTAAAGATCCCATCAAATATAATGCTGAACTCGTGTCACTTTGTTGAGAGAGTTTGCCAAAAGCCACTCATGGCGGTAACCCATGCGGTTGTGCTCACCGAAAAACAGTTTTGTCCTCAGCGGCTGATCTGGTGCATCGGTTTATGGATTTTATAAGGAAAGATATGTAGTGCGTTACCATTACGAGAAGTGTGCGCGTGAACTTCTCAGTTGACAAAATTATTCGCCTCGACTGGGAAGCTAAATCAAAACTCCTTATTTAATTTGTGAAATCTTTTGGTATCTGCGATGATTTTTTTTTAAAGGAACAGCATCGCCGTGCTATTCTGCCGGCTTCGTCAATAAACGGCAAAACTGTTGCTTTTAAAAGAAAAATCATTGCAGATACCAAAAGATTTCACAAGATTAAATCATGAGCTGCGAAAATTTATGAAAAAAAAACTCCTTATTTCTTACCGAGTTCATTTATTAAGTAAAAACTGGTCTTGCCACTGATTTACTTCATCAATTTATCCTCTATGTGGCCATTACTTTACATAATTCGAGAATAAAAGAGTCATGCAAATGCAGATACCATGACTTACATGGGGCAATGAACTCTGAGACGGAATAGGACGATGAACCCGGAGAGATTTTTTTCTTCGAAACATCGTGTTAAAATGCTAATATTTACATTATGATAACTTATAAGATAAGTGTAAATTGTTGGTAAATAAATGTCATGCTTCAAGAGACTTAATTTTACATTTGTTTAATTGAGACGTTCACTTGAGAATTTTTCATATTCTGAAGAAGACATTTTCGTATTTGCTGATTTGAGGCATAATAAAAGCTGGTGAAATAAAGATAAATGCTTTAAATATACCAGCCTAAATACCCAGAATTTCGAGAGGCTTTTCGATAAAACCTCATTAGATTGCATACTAGTGTTAAGTGAGATGTTTACGAAGCATCCTCAAATGTCATTGGAGATATAAAAATAAACTTACTCAATTCCGTGAGATAACTCAGAGAATTGGTAGTTCTTTTTACAATTAAAGTTCCTCAAATGTTCCGCACTGTTGAAAATCTTGAAAAAGTATCTTGCTGGGTCTGTAGAAAGATTTGGTTGAACGAGAAAAGTTAGCCAATAGTGTAGAGCACTCAGATGCGGGGAGGGCGTAGTAGTTCATTTTTAGGAGACACCATAAATGCTCGATCAGGCGGCGTGGCGGTTGTGTTTTTGCAAGTCTGGGAAGAGGATTGGGCGTGAAAGTTTCCTGATACTCAATTCAAGTAAGGAGTTGCATTAGATTAAGGGCGGGACGGAAGAAAGCCGACGGAGGAAGATATGGCTCACACCGAGTCTACGACTAAATGAGGAGAAAAGTAGTTCTCCGCTCGAATATCTGCTGGAGACAGAAGGTCAACTTCTTGCAACTAGTATCGGAGTCTGATATTTTTGAACCTCCATTGGCCCAGATTCCGTCCCAGAATCCAAGTTTACGTATATTCACACACTCTTTGTCTCTTGTCTTCCCTCTAGTCAGTTTAAAAATTCTGTCACATGGAACTTGATGAAAATTCTAACTTAACGCTACCTTGCGTTTGTATAAGCCAAGGTTTGCTTTCGGCTTCGGGAACTTTTTCAGTGTGGCTCAGTGAGAGACGGAATCCCAGAAGAAAAACATTGCTTAGCTGCGGGTGTTTTTGCTGCAACCCCTCATCCTCGCATGTCAGTTAAGGGTAGGGATGGCACATCGAATAAATGGAAGCAGAAGGGCATATCATTAGGCGAAATAATTTTAAAATTGTATACTCTAACAATTAAACATTATATCTAAATATGGTGAAATTTGGCATGGAAAAATTGTTTGAGTCGAATAGGATTCGTACCCTGATCTCCCAAATGCTGGTCAATTATGTTAGCAATTGACGCCACGAAGCACATGGTTACAAAATTTCGTATAGAGGAAATTAATGAGATGACAATAGCTAGTAATAGAGCTTATGTTTTCAGGTTAATGAAGCTGAAGTCAACGCTTTCATACAGGGAATAATATATATCAAGATAAAACATATCATTTGGCTATTTGTGATCAGCTCTCTACGAGAGAGAATGACAGCTATTTGAGCGAAAAGCCATCCACAGGATTTGAGAACATTGGGAAAACCGGGAAAAAATGGTTACAAAACGTGGAGGAGGACATGCGTAAGATGCTAATTGCCATAAAGCAGGAGAAAGATGGAAGGCATGTGCCCAACCTTATATGTCGAACAAGTAATGAAAGAGAGAGGTAGTTAAATACAAGTTATGAGAAATTAAATATTAGCCCGCCGAATAAAAGCATTATTGGAAATCCAATGACAACAAATTCTGTAGCAATTAGGTTAGAGACGGTAATAAAAACCTTGAAATTCGTTTGCAACTTGAATAATTTATCATCACTGATCATAACTAAACATATCATGGGTTCATGGACAGCCTCGCCAGAAAACTCCATACCTAGAGAGTTGTTACAGACGTTTTTATGCAGGTTGATTTTAAAAACTTTCTTTGTAGCGGGCTGATGACGGTGATCTCACCATAGCAAATACAATTGGGAATATTAGCCTCCTTGAAAATATGCGTCTTCGTCAATTAAAATCAAAAAGTAGCAGCAAGGTAAAATGTTTTTCAAAGTTATATTAGGTAAAGATACGAATCGTTGGTCGAAATCTTAATAAATAAGTTGGAACAGCAAAGTAATACTAATTGAGCACATCCTGAAATCTAATGGTTTTCTTAAAATTGCCATGGAAAGACAACTTTAAAGTTAAAGAATGGTGCAGTAAGGGGATATATAATAAAAGGATGGATTCAAAGGCCCTGTGATAGAAAAACTTATACTACCGAGCGCAGTTTAATAAAAATTATGTAAAAGTATCTATTAGTACGCCGAATCGGAGCAGTATAGGGAATCCAATGACAACAAATTTTGTAGCAGATAAAGAGCAAACAGCGGTAGCCAAGAAGGCACTGCACCTGCCCAGCTAACGTAGCGCAACAAATTAAGCTTTGATTACAGTATGAAAAAAGAGCTGTCTTGAGACCCAGATCTTTGGTTTGACGTTGAAATTCCTTGAGATCACTTGAAGAGCATAAAAAATCAACTGCACAGCCAGAGATATGGAAGTAGATCTGTAAATATCCTCACAACAACAATTTTCCCTGAGTTCTTATCTATTTATTTCCCCTGACCAGCCCGATAACCATTTATCTCTGTCATACAACTACCTCTCACATTTAATTTCGTCACTCAAAGTTTCTGCACCATTCTTCTGATTTTTAACAATCCTTCTCCCGTGTATACAATCACCGCAAGCTGCCAAGTCAGTTATATCACGTACATCTATCCCTTCTACCCCTTCCCATCCATCTCCTAAGTCTATCCCTTTTCTCCTTTCCAGGAGGATATACTCCCAACTCATCTCTCCACTACACTCCTACCATTCGCCTTCTTTTCTACTTTCCTTATCTCATATCCTATTTCTTCTACAACCTTTCTAATTTTAGTCTTAATTTCCACCTCATGGTTCTCTTCCCCCCTCTTTGCCATGGCCTTTCTCTCTGTTGTTATTAAAAGCTAAATTCGATCCGCTTAAAGCAGCTGGAGAAGTAATAATTAGCCATTGAGAGTATTTTAATAATGTTGCAGGCAAGTTTAAAAAATTTTTGACTACATTTCACAGCAATATAAATGTAGCAAGAGTTAGCATTATAATAATATCACCTCACTCCAAGCACTGTTAAGACTTCGTATAACCTAAAGGAGTACGAATTTCAAAATCTTATGGGTATATATTGCTTTGTTTGGATATACCAGGATATTTGTAAGCTTTATGATAACATGAGACGCATTATTTTGCACTGAGGAGAATATTTGTACTTGGTATCTAATTAAAATGATATAACAATATTTGTGATGTGGCATGAGCCTACAGGTTCTAATGGCATTAAATTTTAAAAAAATGGAATGGGTAACCAACAACTGTTCACTTTCATCTCTTTATTTTACCAATAAGTACACATATGCAAAGTTTCATGCAAACCTCTACATAAAATAAATTACCTCCAATGACCGAAAAAAAAACACCCACCCATGCTGCTGCTCTTCCGTTCTCCTCCTCTCTTGCTTCAACATTCTCCCTCACTCTCTACTTACCTCCACTCACTTCTACCTCCGTCACCAATTTCTACAAAAATCCTCCATCACAGGGATGAGAGACCCCCTTTTCACTGCTTTTGTGGGCCTTATATCCTGAACCTTGAATTATGCGACTCTGAGTTAAAGTTAGGGATATAAATATCGCATGATATCCTTTTATATTCACTCATAAGCCAATTAATTTCACTCGATATCCAATTTAAACCTTTGCCCGTCCGCTTTCAATCCCCGATTGCGGGTAATACACTAAGGCGAGCACAAGATTTAATATTTCCGTTTAGTGATCATTGTATTGCGAGGTTGAAATTGAGTGGGATTATAGAAAAGCTGCATTAAAGGCTCATTGGTATGTGCACCGATTTGGAAAATGAAACAATAAATCAGTGTATTGAGGCTGCGGATAGAGAAGGCTTGTATTTTTGGTCTGAGGATAAAACGTCGATGAATACAATTCAATTCTACTTTGCGGTTTACTAATTGTGTAATAGTATACGTTATTCACATGCGTCGTCGATTAGTTGGATGGGCGGCCCTATTGTTGGAGAAGTATTCGGAAGTATATTGGAGTGGTAACAGGGTAATGAAGGTAGCCATTATATCATAAAAACATGGGTTAAGTCTTCAATTAGTAAAATTAGGAGCGTCAACGCGCCTAGTCATTCGGACGCAACGGCGTAGGAATATGGATTAAGAAAACGCAATAATAGCATATTGAAGATCTATAAGCACATTGTGTGCAGTCAACTACATACTTCCTTATTTTTTGTTAATTTGTGATGAACCATATTTGGGGAAAACAGATAAAATTTGGGAAAAATAAAATATCAGAACGCTGCAGTTCTTAATTTCGGGCTAATACGTCATCTAAAATGACAAGTTCAAAAATGGGCCCAATCTTATTTTGCTGCTACTAATTTCAGATGTTTAAGTTTGACGGGCATTGTCTCGCCTTATCAGAAGAGCCTTCCTTGTCTTTGCATTAGTACTTAATTTAACATTTAGTAATTATCGTTTAAAATTGTAAGTATAGTAACATTAGACCATAGGAAAATTTCGTTTTTAAAAGTAAGGAAGAACGATTGGAGAAAGATTTGTAAAAGATATTTAAGGGGGGACCTCACCCTGACCGTTTTGAAAAATCGATTTTTTTTCTTTGCCTAAATCTATTCCTTATAATGTCTAGTATTGTCCTTAAAAAGGGTTTATTGATATATGAAGTAATTACAAAGATACAAGAAAAATTGTGGAGGCCGGTAATCGTGCCATTTTCTCATTTGACAAATGAACCCATTTCTCATTTCCAATGAATTTTGAAAATTCCTACGCTCGGTAAACGCAATTTTGCGGAAAGCGCACAGTTGATTTTGCCGCCTACACAGCGGAAAATCTCTTCAATGACGGCTATTCCAGCTAGTTATAATGATGCAGCTGATGAATATCCAAATCGGACCAAACGCGCACAACTTGTGCACCAAACTTGACGACAAGCGCATCGCAAAGGCTGAGGTCAAAACGTACGCCAGCAGTAAAGAAGCTCGACAACTCCTTCTGGCGGCCAAGAAGTCAAGGGAAAAAGATTTTCGACATTCGGAAGGAGATGTGTATGGACCAGGAATTGCTGACTAAAGGTAAAGTTGAAGTATTTTGAAGTTATCATAGAAAAAACAGTACCGAAAACTTTAAACGCATTATTCTCGAAACCACATTTTTCAAACTGAGTGCCACTTTTTCTCGGGAACCAACCGATGAAATCGCTTCAATCTTTATTCAAAATACGTGAAATTGTTTTCTCTAACGCGTAGCATAGGATTATTTTTATATTTTTATTTTTCGATTTTTTATAAACAACTTTGTTGCACATTTTTTCACGAAAACTGGAAAATTTTTTTCCAACTGCCGCCATGTTTGTAATTTTTTAAATGTTCAAAAAATCCTACGCTACGTGGCACTCCTGGAGGTGCTTTTCTATGGACATGCCTGACGCGGAAGGATGCAATTGATCCAAAATTCAAAATTATTTCTTTAAAAAATTGTAAAATGTAGCTAAAAATATATACAATCATATGGTAACAAATTTGAAATGATTTGATTGTTTTTGACCCTTAAAAAATTTGTGAATGTTGCTGTTTTTTAGACGCGTCAGGGTGGGGTCCTTTGAGACATCCGAGAGAGTGTGAATAGAGATTAATAGACGACTGACCTTCGATTGTTTTTGGATGAAAGCATCAATGGTTGGTCTAAAAATGTCCCCAAGTTGTATTTTACGGCAGAAAATAAATGACTATGGTTAACTTTTTTATTATATTATTATTATATTTTATAATTATAATCATGACCAAATTATAATATTCTTAGCTCTTGGACAGGAAATTACATGAAAAACTGGAGTTTTGAACGACTTGTCTAGCTTAATATACCGTTCATGAAGGTAAAACGTGATATTTTCACCATTAAATTCACATCGATAGATAAGCTTTTCCAAATTTTGATAAGAAATTGATACAGTAGGGTAAAATTTTTATCAACCAGTATTTCATGTAGCGCAGTATGAAGTAACAGTCACAATTGAAAGGATTAGCACAGGTGACGACATAATAACATATTTCAATTGAATTGATAGATTGTGCTTCACCTCCGTGAGGCACTTCAATGTAGTCCGAATTCGGGGTTTCTGCTTACAATTCATTGTGAATACGTAGGTTTGGCTGGAAGATGAGAACTATGTCCAGTATGCACAATTTCGTTTGAGGCATAATGACCAGCTAATTGGACAAGGGGGTCAGTTCATTTCCATTTGCTACATCTGATAATTGGACCAGAAAATGACCGATAATGGTTTAGTCGAGAATGCCCGTAGGCATTGCCCGGGTTGACCACCAAAATATCTCGTAATTCGGTTAAATGTCCCGTTAATTGAGACAGGAGCGGTTTTCCTGGGTCATTGAGTGCGCGTTTTCATATTTTTTTAGGTAAGTGGTAAAAAATTCTTGGACCAAATTCCACTTTATTGCATCCGTTCATGCGTCAGGACGCATTATAGGAAAATGATGCAGTAATGAAAACGGTACAAGAATAAAATTCAACAGTGCTGAGCTCGAATTTTAGACAAATTCACATTAAATTCTGTTGCCTTCCAGCACTGGAGTTGGCGTGATACCTAGATATTTCTTTGCATGAGTTATAATAATTAGAAAGGAAGTGCTTCGCGGTTAGAAGGAAATCTGGGCATAACCACTCGAGTTATTATGGAATATCTGCCATGTGACCTAAAGGTAGATGGAAAATAGAATTTCATTGCAATAACCCACTCGGTTTAATGGAATATGATCACCTTTTCCTATGGATATAAGAGAATGAAACACGTTTGCAAAGCTTCACGGAAATATGAATATTGATAAAAATCGAACCAACCGCCACATTTCCTTCATGAAAATGGAATGAAAGCACGGAAATATTTGAATCTATAATCTTCGGAAACTTTATATAAATAAATAAATTTATTTACAAATAACTTACATTCTGTAATTTCCCTTTGGATTATTCCGTTAATTATTCTGACCAATCACCACCTGATTATCTCTCCAGTATGTTTTTGAAATTATGGGGAACAGTTTGTACTGGCAGATGATTGCCTTAATATTGAGGTTATTCTGTAGATTTAATTGAGTTTAGGACGTTTAGCAGTAAGCTGTAATAGAGTATGCAAGGATACCAGCCTTCGCAGTACCAGAACCACGTGCAGCTTTCCCTGCTAACGGTTACGGCGCTCTACCGGTCAGTTTTGGCACATTTTCGCCAGAATGTCACCAGAGAAACCAAAGCATAGTAATACCCTAGGCCCACTTACCCTATTCTGCTCAAGCTAGGATACCTTCTGAAAGGACTACCTTGAGAGCCAGCATACTGTTGCCCGCGACCCACCACTAGGAGGAATATGCAGTGTACTGACACACCGGGTTAGGTGTACAATTATGTATTAATGAGCGAAACCAATGGACTGTGCCTACCCCGGAAGGGAACGGTGTGATGGGTATGTGTGTATGTATGTAGGAAAATGTTTCTCTTCCCGTCCATGGTCAATCTTTATTCTATAGAATTATAGTCATCAGGCACCCGACGACTTTCAATTCTTATTCTATTGAAATTATTAAAATTAGGTCCCATCAAAAATCCCACTCATATATTGTGATATAACTACAGGCTTTATCGGAAATCAAAACACTCAAGTAATGGTCCAATAATATTTTTATTATTTACGTGACAAAACCCGGGTCGTAAATAATAAAAATATTACTGGACCATTACTTGAATGTTTTGATTTCCGATATGGAGAGGTTCCACAAAATGAAGCCTGAATTATTAGTTATACAGGTTTTATGTTTTCAACTTCCGATGTTTTAGTTAGATATTGTTTTAGGCTGTCATTTTAAATGCAAACAGGAAGATTGAAGATCTGCGGTACTGTGGAACCTTGAAATTTGAATTCACCCACAAGCAGTTGGAAACTTCCTAGAAGTTTATGATGGAAAAAATCATTCTTCTAGATTTGGATCAAAATCCTCGATTTAAAGGTATCTGGCTTTGAAATGGAATTCCTTCAAGCCTCTATTAGATTCACAAAGGAAGAGGATGCCCAGATAGCCTTATTGATTATAGCACTCTTCGCGACATCGAGGGGTCTGGTTTAGAATCCCAGTCCAAGCAAATGACTTTTTTACTCTGACTTTTACACAAGTGTGTGCTATTAGAACTATTCACGGTATATACATCCTATTCCTAGGAAAGACAATTTATACAACTAAAATTAGAGTTCTGAAAACCCAACTTGTCGAACGAGTATTGTTTATGAATCTATATTTAATTATTCACCGGTTGATAAATAGAGCAGTGTTTAGAGTTTCATAACAGGCGATAATACCGTTTTATATGCTAAGTAATATTAAAATTGAGTAATAATAAAAATCTGGTGGAAGTTGAGGTTAATATTATGCAATTATACTTTCAGCAAAACATTCACGTTACCAAAAATGTGTTTTGCCTTCAGGAAAGCATTTCCTCATTGAATTTTGCGGTTCATGTCCTTCAAAAAATACTGCTCAATGTGCTATCCTGCCTTATTTGAGTTACTAGTGAACAACTATTTTATATTTTCTCTGCTCGCGGAACCCGAGAAAGGTTTCCGTGGGAAAAAGTGAATGATTCAATTGGTGTTTTAGGTGCTTGAATGACATTTCTGAGGATGTCTGAAGATATGATAATAGTGCTCGAGGCAAAACAATAGGGAACGATAAAAGAGAATACAATCACTATAACAAGTGCAGGGGACGCGCCTGTGTTCTGGAGGGCGTGATAGGCGACACTTGCCTTGGCCTAACAGTCAGGGGTGACGTGTATGCAACGCATTCCTGACTGCCACGAACTGCGAGGTTCCCTAAGGACTTCGGAACCCATCGCAAAGTCACGAAGGAAGCACGTAGAAGTGTTCTCTATACCAGTCCAAAGTTTTTGTGATTGCCTCAGAAGCCCGGAGGACTGTATGCAGTGATTCATGCTCCATGGCCACTCTTTTGGCTGACGAAAAAGAGTAGGAGACAATACGGTGAGCGTCCATCGTTGTCCGAGAGTAAAATTGTTAGAAAATGTATTAATTGCACAAAATACCGCCTTGTTTCACATTGCGTCCATTGTAGAAATAATCGCCACTATCACCAGGACCGAAAAAAATACTACCATTACGTTTTAAATGGACCCCATTCTTGATGTGAATTGGCCGCAGGTGCCCGACGATAAGGATAAATCATACCGCCAATAATATCTCGGCGTGTCAATTTCCGTTCATGGTACTTGTTATTTGATAACCTGAACGATTGAGTACTTCGTATCCCATGGGGAAATTTTAAGTTACTTTATCATTAATAAATTTTACAGAATTATTCTATCATGTTCTTTTGTCGCGTTCTCGATACTTAATCTTTATAAATATATATTGAAATGACGTAATATCTTGATGTTCGTTACTCTTTTCCTCGAAAAACTATTGAACTGCTTGACCTGAAAATTTGCAAAAAAACGTTTATGTCAACTTGACCCAAACGAATTTAATAAAGGTCTCCGGGAAAGACGGCTCTCAGGTCGCTAAAATTGTGCTCCTTTAAAGTATTGGAATCAGTACAGAGGTTTCTTTTCCGCTTTTATTAATCAATCGTAACCACGGAATTGAGTTGAAATTTCAGGTATTGAATGGATGAAAAAATGGAATATTTAGTTTTTGCAATCATTCTTTTTGTGCTTTCTTTTCGCTTAAAAATACGTACAATTCTAGGTTTTTTCCTTTTTCTGCTATTTTAGCTATAACATAATTTTTTTATATTCAATATGTTCAGGGTAAACTATGAGGAAATCCACTGTCACTATAGTAAACCAAAATTCATCTTGAAGGAAAAATACATTATGTTTTTTACATATATATAGGATAATTCTTGGTTACCTGAGTAATGACTATGAACAGAGAAGTTTTATGGGCCTTTCATGGCATTCATTTAGTGAAATGATCAATATTGGTGAATTTGAGTTAGATTTCTGCGGGAGTATATTGAATCCCAGCTCTTTATGTGCGCGAGTTGTTATGCACGTAGTATCTGCATAAAACTGATCATAATCATAAGAGCCATATACTTTTGCACTCTGTTAGATACCTAATACATGGTAATCATTGCCAAAGAAAGATTAGAAAATAAATAATTCCTAAGATACCTCGGTTATCATATGGAATGCAAGTTGTACAGAGGAAATAAGAAGTCAAATTACTCACATAAAGAGAACCCTCCGTAAAGTTAAGCAATCATTGACTACCAAATCAGTTAACGTAGGTATTAGAAAAAGATTTGAAAAATATTGTATTAGGGTTGTGTAGCTCTATAGAGTAGAAACGTTGACAAAGACGTTGGGAAAGAGGAGAGATATCTATCTGATTTGAATTGTGACTAAGGCGAAGAATGATAAGGATAAAATTGGTGGTAGATTGAGAAAGGAGGAAGGGCTGGAAAGAATAAATGTGAAAATAAACATAATCAGAACACTCAGAAAGAGTTTATCTTGCTGGATAGGACAACACATGAGAAAAGACTAATATCCTTAAAGGATTGAAGGAAGAAAATATTGTGAGAAATAGAAGGGGGAATAAGAGGTTATATCATAAAAGCACAAATAATGTGGGAAGTAGCGAAAAAACGGTATATTTAATTTTTTCAATCTCATTATCAAGCATTTTTTTTTCATAAAAATTCATTTTCAATTCTTGCATTATCAATTTTTCTCCAACTTTAGCAGTAGCAGTATTTCGTATATTCAATGTTTTCAGGCTTTACTATAAGGAAATCCACTGCCACTAGTAAGACTAAAATGTGTCTTGCAGGAAAGTACATTGTTTTACCATACTATATCATCATTCATGGCAACACACAGCAATGAATATGAAAATGGAAATTAGTATGGGCCTATCAATTCATATATTTAGCGAAATTATCCATTTTGGTGAATTCGAGTTAAATTTCTGGTGGGGTCTATTGAGTAGTAACTTTTTATGACGGTATAAAAATGGTATCTATATAAAGAAGTCGAATCACTCACATAAAGATGTTCTTTTGTTGAGTTGAGCAATCATTGACTGCCAAATCATTTAACGCAGGTATAAGAAAGAGATTAGCAAAATACTGCATTCAGATTGTGTAACTCTATGGAGTAGAAACAGAAAGGCATCTACAGCCACATCATACCCCGCAAGCCGCCGCATGGGCATGTGGCAGGGGGTGTTAAGTAACCAGAGGTGTAAAGATGTAAGTTTTTTGGAAGTGGAATGGTGAAATGTATTATGGGAGTGTATTTAGTGGAGCTTAGTTTTTACTGTGGTCGCTTATTGTTCGCGGAAAGAATGAGTTTTTGTACCTATCTGTTCGGCAGTGTATCTCTCTTATTTTCTCGCTTCTGTCAGACCTAGAAATGTAGTGAGGCGTCGTGATAATATTGTGTGTTGCTCTGAAAAATATCAGTTCTGAATTTCTCAAGCAACCTAGGCCTTACGTGTAGCCTCCGAGTCTCTAGGGGCTCCCACCTTAACCCCTCTAAAAGTTGTGAGACACATTATGTACGCTCGTAGCAGTTCATTGATTTTTCGGTTGTCTTTATGATCAGGGTCCCAAATCCTCGCGGCATAGTATACGAGGTGTGGCTTAAGAGAGAAGTAGCATCTCTCTTTGACTTTTTCATCAGAGGACCTTCCTATTATACGTTTAACAAAACCTAGATTCTTTAATGCTTTGCCACATATGTTTTGTGTGTTCCCCACGATTTATCTTAAGTTATTGTAATTCCAAGATATTTTATTGCATGTGAAGATTTTATGTTTAACTTACCCACAGTATAGGTATAGCATTTGTGTGATGACTTTCGTAGGAATTGAACTGTCGTGAATTTGCTGATATTTAACTCTAATCCCCACTCCTGGAACCACGAATGAGCGTTGTTAAGGTCAGATGACAGGGCTTCAAAGTCCGCGCCTTCGCTTATTTCATGGTAGATAATTGTATCGTCTGCAAATAATCTACATTTACTGCTAACTCGAGAACATAGGTCATTAATATAGATTATGAATGAGAGGGCCGATCACGCTTCCTTGAGGAGCATTGGATGTGACTTGACCATATTACAGCTAAAATCATCAAAAACTCTTTGTTTTCGTCACTGAGAAAGTCCAAGTCCTTATCCAATTCACTATCTTTCTATTAAATTAGCATAAATACAATTTATAAATGAGTTTTTTGTGAGGAACGTTGACGAATGCCTTACTGCAATCATGGAGTATCGCGTCGACTTACTTTTTCGATTCACATGATTTTAGGATATCATGAGGGAAGAGCGCAAGCTGTGTTTCGCAGGACCTGCCCAAACAGAAGCCGTGCTGACTGACTGTTCAAAAATTTACGATTATCCAAGAATGTCATAATATTGTAAACGACAATGTTTTCTAGGATCTTACATAAAAGTGATGTTAACGATATAGGCCGGTAATTTCCTGGGTCAATTCTCTTCCCTTTTTTAAATATTGGAGTGATGTTGGCTATTTTCCAGTCTTTGGGTGCGTTGCCTTCGGAAAATGATTTGCTAAATATAATTTCTAAGAAAGGTGCAATCTCTGGCACTAACTCCTTGAGCACGCATACAGGTGATCCTTCTGGACCTAGGGACTTGTTACTTTTAATCGCACGCAGTGGTTAGATTATTCCATCATGTTGAATTGTTATTTCAGCAATCGGCTCATTATAGTCAGGAATGTCTAAATTGTGTATTTTATCACCCTTAGTGAATACACTTTCAAAGTAGTGATTTAAAAAGTTGGCTTTGCCGATTGTGTCCAATAAAGACTCTCCAGTTGAAGATTCACCCTGGAGCTCTCTCACGTAAGAGCAGAATGACTTGGAGTTTTCATGTAGTAGGTAATTCAACGAGGATTTTTTTCTTGAAGTTTTGTAGAGAAGTTCGCATTATTTTCTTCGCTATTGAGCACTGAACGACGCATATTTTTCTCACCGCAAGCTCCGTTATTTTGTTACTTAACAGAATTTTTATATAGATTGTGTAATAGCCTTTGTCTCTTGAGCTCCCGCCTTATTTCGTGGTTATACCAACGAGGTTCTTTACCCTCCCATTTGAATTTGTTTGGAATATATTCATCTATTCCTCTACAAAGTATTTTCAAAAAAGATCTCCATAATACTTCGGTGCTCTCGTCCTTCATTTTGGCTACGAATTTCGTGAATGAAGCTTCTAATGCCTCTCCGAATTTTACGTAATCGAATTTTTCAAATAAGAAGACTTTCCATTTAGGTTTAACAGTAAATTCTACTGTTGTTTTCGTGAATTCGTGAAAATTACCTAATGATTAGTTATTCCTTCGAGGATATCAACGTGTTTAATCATTGTAGGGTGACTAAAAGCTAAAAGATCTAATATTTTTTTTGCCTCTCGGAGGTTCAGTTACTACTTGATTAAGGGAGTGGCGTGAAAGTGTGAGGCCTCGCTTATATCACGCTTCCTTCAACTTGGTTCAACGCTATTATTTCTCCAATTTATAGCTGGGAGGTTAATATCCCCACCAATAATTATCACACTTTTATTATCTTTGGAGGTGAATAATGTAAATTGAGTTTCTACTTTATACAAACCGTCTATTTTGGAATCTGGTGGTCTGAAAAATGAGTATTTTACATATTTCTTTGGTTTTATTGCTTAATAGTACACCAAACGCTCTCTATTTCATTGTTGTCTAATATATGTGCGGCACCATTCAAATATGATTAAACTGCTATAAATACTCCGCAGCCATTAGGAAAGAGGAGAGATATTGAAAAAGTTATTTAAAATTTAACTAAGACGAAGAATGAAAAGGATGAAATTTGTGATAGATTGAGAAAGGAGAAAGAGCTTGAAAGAATACATTTGAAAAGAAACGTTAGGAGAACACTAAAAAGAGTGAATCATACTGTGTAGGACACCTCTTGAAAAAAGATTGCCATCTTTAAAGAATAAGGACATATTGTTGGAAAGAGAAAGCGAGGATGAAGGAGATATATCAAGAAGACAAAAATCAGATGGACAGGAGTAATGAAGTGGTGAGGGAGGCATCACAGGACAGAACAGCACGGAGGAATTAGTTGAGAAGAAACCAACCGGAGGACAGTTTCAACAAAATGAGAGAAGAGAATTAATTACTATACCCATGAAAACTTACTTCCTAAAACATTCCTACTTAAAGCATTAGAGTGATTGCTAGTGTGTTAATAAGCTCTCGGTCCCCAGACACGTGCTGTGTAGCATCCGAGTGAATGTATTACCCGTTTATCTTGACATTTTGCACGAAGGTAAATGATAACTTATTCTAATAAAATTGCTAATATGGCTTCGATTGATATTGGCATAAAATTTTGCTAACGTTCACTCAAGGGAAAATATACTTTAAGTTTTCTATAACCTTTCCCATGTCACTCTTGAAAACTGGAATACAATTTTTCTGTTGAAAAATAAGCATTTTTTTCAGTAAAATAGCTTGATACTATGCATCATTAAGCGAAATAAAGGGAAATTTCCACTTATTAAAAACACAAAATAAAAATAATAAACCAGATTGTCTTCTGTATGAATAAACGTACACTATAATTTCTTCTCTACTGGATCTACGGACCTTCCCGTAGTGAATAGACGAGCGTAAGTGAATGGACGTTTCTGCAAGTTTCAATCAAATTTAATCTAAGCTGATACTTTGCATGAAGTATAAAGTTCATTCTGCCCTCTAATTAAGTGAATGAATGATTGAATAAAAGTTAAATAAAAGTAAATAAAAACATTACGTGAATAATGAATAAAAATCTATTCCCATAATTACCATTGTATTTAGGTTTAATATTTTATGAATACAATTCAATATGATTAACCCCTAACTAATTAGTAAATTTGGAAATGCAATAACTATGGTTTTAGTATTTAATGGATTTAATTGAACGTTTCAATCGTCCATCTCTGTGTTATTGGACCGAATATATAGCGTAATAATGTAAAATACGTTTTAGTTATAGCAAGTTTAATACATGTTCCAAAGTTAGTTTCTCGAAATAATTTTATCCATATTTCAAACAATCACCTCAGAGAAAACTTACAGAGAACGTACTTATAGCTCAATGAATACTCTTCACGGCATTGTACGGTAAAGGCAAGGACGTTCGATATCTAATTATTATTACTAAAATCAAACAAAATTAGCTAAAGAGAACTTAACAACAAGTGTTAAATTAATTTAAGAAATGTGCAAGCACTAATTATCTTCTCCATATCTAAACTCTCCTCTCAAGTTCATGTGGAAATTCTTCGATTGCATGAGATAAGAAAAGTCAAATGAAATGACCTGACCGCTGCATCAACTTCATTGTACTACGTGAACTTGACGGAGCGACTTTCCGTCTGGAGAGATGTAAAAGCTCTGATGTCATGTATATATATGTATATAGTTTCCATCTCACATTATTACATATGTATTCTCACAGCACTCGTTAATTATCTCTTATGTACTTACCTAGGCCAGGAAGTTCCTTGAGCGTGTAATAGAACGGACCTCGGTTTCCTCCCATGTGACGAGACTTTATGATCATGAAGGAAGTTAATCTCCAGAGATGAACTTCCTTTCCTTCCAGTCCTGCCCTATTTAGCTCTTTATATCCTTTCTCCTTTTCTGATTGCATTTTATTTCCTCTTCTTCTCCTATTTTCTTCCTCATTTACTTAGCTCGTAGCGCCCTCCCTCTTTCGTTCACACAACTCGGAGGCTCATCTCCCGTCATCTCCTTCCTTCCACGAGCCTGTACTTAACTTCACTTCCACCACCTCTAGAGTTCATTTCCAGGGAAACACAAAACGAGCAAACGGGATAGTAGACATTAAGTCAAAAAGGCGTTTAGATATGGCAGGAAGTGTTAATAACATGAATATATGTAAGATAATGAAAAATTCTGATTTTACAATTAAGAGCAAAATAGACGATGCAATGCGGCAACAGCCTAATTTTTAATTTAATATCAATGACTTTGGTTAGAAAATAGCAAATTTTGCTAAAAATAGGCCACCATAAACCATAATGTACTCAGTAATAGCACTAATAATTATAAGTAACATTTGCATCATTTCACAATCCCTCACCTTAAATTATAGCCTCATCTCCAATAATTTATACTCCATACAATATTTTTATATCATTAAACTGAGATAAAATAAACTGTTTCTGCCGAAACTTTTTGGAGCGGCATCATGTAAATTAGAACAAGGATAACTTTGTGAATCGACGTAAAATATCTTGTTAACGACCTTCATCTCACTGCAGTAACTGGTGATTCTGTATACAGCACATCCTTTGTCGTAAAACAAGCACAAAAGTTTACAAAAATACTCACAAAATGATTAATTGTTATTTAACTTGAAAACTGAGGAGAAAATCACACTCCTTCCTCGTTGCGCAACCAAGCTGCAACACTTCTGGGCCCCACAGTCTTCCCGAATGTTCATCCTGCTCTGCCTTTTTGATCTCATGCGAAACCCTTATGCATTTTAGAGAATTTGGGATTCCATTTTAAAAAATTCTTTCCGCTTAAGATATTCTCATTCATATTTTTCTATTTTTTTTCATAATACATACCATATTTGTTTTTATTTGACTGTTGTAAGAGTTATAAAAATGGAATATTTTAAGATCAATAAGAAAGGGGAAGGCAAACTGGACGGGACAGTTAATGAGGAATGATAGCCCATTAAAAAGAGTATTACAGAGACAGAGAGGGAGAGGCAGACGAAGAAATAGTATGCTGCCTGATATAATGAATAGAAGGACTGAAGGAAGGCTGAGGAAGGCAGCACAGGATAGACGATCATGGAGGGAGCCGTTAAATTGAAATCTCTCTGAGGACAAATGCACCTTAGAAGATGAATAAGATGTAAAATCCAATTACTGTAATTCATGGACACAATGGTGTTTTATATGGCTTAAAATCTTCGTAATTAGCTAAGCACTCATGCATAAGGTTCTAATACGACTCATTTGTTTCACTCTTTGGGCTTCAAACCGAACGCATCCAAAGGTTTGTTTTCCGCCATCGTGTAAATCATAACAGTGAGTAATAAATTTATTTTGAAAATAGTTGAAAATGTATACGAACTACAAACCGCGGCCTTTTCCACGCCATCAGTGCGTCAGAACTTTCTCACTTTAAAAGCCAAGCTGGAGCTCGGAGCCGGAAATTGCATAATATATGCCGATATGAAGATGGCTACTTTCTCTACAGATATCTCTATCTTTTCTACAATTATTAAAAAAAATACTATTTTAAATGGAAAATAATTTGATACTATTAAAGTTTTGAGATGTTTCTTATCAAAATGAGATCAATTTCAATGTATTTTATGGGAAGTGTTATGTTGTTTGAGTTACTTTAACGAAATGCTCGGTTCCTTTCGTACTCCACCGCATTCTTCTTCTTTCAACTATTCAGTCCCTCCGACCCCACCTTTCCCATTGTGTACTGGTACCATCCTTACAGCTGTTGCCAGTTATTTTTAAATAATAATTAAACACGTTTTCCTGAAGAAAACTCTCTCGTCTCTTTGTCTCCACCCCTTGTCCTCCTCCAGCCAAAGTTTCTTCTCTCACTCCATTTACGATCAGTGGTCATGCTCTTGTAACTGTACTCTTACTTTCTCCGCCATTCTACATCTACATCCGCGAAATACCATGCAAGCCACTACTTTGGTGTGTGGCGCGGAGTGATTCCCTACCAGGCATGCAGCTCATGCGGCTCATCCCAGTTCAAATCAGAACCGTGCAGTTTCCCCCGGCCACTAGGCGCAGGCAAAATAGCAGTGAGAACAATGCACGGTCAAACTAGAAACCAGGAGAGTGCCATGCGGACGAGTATGCTCCATGCAGTACACTAGTTAAGATGAAACTACTGGTTGGAATTTATTGATTATAACTCAAGGTACTAAATCATGCAAAAGCTGTAATATGTCAGAAATTTAAAGCGAGATGATAAGTTAATAACGATGGTAAGATATTTAGCGAAATCGCAAAACTACTTTGCCAAGTGAGGATCCAAGTTTTATTGAACTGATTTATCACAACTTTTATGATCCCTTAGAGTTTGTTAAAAGAGAGGCGTTCTAAATCTATCGGATTTTCAGCCCATTTCCTTAATCTTATATCCTAAATCATTTCTACCATAATAATTTTGCTTTAGCAAAATATATTGAATATCTGACAAAAAAATTCTACAATAAACTTTCACAAAAAATCGAATCTAGATTTTTCCCTGCAGTCATATAGATATTTCTATGCTAATTGTTTCAAAAATTCAGTAACACAGCTAGGTTCATCGTACTTCTTCAACAAATCTTGCTGCACTCCACTATATTCGATCTATGTATGAAGTAAGCTCTGCTTCATTAGGGTCCCAAATGCTAGCGGTGTATACCAAATGAGGACTCACAAGAGAAAACATTTTTTTTACAGATTCTCATGATACTCGGGAAAACATCCTCCCTATCGAGGTCTATTCCTCAGCAATCTAACCGATGAGTAATCGTCTCATCTTTGTACTCCCATGGCCCTATTGTAGTCACTCCACACCGCTGCATTTTTTTTCGCCTCGAGGGTCCAGGGAAGTACTGACTTGTTTTTAATTAACCAAAGCCAGGCTGATTTTAATGAACTAAAGCCATCATTTTCATTCAGTACTTTGAAACGAGAGCCACTTTTACGGGCGTTTTATAGCCGGTGTACTTGGTGCATGAGTTAAGGGGGTCACCCTTTGTTCATAGTTGTCGCTGTTTATTTCCTCTTTCTTATTTTTCGCCATATTCTCAGTAATTATTTTTGTTTTCGGGCTAAATCTCATAATTTATGATATATTTTGCTGTGAGGAGGGAATTTTTTCAAGGGATGCATCGTACTGCCGTTTATCGATTTAAACTCAATATGACATACGTCGTAATATTTAAATAACTAGGTGCAACAGATATTTTATTTATGATCAAGTATTGTCAATATAAGGGTAATTCGAAGACTGCATCACAATGGCGGGATGGCATTTTGAATTAAAATCATCCCTCTTTCTTTTAATCATCAAATATAAATTGAGACATGTATTAAAAGTACTGCATATATGTCTTAGCAAAATCAGATATCACGTGAGCAAAGCTCGTAGGAATGATACGTATTAGTTTTAAGATACTCCTATACTCTCGGTGACTTTATAATAACAGATAGTTCAGGTTTTATACATACTATTGGTTGGTTTATCGATATTAACAATGGAGAGAATTAAAGAATTGGTTGGCACACCGAGAAATCAACTATATTGCTTGTCCCAATTTGTTAATCTAATTCACAAAGTCATCATAGTTTTTTATTACCTGTAAAAATAATGAAATGAAAACAACCAACTGCCAGGTGACCTTTGCTCTCTATATAAGACTAAATGAGAGCTACTCTACGCTAAGCGCTAACGAGAAAAAAGTCGGACTTTTTTCCCTCCCTGTATTATATGAGGAAACGTGTAAAGCGTTCATTAAAAATAATTGTAAATAAATAATCTTAAATTGTATATATGATATCTAACGAGTTCTCTGTTTTTTACTAAACTGTAGTTTGAATTTTTAGGGTTACATGCAAGTATTTATTTGAGGTATTATAAAGAAATTTAACTCTTCAGAAATTTTGTCATTTATCTCATGTTAGAGTGATAAATTGATTAGTATTTCCTTCACCATGATGAAAAACATGTGAGCACGATTAGCAAGTTCTGCGTTCTGTCGCCGCGGGAAATAAACGGCGTTTAGCGAAGCTTTTGCAAAAACCATCTTAGGGGTTCATAGTCTGGAAAATATGTCTCTTCAAGCAGCCGCTCGTAAATGCTGCACTAGTTTTTTCTAATGGGTGAAGCTTGGAAAAAATACCTTCTCTGGGAACAAAGCGTATCCTCTCCACCAGAAACTTCCCCTATTCTCGTATGAGTTCAAAATCCTCACATAAAGTCAAAATTTCTCTCCTTGATCAAACAATTTTCTGTTTTTCTTTCATTCTCCATATCTCTCTCCGATGTACTCTAAACATCAATAGACTATTTTTATTTCCATTCACTTTCTCATTTTCCCTTAATTTTCCGCTTTTTCATTCTTACTTGGGTCCATGTGCTTTACGTAGAAACTAGAGACGCTGCGTTTCGTTTCCGCCTATTTCTCATTTCTCTTCGTCTGCCCGGAGCAAACTAACTCTCTCAAGCGGAAGTTTTTGGCATCAACAAAAATAAGTATATTTTCCTCTAATATTGCTAAACCTACGAGAAGCAACAACATCAAAGATGCAAACAAGAATATATTGATAGAGGATGAAGACATTGGGAACAGATGGAAGGAATACAACGAAGAACGTTACCAATGGTCGACACCGCTGGAAGAGAACCTTGTCAATGACGAGAGCAAGGTGGAGTCGGAGAACTCGGAATGGATTACGACGATAGATGAATTATCTATCAACTATACATGAAGCAAGTCGTCGCAATGCGAATAACAGAAGGAAGCCAAATAGAAGCTTACATTAACAAACGAGTAAGACAATGATGCAACCTATTACCAGCACTGCTCAACATGTACTCGGAGAAGGCCGTACGAGAAGCGCAAGAAACTGGACTAATCGGAATAACAATAAACGGCGAAAAAGTAAACATGCTCCCCTTCGCAGATGATATCACAGTCACAGCAGGAAATCGCTAGGATCTTCAAAAGTCACTAAACTCATGGACCAAATTTTTTAAAGAAGACTAAAATCCTAGTATGCGGAAGAGAGAAGATGAATGCAGAGGCAATCCTGAGAGGAAAGAAATTCGAGCAAGTGAATTTCATCACCCGTCTCGGAAGTACCATCACGTGGGAAGTACAACGTACATTTTCACTCCAGAAATGTGTTATAGAGCTCCATAATCAGTGACGATGATCAAATGTAGCCATATTACTTCCTATCTACTGGTCAGGAGTCGTCGAGAACTCTTTGGAAATTTCTGCGAGTGATTTTTTTCCTCGGAGTAACGTTTTTCCTAATCATCTATTACTCTCCCAGCTCTGAGCTTACACACCTACTATGCTTTCCGTCGTTGATTCCAGAAAGTGACTGCATAAATTTTTGGGAAGATAAAAACGGAAGCAAGCGAGGCTCATCAGCACATAAATGAATTAATTTCAGCAATAGAACTACTTTAATTATTTTCGGTTGTTTTACTCGTAGCAGCGTTAAAGCTACAACGTTGCCAAGTTGATCGAATTTTACAATTTGATCCCAAAGTTCTGGAAGAGGGAAAGAGTTCGAGTGAAACAAAAAATTGATTATGATACATCAACATGTTTTCATTTAATGAAGCTTCTCTTCCAAGAGCTTCTCCATTTTCATTAGATGGGAAATGGTAATTAACTTTGATTTACAACTACCTGGTCCTAATTTAATTTGCTTGTGGTATGCTGAATAATCAAAACTTTCCGGCTCTATAATTTGAATGTTCGTAATTGGAAATGATGTAAAACACTTCATATTTCTACGAGGTGGAAGAAACGCGCACATGTAAATAGTGGTCTTATTTAGGTTGCTCTTTCGTTGAAACTGCGGTCTAATTATTAAAAGAATACATGGAGATTGAAAAATATACAATTAATTCAATATGATGAAAGTATTCGTGATGAATTTGATTAAAAATTGTCGAATGATTCTGTATCTCTTCCATTAAATTAATATGTAGTTATCAGGTATAAATTCATTTACTTTGATTTTCTCATGCTTCGTTTAAAATGGGAAAGGATAATTTCAAATAGAAATTATTAAAAAAATTCAGAGTTCAATCAAATTCAAATCGTGGTATTTGAAAGGTCACGTTCACATTTCCTTCACTATCAGTGCTATTCGCATATTTTTCATTAATAGTTTTTGATCAAACATAATGGTGAGCGAATTAATACGGGATATAAGTAGGGTATTAGTGTATTTTGAGCTCTTTTCTCAGTAACTTTGTATCATTTAAAGATACAACTTATGCCAAGTTTCCAACCTATGCTACAAATGCCTGAGCATAGGTTGGAAACAAAAGGTATATGGATAGATAGAATTGATATTCTATTGTCTTTCAATGAGCTGTATTTTTTTAAATTTTGCGTTAGTACGGAGAAAGCTTTATAAAATCATGCGCATGTAAGTTATCCTCATATACACAGATTTAAAAGTCTATAAAATTTTCTCTCATACCGACCAAACTTGAGACGTGTAACAATTAGTCGTTCATTTTAATATATGCTCAAGCTGAAGCATCAGTGCTTTGTGTATTTTACGATGCTGCGATGAAAGTCTCGTTTGTAATTTAATCGTTATTTTGCGTTTTTTTCGATGCATAGCAAATTCTTTTACGCTGTGTGGCAGTCTTTTTAGTGTTTCGAGAGAGCAGCACTTCCGCCTTAAAAAAAGAGTTGGTGCACATTAGCTTGTTATATGTTTGAGCAAGGAGTGAAGTAATGCACTGGAATGTAATGCTTCTCCTTTTTATCACCAGCTGCCTGCACACTATTTGGGCATACATGTTCAGTTTCTGCCCCTAATAAATGCTTTCCCTTGCGGTCCAGTGCGCTGTCGTTATTGCAACTGCGCTCACTTACACCTGAGGTTGGAGAAGCGTCTTTCTGCTTTGTTGGCGTGCATTCAGCCTCTTCGTCCACAGTAGAGCAATTTTTTCTCGAATATAGCCCAACCATTTCTTCTCCTTTACTTAAAATTCTCTTGTTCAGTGTAGATTTTTCAAAATTGGTCGGATTTTTTGCGTAGACGACCGACAATTGATGTAAAAAGTTATTTTGGACGGGTGGGTTAGACAGTAGGGTTCTTTTGGGGAAATAGCCGCTAATTAGCCAAAAATGACGGACAAAATGCTCAGGGATGCAAGTATCGTGTATGTTTTGCGTGCATTTATTCACAATTATGAGTGAAGATACTGGAAGTCGTTAATCATACTACTAAAGTGCAACGATATGAGCTCAAAAATACTGTAAACTTTGACTTCCATAAATTTCACTTTAAAATAGAATAAATTATAAAATAAGAGTTAACAAAGTATAGCGTATCCATACATAGAGTTAATATAGCATAAAGATATTTTTTTATATTCAACTAAGAATATTATAATGTACTTATGCGATTAGTTTCTATGATGTTTTCAGTGCCTTTTATAGAAATATTAACAAAAGCTTTGTTTACAAAAATTATGGTGCCTCAAATTTTCAGTATTGTTGTCGTACATGGATTCTGTATTGCTGAAGGCCATTCGCAATTTTGAAGGAATATTGTCGAAATGTAACGCCCGGATTTGTTTTATACTTTGCGAATCCCAAGATTAAATGGAAAACAGATTTTCATTATGAATACGAATATACCGTAATTCTTATCAGATACCGATACTTTTTGATATGTTGATACATATTAATTTCTTAAGACAAAATTTGGGAATTTTAATTAAGGAGCACAGTGAGCAATTTAATCAGGGCAACCTCCGTATAGGAAGACAGAATCAGGGATACTGGAACCGTGATATGATGAGAGACATTACTATCGGTGCAAAAATTATGTAGACTCGAGTGTGGACACTGATAAAAAAATGATGCATAGGATTTAAAATAATTTTTTTATTTTAAGAACGATAATCAACCATTTATTACCGCAAACTGAATTTAGTTACAGAAAAATGTAATTTTCATAACATAAAAAAGAACTCGACGCGTAAATAAGGTGATTTTTATCTTTGCTGACAAAGGAGAATGCACCCATCGAATGCTGATTAATCGGGGATGTTGAAGATACATCGGTTTACTCACGTCGCACAGACAGATGCGAGGATGCGAGATTGTTGTCGCAAATCTCGATGCATCAACAAACAATGCGGGACGGAAATCGCCAAAAAGAGACGAGGGATCAACACCTAGGGGTCCGCTAGTGCTATGGTGAGAGTGACAGAGATCCCGAGGCAGTCGCGAAGTGGGTAAGCAAGCGATTACATAGTCTCTACGACACTGCGGAATCTAAAATTAGTTTCCTCTGATGGTTATCTTCTTAATACTTTTGTTATAATTCCAATGGCTTGCTCGAGGTGTCACGCAGCACAACTACAATGAGTTCAATATTTTTGTGTACTAAGCCACTCCCGCTATTATATTTAAGTTGATTACCGCGTTTATAAACTCAACAAACGACTCATGAAATTCCTTAGGCAGAGAGAGGTTACAGCAAGATTTTTCCCATGTCACTATGGAGACCACTATTCAATTCTTTTTTGCAACAGTAGGAAGCAATAGGTAAATACTGTCATTTTAACGGTGCAAGAGTACGATATAAAATGTCTCAAATTCATAGTGATCAAATAAAAATATCTATACAGGTCTTTAACCTGACTCATTTTTTACGCAGTAAGTTTAGAACTTCTTGAAAACGGAAGATAAATATATTGCTCTGTAAATATTTCTACGGATATTAATTGAAGTTTTAAATAGTTTTGGAAAATTACAGACTACGCCCTGCAAAATTTCTGACGATATCTAAGAGTAAGAAATGCCTTCTTTAAATAATACCTCTTTGGAGGGCATACGATTACCATACCCCATGGGAAACGGCTAACATTTTTTTGTCAAATCTAAAGTGAAGAAGTGCGATAAGGGATACAATATTTTGGTTCCGATGGAATGGTGAGATATTTCTATTTATATTGGGACTTGATTAACAGGTGAAAAAATATTTCGCTCAATCTTAAATTATTCAAACTCCGCCATTGCCCTTCCCAAGCCAGAATGAGAAAGGAGGAGGGATAGAGGAGTAACAACCTCTTTAAAAAAACCAGGGTTCATCTGGCCCGGATGATAGCACCCTGTAAGGGCTCCTGCCTAGGATTACAGGTGAAAAACGGTCAACGGCTCCTGGTGGATATCCAAGCAGGAAGGCGGAAGAACCAAATAAAGGGAAGGCTGATCTCTACAGCTGTGGCAAGCAATCAACCTAGGGGAAGAACACCCCAAAATCAAAATACCTGGTCCTCCCGGTTGGGGGTTAGGCAATTGGGCCAGCACCCCAATGCTCGGAAAAATCTGGAAAATGCTAAAAAATCCAATAAAAAGGAGCCTCGGATACTGGATAGTTCAAATATACAACGACTTAGGCAAAGGAAATGGACCATGAATTTTGGAACTTGGAACGTGCAGTCTTTGACAGGAAAAATGGAAGAAATCACAGAAAGCCTGGATAAAATGAAGATGGATGTGGTTGCCCTGACAGAAACCAAGAAAAAAGGAGAGGGTTCAGAAAGAGTAGGAAGTTACATTCATTTATATAGTAGAGTCCCAAAACAAGAGCGAGCAAAAAGAGGAGTGTCTCTTCTAATTAACAAAAAAACTGAAAGATAAAATTACAAATTGGCAAAGTATAGATGAAAGAATCATTACAGTTAACCTAAACCATCTTGGGCATAGATTAACAGTAATAGGAGTCTATGCACCTAATGAAGACGAAATTATGGAAGAAAAAGACAAATTTCAGAAAATTTTGAATGACCTTTTGAGAGACGTGGGAAAAAATCGGGAAATAATTATACTAGGTGACATGAATGCGAAAATAGGCAGACAGCAGAAACACCCGGTAGTCGGAAAATATGGAGAGGATCGCATAAACAACAACGGCCAGAGACTGATCGACATCTGCGATATACATGCATTGAAAATTATGAACGGATGGTTTGAACACAAATCAAAACATTCATTCTGCTCTGACAGTACAATATAATTTAGAAAGTCTGAATCAAGAAAGTGTGCGAAACTTGTACCGAAACAGATTAGACAATATACTAAATATGGATATGACAAATAAATCCACAGAAGAGTTACATGGTCATCTTGTGAAAGCTATTCACACGGCAGCTAAAGACGCTTTGGGAATAAAAGTGAAATATACGATGAATCACCAAAGCTGGTGGAATGAAGAGTTAGAAAGTTTAAAACAAGCCAAACAAGAGCTTTACAAGAAATGGATTAACTCAAATGGAACAGAAGATAGAATGCGGTATAAGGAAGCCCAGTCAAAATTTAGAAGACAGGTACTGCGAAATAAAAATGAAAAGTGGGACGAAGTATGTAAAAGAATTGATAGCTATATAGGAGGGAAGCAATCAAGGGAGGCATGGAAGGTACTAAAAAATCTGCGAAAACAGAAGAGGAATGGACATTTTCTAAGTATTATACCAACAGACAGTTTAAGTAACTACTACCAAGATTTGCTCCAAGAGAATAGACCACAATACAAGGAAACAAGAAATACCTATCAAACTCACGAAGAAAAATTAGAAATCTCCGAGGAAGACGTACTGAAGGCAATCAGAAAAATGAAGACTGGTACCTCCCCTGGACCGGAAAATATTTGCATGGAGTTGGTGAAAGAACCATCAAAAATGTTACTGTATCTACTAACGACGTTAATAAATAAATATTTAAACGGAGAAAACCTCCCAAATGACTGAAAAAAATCATGGATAGTATCAATTCATAAAAAAGGCCCAAAAGACCAGCCCAAGAACTATAGGGGAATAGCAATCACCAGCACATTAAGCAGAATATACGGTAGAATATTGACGCAGCTCATTGATGAAGAGTATAGGCAATTTGAAAGCGAAGAACAATCCGAATTTAGGGCAGGACGCTCAACAATAGATAACGCTTTTTGTTTGACGCAAATAATATAAAAAAGGAGAGCTACTGACTGAGAAGTGCACTTCATATTCATTGATATCACAAAAGCTTATGACAGCGTACCTTTGAAAAACCTATGGGAGGTACTTGAGGCAACAAACATAAATAAATCTATCATAAGGGCAATACAGAAACTTTATACAGAATCTAAAGCTCAAGTGAAAGTGGGAAACAATCTAGGAAAACCATTTAAAACAAATAAAGGGCTAAGACAAGGATGCTGTCTTTCACCTAGCCTATTCAGAATATATCTCGATGGTGCCCTTAAACAATGGAAAAGACAATGCGCAAACATGGGCTTGCCTGTAGGAGACAAGACCTTATACACACTACATTATGCAGGTGACCAGGTAATTCTAGCCCAAGACAGAGATGATATTAACTTTATGTTTAGAAAGCTAAAAGAAGCGTATAGTGCATGGGGATTGGATATCAACATGCGCAAAACTAAGTATATGTGTATTGGAGGAAAAAATGAAGACATTGTGCTAGAGGATAGCAATGAAATAGTAGAGGCCTGTGATTCATATGACTATTTAGGCATAAAAATACACAGCAGTGGAAAGAGCGCAGAAACGATTAAAGATAGGATTAATAAAGGTAGAACAACCATTAATATGTTAAATTCAATACTATGGAGCAAAGATATATCAAATAGAAATAAAAGATACATATACAACACCATATTTAAAAGCATATTTACATATGGGAGTGAAATATGGCAAATGAATGTGAGTGACGAAAAGAAACTTTTAGCTACAGAAATGGACTTCCTCAGAAGGGCAGCCGGAAAATCCAGGCTTGATAGAGTAAGAAATGAGAGAATTCGAGAAATTATGAAAATGACAACAACCATTCTGGACGAAATCAAGTCAAAACAACTGCTGTGGTACTGACATGTTCAGAGGATGCTCAAAGAAAGACTGCCCCGCACCATCATGGAGTGGAAACCCTATGAAAGGAGAAAGAGAGGAAGGCCACCTAACTCATGGAGAAGCGGAATAACCAAAACCATGGCGGAGAGAAACCTGCAAGAAGGAGATTGGGAAAACAGAGAGGCCTGGAAATTGGATGCCGTAAAGCGCAAGCAAGCGCTATAAAGACGGACACACACATATACATATATGTATATTAAATTATTCATCCGAGTGGATCAAATTTACTGAAATTTTGAGCTGTTTGCTATTGTTCCACGTGGTGCCGGAATTATGTCAAATGGTTAAAGCAAAACCTCTCTGGTGACCTTATCATTTCTCGAATGGCGCGATTAACTCGATTTTTATGAGCGATGTAGTGATTTTCCAGCAAGTTACAAACGTGATGTTTCCTCCAGTTTCACCACGCATACCTTGTTAAGTAATTGGCTGCTGCCAACATTTAGAGAATTAGCACCTTCATCACCATTTAGAATATGATGCAAGGGCCTAACCTGATCTCGAATACATATGTTCACGTCATCGCTTATGAAGTCGTGCTTGCGCGTAAAGTCGGTTCTCAATGGCTTTTGCTGCTTTTTATTTCCGTTATTATTTTAAAGTAATGGTCTCTACCCTTGACTATACGAGTAGAAATAATGCTATAAACATTAATAGAGCAAAGGGAAAAATAAAATTACAAGATACACTTATTGTTCTTCAATGGAGACTTATTTTTCCTGTATTTTGAAAGCTTCAATTTTTAAAAATATATATGTCAATAACACCTCCATGGATGGCTACCTAAAAACATATATCACTCAATTTTAATAATAAAGGATTGAGTTAATTTAGATGGAAATAACACTTCCAATCGGCTTAAATGTTTTATTTTCAAAATTTCCCCGACGAATATGACAGACAGATAAGAGGTAACAACGACGGGCCTTGGACAATTGGGAGGCCGCAATTCTTGCTGCCGGGCAATCGAACCTTATACTGCTTGCTTAAACCTGGAGGCAACGTAGCTATTTGGCTGATTGATTGGCCCGAACCGGCCATTGCCCATCATTGAGAGTCCTCCAGGTGATGTCCCAACCGTAGGGAATTGGAATAAGGGTGAGTGGAGATGTAAACACGGAGAGTCGTCTCCTGATTCCGCAGCGAATTAAGTGCCACCGTCGCATAACGAGTGGCCCTTCTCATGCATCGCCCCCCATTCACCCAGTAATTAGACCCTTCTGTCACTATTTCAGCCAGATACCTTGGATTTGGCATATGATTTGAAACTGCGATTCCCCAAAACAATTATGGACCATAGAAAGTGACGGAATCAGAAAAATTATGAAGGAGCTTCCTCTTTTCGTATTAACCCGTTCTCAATTTCGCATCATACGAAAAATGCAAATTTGCTGGCTCTCGGTGGCCATTAGAGGCATAATTTTTATCACTTACTTTTTTCCTTAACTGACGATTTAAAAACCGAGCTCTCTTTACACCCACAAATACCATAATATATAAATCTAAACTATTGGAATAAAAGGAGGTATTGTATCAATAATCGTATCCATTGTTCTCTTCAAATTAATCCTTGATGACTCCCAATGGACTCTTTCGTCCAACCAAGCTACTTACCAACATTTGACGGATTTTTGTGGACCTTCTTCATATTGTACTGTATTCACTGAATTTTGTAACCATTAAATAATCTAGGGCAATAATTTAGTTTCAACAATAAAATAGTGCTTTTTAGCATCCGATCAATGGAAAATTACCTCACAAAACTCACTGTAAAGCACAAGCGGGACTCTTCGAACATTTACTTTCCATATTCTATGAAGAGATTTGCAGATTTTAAACGATAGAATTGCAAAATAAAATTGTTTAAAAATATTATTTTTTTCCACAGACATGTTAATAAAGGAATACAAATTAATACTTGTAGAATTATTGAAAAAATAGCACAGTAAGAGAACCATATTTCATTTCTAATCAAAATTACAAAAATGTTTAAGGTAAAAAAATATACACATACTATGAAATGTTTCAATTAAATAGCAGTCAATTCAATCCCTTAGATACATTGTTTCATTTAACTCTTTCAAATTATAGGTATCTATTGGCATGAAGTAATCCTAGACGTATGAAATTTAATTGGGAATAAGTTGACGATTTCAAACCATTAGAGACATGTATTGCTAATAGAATTGGAAATTCCATTCGATTGTGATAGAGAAAATGATTAGAGAACTAATATCATGACTGGCTCATATAAATTCAAACCGATATGAAGAGCATCGCTTGAAAAATTTACCAACCTCACGTTCGCAGATAATACACACATAGGCGGATGTTATATCTGTTACGTTATTCGACTCTCATCCATTCCCTCAACATGGCCAAACCAACGAAGCACACTCCTTTCATACACGTCCATTACTGGAGCATTTAATCCACATTCATTAATGACTCACTCATTCCTGACCCTATCCATCCTACTTTTACCGCAAACACTCCTCAGATAACTCATACCTACGGCGTTTAGTCTACTACTATTTCTATCCTGACATACCCATGTTTTACTACCATAAAGCAAAGTGGGAAGAAGTACACTTTTGCACACGGCAATTTTCACTTCCTTAGACAAGCCCTCATTCCTTGATGTGCTCCACATGCTACCTACAACTTTCCTTCCAGCATTCGCACGTCTCTTTATCTCCTCATCTATCCTTCCATCTTTCGCATACATCTTACCTAAGTACACAAAATCATCCACCTGTTCAATTACTTCACCATTTCCAAGTATTTCATATTAATATCATTTCAATGCCACCTGCATTCCACGTGCGTATGAAAGTAATATATTTAATATGCTGATTAAAATCATTTGGTTATATGCTGAATGCATTCTTTATCGTAAAAAAATTATCGGGATAAAATGAGGTTTATGGGAACATGGGAGTACAATTTTGCAATATATTCCAGGTAAGGTGGGTATAATTCATTCTGGCACTGTTTCGGAAGAAATTATGGTTTTCACTGAATCAGGATGTTAATCTTGCCCCTTCTCTCTCATGTAAAATCCGTACGTTTGCAATTTCCCTCGACTAATCCTGTTTCCCAAGCCTAATTCCACCGCATTCGCCGCTCTATTAATGACCATCCCTTGCCATAGGCCCTCCGCTCCCCCAGGGGGAAGAGAAGTCCGACACAGCAGGCGTCGGGAGCGGGTCACGACACACGGTGACAAACATTGGATTATCATCCTCCCAATACGCGCCTCAATCACCCCATCCTCTACAATAGTAACATTGATTACGTTACCATATGAACTCCTCGATTCTCTCCACCTCCAAAGTCTCCCCGCATCATCTACCGTTCTTCGCATCTATCTGCACCTATAACTTGGTTACATGGCATCGATATACCATTATTATGACTTATCTTTATCATTCTATCATTTTTGTGCTTTAAATTGGGGCTTAAGATCCTGATTGCTATCTTGCTAGGTGCTAAAAATCGTAAAAATTGGAGATGGTCGAGCCCAGAGTGCATAGCCATTTGGTTGAGTTTGCGTAGAGTTGCATAAAAGCTTTAATGTAGGTGTTATTGAATAGATCAATCAGATGTCGTTCGTCTATTTCCTTTTTCCTCTGAGCTTCATTTTCTAGGCCATGGTATGATCCATATTCAAACAATGTGAATTCCAGGGGTGTAGCAATACGTCTGAGAGATTACCCTTGCATATATGCTAAAATATTTGTTAAAGGTCAGCAGTATTTGTTCTATCGCTATCCCTGCGAACACTTTCACTTCAATCTTCTCATACCCGCATGCACTTGAAGTCTCCGCACGGTTGCCATGCCACGATATATTGAATGTTGAACCTCACTTCTCCGTGTGCCAACCCTCCATCCATTCCACCGTGGTCACGTTGATTACACTCTGTACTAAGAAGAATTATCTGAGCATAGGATTCGCATTTACGCTACTTTTCTCAACCATCCCTTAACAAAACAAAAGGTTGAATTTTAAACAGGCGGCAACTCTATTACCTCATTGTTTTGGATTCCATTTACTGATGGACTATACTTTTTTCACGATCACTTTTTTTATAAAAAAATTTCTTTTTAGGGCTTGTAATAAACATTATTTTGGAACAAATCGCCAATAATATCACTTTTCACTTCTCTATTTATCTCCCCTGTAGATAACTCAATTATTACACTATCTAGAAGTGCAATCACTAAAATTGAAACCTACCACCATTCAACATTGCATATAAGATGGTGATACGTTGCCAGGAGGTTCCGGAGTGCCTCCGTTCTTATTTACGCTAATTTATGTATTTAACGCAGTGAGTCCAATTTCTCTCATTCAGTAAATCCACTGTGTGGAGCCAGAGAGACGCTGTCTTTTACGCTATCAGCTTATCAAATGTTAGATAACCTTGAGATATGCTCAGAATATGCATACGCGATGAGAATATAGAAAAATGAAAGTATGATTAGTGATAACTGGATATAGATATGAATAAGATGCATGAAGTTGGATAGAAAAACAACGAGAAGGAAAAAGTATCAACGGTAAGTATGAAAAATAATTTACTGATTATTATATGTTGTAGTTAAGGACTCACTCAAATGTATTTAATTGGTTCATGATTCTGGTAGGATAATTTCATCTGAGAAAATCTCTCTCTGGGGATTAAATTCCACGACCATGCTCACTAGGATTAGCAGAGGAAATATATGCATCGTATTATCTGCAATCAATTCCAAGTGTTGTAGGCCCTTCGTTTCCCATGTCATTGGCCAACTGAATGTTATCATTTCCATTTATTCTATTCGTTCTTCTTCTGCTCATGCATTCATTCTCTTCTTCTCTCGGCATATTTTTTTCTTTTTATCCTCTAATCCCGTATAGCTTTGCAGGCGATTCCCGTTTCGCCACCGTTTGTATTATTACCATCCCTTCATTTATTTCTCTTTAATACTCCCAACCCACCACGAGTATCATCCGGCCGGGCACGATTTTTCCCCATTTCCCCAATTCATTCAACGTCTTTCATTATACAAGGTTTTTTCCCCAAAGATTGTACTCCTTAAGTCATCTTCGCCTGACCAAACTTTCTTGAACTTAAAAGATAATGAATAGTCCTGAAAATTGCTGCCGAATAAAAGTAAGATTGTCATGCGAGAAAATAGGAGTTGTTTTAAATATTCAGAATCAAACTGTACAAGCTGAACTCGCGCAATGTCGCGTGTATATTATGTCGTCAAAAACTTAAAGATTTGAAAATACGTATCAGAATTGCTATTTTTGAATTAAAATTTTCTTTCTTAACTTAATTTTCGAATCAATTATTTTATAAAAAGATCATTCACAAAACTTTTTTCATCATTTAAAAAAATTCAGAATTTTTTTAAATAGTGAGGATGCTAATTACGATATACATTTAACAGTAGTGAATTACATATTTAATTGTTTTAGGGCGAAAAATAAGAAAATATCGGCCTAAAAACTTCTTTTGTCAGGAATATTATATGCATTATGAAATAAATTCATTAAAAAGTAACTCGGTGAGGTCAAACGTGACTTCGTGGAAATAAATCAAGAAGTAAAGAACACTTTGTATTTTTCCACAACGTATTTCCATTCGTACAACTAGTTTTGACGCTAATTTTGCGACAAATTGACGCGGGAGGATGACGCCAGGTCCTTAAAGGATATATATAAAGGAGTATATCGGTAACTCAAGCATAAATAAAACAAAGGAAATGGTTCCAGGCTTCACTTTGTGGAAGTAATTCATAGTAACTTAAATAAAACTTTGCATACTCCACTATAGGTTTAATAACACGACCCGAGTTTCGACACTTCGTGTCATCTTCAGGTTACCTTCAGGTTAGATGACACGAAGTGTCGAAACCCGGGTCGTGTTATTAAAGCTATAGTGGAGTATACAAAGTATTATTTAAGTTACCATAAATATAACACTTAATTATGAAAATACCTTTGTGGCTCTTCGTCTAATGCAATGTAGAAGAATAATTTTTTTTAAACTTAGTCAACTTGAAATATTTTCTCTACAGCAGCAAACAGCCAACATAACAACAACAACGCAACTCTAATCCAAGCACTGTCCCGTTCCTGGCATGCCGCACATCTACTTACGCCTTCGAACTTCTCTTCAATTTTCTCCGGAAAGCTATTTTGTCTGTTGTTTCAGAAGACATTTTACTACTTTTACCTTCATTTCTCGACTTAATGACTTCCCTAGATCCACGCAACGAAAAACGCCATATCCCAGCAGATGCAGGACCCTCCTCCGTGATATAACTTCTCTTCCTATCAATGAACCCGACCGTCACATCCTTTTTCCTTTCCCATCAGTTATTTGTTCCATGGTATTTCTTCTATATTCCACATAAAGTACTAAATGTTATGCCAATTTAATATTTGTGTACTTATGTTTTCGAAAAATATTGCTATTTCGGGTAATGGCACTATTTATTCTCGCAGTACACTTCTATGGATTACTGTAATCACTGTGTTATCGATTTTTTCCTTCTTCATATCAATAAATTTTATGTCCAAAAATATTATTTTAAACTTATAAAATACATTCATACGTATTATCTATATTTATATCATTTATAATATTTGGCAAATTGTTACAATTTACCTCAATAGTGTGTATGAATCCATTTACTTATCATTTAGCATTGCTCGGGCTATCATGCGTGCCAGTATATTAGTGGAAAATCGTTTCGCTGGCATACCAGTCTGCATCATTAGGTCCTGACCGCTTATTCGTGGTCCATTTATATTCAAACACGCTATAAGAACCCGAGAATTTCCAATTAACAACAAACCTGTGGACGCCTTTGTAGCAGTTGGTATTAGTTGATTTTCTAAAGGAAGTGTTAAGTTATGTGACATTTAAACACATAAAACTAGCTAAATGGTTACCTCTAATTATGTTTGTAACAATGCTAAGAGCGTGTTAGTTATTAAACCAAATAAATACCTATTTTGTTATCTTCTCTTGATAATATAAAGTGTGATAAGAATATACCACTGCTTTATTACTAGTCTCCAGCCTTCATGTATCTATAAAATCCATGTTTCCGAGCAAAATATCCTTGGACAAAAAATAATATTCATACATTCTCCATTAGGCCAACTGCTCCGAAAACATCATCACACTAAGTCAACCTTAGCTCTGGAAATCGCAACCCTGTACCCTCCTTCCATTGCCCACACCTACTTACTGATCCTAAAGCTTCACCTTGGCCCTAGACAGGCACTTCATGGAAAATGATGCTCATCATTTCCACCAAAATGCCTCTTTATTGATTCGATCAGAGGAAATAATGCAAACTCATATCCTCTTCATATCCGTATCTTTTAAATGTAATACAACAAGTAGTCACTTTAATAAAAATCTCCCTATGACTATTTGATATCCCGGCTGACCTGGAGGATTTTGATATCCAACCAGTGAATATTTATTAAGGAGAAAAACTCATTGACAACACCGAGTGAAGCAATATCCTATAAATATATCACACTGCTTGTTGCTGTAACCTCTTAATCCCTTATTCTTGTACTCTACTCCCTTCAATGATACAACCTGACTTACACCTTTGCAATGTGTCCATGGTTAGTGCAAATTATGTTTGCATAAACATGTAGCAGATGAATTTTGTTCCAACTCTTTTCCTTATCTCCCTTTATTTATATGTCTACCTGGAATTTTTTCTTCGCTTTCCAAACACATTATTGCTTTTTTTTATCCTAATTTATTATTTACAGTCTTAGAAATTCCCCCTCTATTTTGAAAGGACAATATACCGATCAAATGTCCGGTCTTCCAATGTCTTCCAATGCCACTTTTCATCCGCCGAAATTTAATGAAGTCGCAGGTTCACGAAATAAGGTTCTCTAACTAATATCCTCCGAATCTGCTAAAACGAAAAACCTTTGAATTCGTTTATGAATATTAATTGACTGGAAATGACATTTAACTATTATCAAGGTTTGGTTAAACTATAGTGATTTTCAGCTCTAGAACTATATTGTCCAGAGTATTGGCTATTAGAAATTCATATGATACGTCAAAGTCATTCGTCACCTTAAAGAACAAGCTTATTCTCGTAGGAATAAAACTTTGTATAAAATGCATTTTAGTATTCAATAATATTTTAATTGGATAACTCAGAATAAGCAAGGAATGAATCACTGTTTGTTTCGGTACTGGGAGTCAATCACGGAGGGTTAAAATAATTTCCTCTTTCTGTGAGACTGTAATCTCGATAAAAAAAATATGTTCAATTATAAAATTCTTTTTTCGTTGATTTTCACAATTGATTAATGACTATGTCCATTACATCGTGTATACTCCGGAACTGTCTGATGACTTTACACACGAGGAGGTTCATGTAGTCTTAAAAATATCAGCGTAAGAAAAAATATTAGTGTATGCTTTTCGCAAGTACAGCATTTTATGAAGTTTGTCTTACATGTATACTACTGCATCCTTCGGGCTTCGTCCATTATTTAAGAAGATACATTCATGGATACTGGGAAGGGATAACAAGGGAACTTGAGCCTGAGGGAGAAGGAATTGAAGCACAAAAAGTTAACTCTAAGGACGGGAGTTGTTGGAGTGGAGGGGTAGTCATGAGGCGTAGGGGAAATGGTGGGAAACAGGAGGAAGAGGAGTGGAGATAGAAATGGAGAATATGGGAGGCGACATTGAGGCCAACATGTCCGCTTCCAAGAGGACGAAGGCGTTGGATAGAAATTTGAAGGGAAAGTGAAAATCTCCACCCAAGTGATTTCATAGTTAAAGTTATACCCGCAGGACAGAAGTTTACAACTTTCGACTGCTACTCGCCCGCAAAATGTTTCCTCGTGCGATACTGTTCCTCTGATTCATGAAATCTTCGGGACTATGTCTTACTGTTGATATCGAGTAGGCATGTTCATTGATTCTTAAGGTTTCCTTCCGTTTCTGCGTGTTAATACCGATAGGTTCGAAATTTCATGCTCGCATTACGTTACTGAATGTCGATCAATTTTATACCTGTGGTTAGGTACTCCAGTTTTAATAGCTAAAGAAATTATAATTTCTCTAATAATTGAATGACCTCTTGAAGGTTCGAAATTTCATGCTCGCATTACGTTACTGAATGTCGATCAATATTACCTGTGGTTAGGTACTGCTTTTTCAAAAGCTAAAGAAATAATAATTTCCCTAATAGTTGAATGACCTCTTGAAAATATCTTTCATTATTACATGCATTCTAAACTTTAAAAATTACTGACCATTGACTAGCAACAAAAATTGGTCCATTCTTTTTAGCCATTAGCGTCAATATTCGTCCAAAAACTTTCAGTTATAATACGGGATTTCTTCCGTTGATTCTTATGGAAGACAAGTAATCGCATTACAGCTGTTAAGACATGTTTCTGTTTAAGAAAAGTAAATTTTAGCATAATTATTCTAGGATTGTAACCTATATAAAACTTGTATATGACATAATTTTAAATCATATCTTTCCTTTAATATCTGTCAATTTATCAAATTACTACTGTCTGTAAAACTTAAAAAATAATTTTTAATTAGAGAATATCTATATTTCCAGAACACCTGATAAGCCTCATAACGAATGGGATTTTCAATACTAGAAGATTATATGTTGGTCAAAAATATAAAAGTTTTAACGTTAGTACGTCCGTGTACTTAATATGGCAACTTAAATTTTGTACCTTTGATAATTTTCCTGATAGCTGAATTGCCCGTGAATTGAAACAAGGTGGCGTAAATCCTGGAGAGCAGAAGGTCGTCTTCCTCATGAAGTGTTGCTTCAGGAGGCTGTTGTCTACAGCATCAGAGCTACATATCCTGATTTGTATGCTACATTCATTACATTTCAATAGTGCAAGTAGTCACACCACAAGGATATAAGCTCTTTCCGTACCAAACGTAATATCCACTTCCATATCAGGAAGTGGCCACGGCATTTTGGCTATCATAGTTACTAGCGGAGTGGCACCTATGATTCTCATGAAAACATCGATTTAAATTTTCTTACACAAACATAATGAATCGTTTTGCTATTTGAAGTACTCGGTTCTTCGCAGCAACGAGTTACTCTTAATTTATTCATATCTTTATTTAATAGTTTGATAAAAATTGCCCCGGCATGGAAAGATAAGGATCGCGGTCTTTGCAACGGCTAAGCTACAGAGATTTCTCCAAATATGACGTCGTGCGAGAGAGTAGAGTTTAGTCGTTTAATTGTTCAATGACTGTAGGAATATACTAATCGTGGGTGAATAGTATGATGGGTGGAAATTTTCATATGATAAACTTATTGTAATCAATTACTCAAACGTTAATTTTATTCTAATTTGAATTCGTTCATTTATTTGATTCATCCATTTTATAGGTAAGATTTTCTTGGTTTTTCTTATTCAGCAGCTTAGAGATTATTGTTTTCTCTGGCTTTCTTTACAAGTAACTCATTAAAAATGAAATTTTTAGGGAAGGTTATTATTTAAATAAATGCTACTCGAGTATTCAAGCACTAAAAATGACCTATGAAAGCCTTTTGAATTTCCAAATAATTTTATTTATAATGTCCATCGTATTTATAACCAGTGTTTTTTAAACTTTAATCGCAGAGTTTTCTATTGTTAAAGCTGAAAAGTAGAGACTGTTTGAGTTGAAAGTTTGCTTTGAAATACTATGAATTATGAAGAATCCTATTTTCAGTTATTAGTTTTCATATGATTCAGTAGTTAAAGTTCAGACATAAAATATTGAAAGTCTTATAAGTTTCAATTATGCCCATTAATTATGATTCTCACTTTTAGATAGTACTTTTCGGGAAAATACTGCGAAATTAAATTTGACGCCTAAAATTGCGGACGAATACATTTTTATACACTATGTATTATCCATTCAATCGTTACCTAGCTTCTAGAATTATATTACGTGAACTATGTAAATTGGTTTATACTTCTTATTTGGGAAAAGAGTAGAACACCAACGGTTACTGAACTATTTAATCACAATCCCTGCGCTATCAGTAAGTTGCACGCATGCTTTTCATCATTATTATTGGTCGCTCAATCCTAAGATTGGTTGACTGCAGCCCTCCACCCTTCCCTATCTAATGCTAGTTCCCTTACCTCCTGGTATCTCTTCCTATATACTTTCCTATTTATTTGGTCCATAAACTTATTCCTGGGTCTTTCTCTGGGGTCTTTTCCCTCAATTTTGCCTTCAATTATGTTCTTCATAAACCCATTGTGTCTCAATGTGTGTCCAATCTATCTCCTTCTTGTTTTCTGTATGGTGTTCCATATGATCCTTTCCTCTTCTACTCTTCTGTACACTTCATCATTTCTTATTGTACGCCACTCTGCTCTTTATGAAATAGATGCTCAACTTCCAAATGCTTTTGAAATTAAAAGTCTACAACAGTTACTATTTTTATTCCTTTTCATTTTTCTTCCACTTCCTTGGTGATATATTTCCTAAGGTATTACGTTTTTTTTATGTATTAGACGCATTGATCGCTTAAACATCCTGTTTTTCAACATCATCAATTCATCTTTTTTTGCTACTTATATATGCACTCCAAATTACCACGACCAGTCATTATCAAAAAAACACATTCAATTTCCTATTATTGTCTTATGATATGAAATACGAGTCAGTCTTTAACCTACAGAACGGTGAGTTTAGGTTGTCGTTCCGGGAAAGAACCTTCGTAATGAAAAGGGAATGGATAATCCGAGAAAAAGTCTTAGTTTTTATCCATTAGCCCACCTAGCAATTGCTAATTTTCCTCGGAAGCTTTACGTGGGTGTGTTATGGGAGAAGAGATTTGGTCTCTGATCCTTTTACAAGAGGATTGAGGGTGATGACTGCCTTGGAAAACGGGGAAAAAAGCGTGTCAGAGGCTCTTCTGCTAGGATTCTGAAGGAGAAGAAGGAAGGCTCGTGGGTGTTTGTTGGGAGTTGAGCGAGGGATGTGCTAGTTAAACCGAGGGTAGGCGTAGTATTTGCGTCGGGTAACTGAAAACGCTTTGCCTCGCTCTTTACGGCAATTCCTACATCATCATGTATATATTTACGATGCTCAAAACTTAAAACATCTCGTGCCTTTCTCTCATCTCTCCAGGCTGTCTTCTCTCTTCTCTCAATGCCTTGAAATTTGGAAAAAATTAAATAGCCGCGCTTAATTACAAATAACTCTGCTGAATTATTTGCATTGCGAATAAAAGTGGGAAAATTACAAAGAAGAAATGCCCTTTATCTGGTACAATATATGGTACAAAATACGATGACGTTCAGTTATACACCTTGAGATGATGTCAGATGGGAGGAGATTATGCGATAATCAATAGAAATTCTTGCAATTGTACGATTACCATCAGAATATACAAAAATTCTCTACTTGAGTGAGTTAAAAGTTGTTTAAGTGGAAAGATGGGAGGCCTAATTGTTAGAGCAGCGAAGAGATACCGCCCATATTTACGACGCTGGTTTTGCTTCATGATGAAATGATATTTGCTGTAAATTGCACATTAACTCTGAAACGTTTTTGTGAATTCTCCTGACTTTCTATCCTTTCCCTTCGTCGCCTTTCTTATTTCCGTAGACATAATTCCTTGCGTTCGCATTTTTGTTCTCACACTCATGTCGCTTGCATCCTTCGTCGGAATTGAAGACGTATCGAGAAAATAAAGTAAACGGATTCGGACTGGCAAAAGATGAGGTCGGAAGGGACAAGGTTATCGTAAGGCTAAAGGGGTCCCACTAAACTCAATTACGCGTTGACAACTGCCGGGTTGAATGGGGAAAAGGAATTTTCCCACCATGCCCCATCTACCCGCATGGTCATCACCATGCGGTCGGCTTCATCCCGACGCGCAGTCGACGGGTGGATGTAGGTCATTGCAGTTATCGCGGGAACTGTTGCTCAGCCCAAAGACTGCTTATATTTTGCTGAGGCCCAAATGCTTCTCACGCATAATGATATACGGTGTACCTTCTACATTAAATGTAATAGATAGATGTACCTCAAAAACTTAATATCTCAACATGAATCATTAGCAATTTGAATAATTGATGCAAAATGAGGTAGAGTTTTTTAATTATAGCTTTGATTTCCCATCGGAATCTAGGTAACTTAGAAATTTATTTAAAGATAAATAAAATACAACAGTTTTTTTGCTTCAAATTTCCTGTTTCATTAGAAAAAGCATGTATGTTTAAACTACCCACGTTAAAATTCGTATTTTAGTATGTTTTTAATCTCATAGTGATGCCAGAGGAGAAACCTGCAACCCAGGCAGATTTTTAATGGAAGCTAGACCCGATTAAGGAAGAGCTCGATAGGACTGGGGCTCGATTTTACCCGATGGGTTGAAAGCCGGACGTGTAGGCCCGATTTGGCCACAATTTTTTTCAATGCTCAGTCCAGGTTCACGAGACGCCCTACCCAGGCATGTGAACCAGAGAGAAATTCAGGCGATTTCATTTAAACCCGCGAAACTTTCCTATCCATCCCACCTGGAGCAAACTAATGCTTTTTCAAAATTGTTCTTGCAGATGAATCTAGAAGATTCTTACTCATGTTCTTCAAAATATTAGCATAGTAACATCACATAAAATTAGGGTTACTACCCGCTTACTTTGTATTCCCACAAAGTAAGCTTTAAAAAAGAGCAACAACGGGACTCTCTTAACGATATCTAATATCTTAATGACCAAATTCTTACGCAATTTAACGATATATGCCTTAGAGCTATTGCCACAGGAGGAGCACGAGACAAATACAAATCATGTAAGATATAATGATTTCCTATATGGAAACCATAGTAATATGTCAAATGATTTGTTCCATTAAAAAGCAACTTTAAGGAAAACTCATGATCTCATAAATGGATTCTAATAAGGAATGTTTTGAATGAAAGGACAAATAACATAGATATACCACTATTTAAATTGATACTCTTGGGAGATCTATTTAATATTTTTACAATGTTATCAATTACATCTCAAAGGTTGCATTGATAGTAATGGTAAACGTGCTCTTTTGGTTACTATTTTTAATTTTCAATAGCAATAAACCAGTAATTTTTAATATCAGTAAGTTTTGTGTGCCTCGGCATACTTATCCCTTGCAAATGAGGGTTCCTTTACGACTACATTCTTAGTAAAATCTAAAATAATATTTTTGACTCATGAAAAAGGTGCTGATATTGAGATTTTCCATTGAATCTCTCTCTTCTTCCATATAATTTTTCTATTCATAGAGACTGAACGATCCTTTGCTCTTGCCTTCCATGATAGATGCAACAACATAGAAGTCCTCAAAGCCAGCGCCTTCGTGATCTTCCGTATTTTTTTCCACCGATTACACTGATAAATACATATGTTTTCTAAACGTTTTACATTCTTTGTGAGCCACGTAATTTGCCAAAATATCAATTTTGCCTGCATATTCATCTCTTGGAATATGTGTGCTGAATGTAGTTTGTCACCGTCTTGAGATTTGGAATTTTACAGCGTTAATGTAAGGAAAATCCATTCTTAAAGATATCGTGCATCGCAAGCCTGCCAGAACTTTTTGGCAGTAAAATAAACATTATGGAAATTTCAAAATAACAAATAAAAATAATGGGTTATTTATATTTTTTGTTCTTCATATAACACCATTCTCATTTCATTATCAGATGCCATTCCTCAGATAAGGAGCTTTTCTTAAATGTGGGCTTTATTGAAATTACTCAATTGAAATATTATTCTGTTTTCCATGTAGAAAATGATAATATTTTAAGTTATTAATATTTATTAAGTCCTACTGTAGCTAACACTTTAATTTTAGCGCGCGTAACAGTTTTGCACTTAAGATGAACTATAGCCACATTGTCGTGCCTTCTAAACCTTACTTTCTGGTATTACTATCAGAAACCCTATTACTTTCGCTGTCACTATGCTAGTATGAAGAGAAATAATCGACCAACAATATAATACCAATAAAATCTCCATCTTCCTAATGAAATGGGAGTGAAGTAGATATTTTTAGGTTTTCTGTTGTAATTCTTTCCCGAGGATCGACTATCAGAATTATGAATGGTTATTCATTAACTAATGGTAGGTGCATAACTTAATTAGAGAGTCAGATTATTTCATCTCTCATACCATTTAAACATTTGTTTGATTAATATCTTTTAACAAAGGGTGTTTCAAGGAGAATTGCAAATTTCAAAGAATTAAAAATGGTGACTGAGAAAACTCATTAAAGGCGTCATTTTATTCCACGGCACTCTGCGGTAATTAATTCGCAAGATCATTTCTCATAATAATTACTGACTATGAATGAGCTAATAGTAATAAATTATCATACTGTTTTTAACTGACGTAATTAGTGACTTCAATGTTTATTTTATCTCATACAGTTCAAGATTATTTTGTTTCACAACAGTTAATTAAGAGTAATTTCAAAAATATTGCAAACATCGAAACACAACAAAATGACCCAAACAAATCAGCAATGACGGCGTTTTAGAACGGGATATATTCAAATTTTGACCTAATTATAAAATATAGATTCCTATGGGCATAAAAATTAGACAGATGTATGCACTCTGAAAGTGAAAAACACATCTAACACGAGAATTATTATAAAATCGGGAATCCCCTGGCATTACCTTTTCGGAGCCAATTGCAAGTGAACATATGTGCGAAATCTCAAAGAGAGGAAATCATTTGCCTAGAAAGGAAATCGAAGTCAGATCCCTCAAAATCGTTTCGGGTGCTTTTTCTTGTTAAGCTACCCACAAATACTCATCCACAGTGTGTTTTTAAAAGAACAGGATGTTCAGGACTTCCGGACATAAGATGTCGCTAAGCAATCCAAAGTGTGCACTGTCTAACCACGTAATCATCCGCAGATTTGAGGGCACACATATATGCAGTTATAACATTTACTCGTACTCCATGCACACCCTCGATGTTTCTGAGTAGTCTGATGGCGAAATGGCCCAGAAAAACTAAGGAGGCTTTCAAAGGCACTGCCCACCATTAAAATGCTTGACTAAAGAGGTGATCCATTCTTATTTGGAATGCATGCATCAATGATTCAGGATTATTTACCTGAATTCATCGGTTATTTTGGTATCATGTCTTACAGCTCTACGATTAGCTTACTGCGGTTCTCCATTGTTAACTGCCACTTACAAACTTGTAGATTTACCGGTGATACCTTTTGTCTATACTCCTCTTTAGTTTGTGCCAAGTATCTGTCTCATGATGTCTTTTCAATTTTCTCTTTAAATGTTTTTGCAAACAAAAACAAAGCATGTCAGCAAATGTGCTCAATCCACCGCCTTCTACCTGCTTTATTGTAATTTGCTCCGAGCGGTCATTTCTCTTTCAACCCATCTCCTCCTCCGCATAACGTCTATATTTCATCACCTCTGGTATTTTGTCTGATAATCTTTTTTTTTCACGATTTTCCTAACTTTGAGTATTAAAGTTTGGAAGGCGAGGAATTTACCTCGCCTTCTTAACTTTAGTAGTATAGTATTAAAGTCCTCGCCTGCTAATCCGAGGGTCACGGGTTCGAGTCCCGCCTGAGTGGGTTTTTCACCACCCAGGGCATGGATGTGTGTCAAGTTCTGTTGGACCGGTCCCTGGAAAACCTGATGACAGGCTCAGCAGCCTATCGGAATTCCGGGGACATATGGAATAACAGAATCGTCCGGCAAGCAAAACAAAAAAATGATGACAGAGTATAGGTACCATTTCAAAATCAATATTTTAGGGCCTGTTATATTTGAAAAGTTACACAGAGCATTATGAAAAATTTATATTGAACGATGAGGCAAGTGTGATATTCATATGATAATCTATTACTCCAAGCTATAGATTTCTATTGCAAATTTTTGATCATTCAGATATATCATGATATTAAAGCACTCCATTAATAATCAATATACTTAAAATTAATTATATTTTTTGTAAAATCAATTGGGTTGTACAGTCACACCATTGATACAGTCAAGTGAAATTGTATTTAATTGAAAATTACTTAAATAAATATCCATCTCAAATTTAATACACTAGCCTATCTCTCTAACGACTACCTCTAGTAAACATCAATGAATGTGAAGGAACAAGTAATGGGTTGCAATTCGATACAACGGGAGGCGAGAGAGTCTATTGGGTCCTGGGCCATGGTTAAATATATTGAGTAATAAATTGAATTTAGGAGCTCCCAAGGAGACCCCTGACCAGCAATTCTGGGTGCAGATTGTGACTAGGCTAAAATATAATTTTTATTAGTCTGGCGATGAGGTCGCAAACTCTACGCCAGAACAAATGGGTGAACTCAGCCAACCCGTCAAAGAAAAGTGAATTTTCCCAGAAGGAAAACACACTCAAAAACATTTTGAACCCAACCAGAATTCTGGCACTAAGTCTTAAACAGGAAATATTGATGCTCCAAAGACTAGGGTTGTAGACCCAATTGGTCGTGACCCATGAAATTATGTAACCATAACTAGAGAAATAAATAAAAAATGGAACCATGAAACTTGTGTTCTCAGATGAGTTGGGTTGGAGCACCCTGACCAAAAACAGAAATCATAATGCTTGGGTTGAAGCATTTAGCAAAATAAAACAATGAATTCAAGGAATACACAACTGACGGGAAAGAAGTGAGCCTTCATACCATATGATAACCAACATAATTGACAATTATCACATAACACTATGATGGGAGGATATGGTGGAATCACACAGCGAAACTTACTAGTCACTAACCCTCCGCGACTTAACTGCAAACGAGTCATCTCGGGAATGTTCCATGATTACTCTCCCCCTTCTCCCTCCAAATCACACCATCGTTCCTCCGAGATCCATAATAGCCACTAATAGCACTGTCACTTGAGCGTGATAATCACAAGAATATTCTAAAACATTCGGTAGTAGCACAAAATAAGTTAACAACGGATACAACGTAGTAGATTGTTGGTTATATCGAGCACTGGTGTGAAATGAAGATAAGCATAACATTGCAAATAGCAAATGATAAACACGAAATTAAATAATTGCAACATATAGCAAAATATCATACTGATAACAAGGTACTAACATCTTGAGCTAATGAAGGCTGTCAGTAATCCCATGATAAACCTTCAGCTGAGATACATGACATATTCTCTCTTTACCAGGGACTAGCTCAAGTACCACAGTTACAGGAGAAAAAAATTTCTTAATCTGAAGTGATATGCACCAAAACTGATAAAGAACATAAATCAACAGGCAAATTGAGTACTTCAATTTTACAAAATTATGCTCCACGAATTTCGGCTTCATTTAATCGGTCTATCTCCTTCATAAAAGCGCTACCATAAACATATCCACTTAGGGTTAACTGATTTGGTTTTATAAAGCCACTGTACATCATAGTCATTGTTTACTATAAAATATATTCTTAAAATACGGTCTCTTCTACTGCTCTACCCGTGCTTTAGTTGCTTTAGTTGCTTTAGTATCTCGCTCATCGAAAATGACGTCACACCAATCAGATTTTGTTTCGCTGTCAGGTGAAAAAATAGGAAATTCTGACTATTTTTATCTTAAAAATCTCAGTAAATACTGAATAAATATCAAAAATATTTTCTCTCCGTACGTTAGTAAGAGCTAAAGAAACATTAAGATTCCTATCCTACAATTAAGATACTATTCTACAGTTAAAATTTTGGAAAATACCCAATGCCCGGTATAACCAATATTTCCCAATATGATGAGGCGGGGGAACATCGATACGAACAACACTATGAAGGTGAAAGCCGATGTAAATTCAAGAAAGACCTTTGCCTATCATGTGAAATAATTGAAGGAAACCTAGAAAAAAAAAGTCAAAATGGCAAAGTTTTTTTGTTCTTGTTTTAAAAAATATAATAATTAATTGAATGAATATCAATCTGTATAGCTGAGGATGTTTTAGTTTATCTTGGAAAAATTATGATGATTACACATTACTTAAAATAAATTCAAAAACTATTTTTCTCCGATGCCAATGAGTAGCGTTTTTCACGTAATATATTGTGACTGAACACACCACCACAGACAGGTCCGCCAAGGCAGAATCCCCGCCCCCCTCAACTTTTTCTCGACTCATCCAACAGATTTGGGTTCGAGAATTTTTTTATGGAAGGTATAGAGGCGCAATCCAGGACCTTGTCGCCGCCGCTAGCCACTATCCGGCAAAGCGATGAGAGCTCCGATCTCGAGGGAGTGAGTTCTGTGCTCGTGAACACGGGTTGCATGCAGTATTTGAAGCAATTGCTACCATGATGGGTCTCAGAGTACTGACCGAACAAGATCATACGCCATTTAAACAGACACTCAGATATATTGCAAACAGCTTGCAAAATGAAGACATGAAATAACGACACTCAACATTCTTAAAACTAATGGCGGATGGAAGTGACGGGGTAGTGAGACAGATGATAAAATATAACCTATAAAATGAAATTTACCTATAGCAAATATCGTACTCTAAACGATAATGAATATGAGAATGTTCAAATTAATAAAACAAATGAAAATAAGCACTTATACAAGCTCCTCGTCCTCAAAGTTGTTTGCTTTGGGAAAATTGGACTGGAGAATGGTTATACAAAATAATCAACAGCAAGCCATTGAGTTCCATGAAACTTTTGCTTCTTTTGAAATGAACTTCTTTTTGAATGGTGAAACACTTTCACACGTGGGTCGGGACGATGAATGCGCGGCTGAGGGGCAATTTTGAGGGTAAAGCTCGGGTCTTTTTGGGAAGGGAGACTTTTGGCTGGAAACAGTACTTAGGTGCATTAGATGTGGCTCCTTGCCATGGCTCCGCCTCGTTACACTGGTACTATGCAAGACTGTTCGTACGGCACGGGAACGGGTCCACCGCAGCGTCGAGGCTAATGTACGCGTTCGCGGCTGGTGAAGCACGTGACCTCCTGGTTCCGTCCGGGCGAGTCGCATCTCCTCCCTTCTTTCAAAGCCAGGCTCCAGCTTTTGTCCATTCGCGACCTTATCGGCCTCCGCTTCCTTTACTTTACTCAAAAGAGTAACCCTCGCCGTCACCTTATCTTCTCAGGTGTTCCGCATTACAATTGACTGACCCAAAATCTGACCACCGTGCTCTTCTCGCACGAGCTTATATACAAGTCTCAAAAACAAATGAATAACCTAATCCTAGTAATACACTCATTCACTCACTCATGTATACATGTCGCACGTGTCGTCGAGCTGTCAACACCCTAAGCCCGCGTAACACAAAATGTAATTTACCTGTCGTGGGAGGGCACGGAACGAAAAAACGCGTAAACAAACTCGTGCCATAACAATATATTAAAATTTATCATCCGAATATATTACCTCGTGACCCAAGCTGCGTTAATTCTCCATCAAAGTTCACCATTAAGTTATCTCATTGAACCTGGAAGACCTGTAGCACAGTCACATCCACTGAATTCATCGCTTTCCCTGACTCTTCCTTTCCCCAAACCATCAATTTTAATTCAGAAGCTAATAAAGCATCAAGATATAAAGCCGTTGAAGTTTTTTTCTTTCTTTTAAAATTGAAGTTTTTTTATTCTAAAATATTTGCGGCATCTTTTTTGTATCAGAGTCAAAGAGCCGATGTAAGCAAATATGCGATATCTAAAATATAAATATCCTGAATTTATAATCTTTCGATATTAGCGTCACAAAATGTTATATCTCGATCGTGAAAAATAATCAATTTTGACATCTTTCTGTAAGGATTTCAAGAGATGAAAATCATAAATAGAATCCGGGAGCACATTCCAAAGTAACCATTCCTAACGTTCCTCCTTATTCCTTATAATTTTTTCGGAAGTAAGCGAGCTCTGGAAAGGAATGTACCGAGATGTACGATGCTGTTCACTCACAGCACACCTAGTCATTTCCCTGAAAGCAGCTAAAGCCTCCAGCAGAAATATTGCCTAAGCGTTCTGGATGAAAACTCTGAGAGTTAATAAAAAAATAATTCCTGCCCTTCATAATAAAGTAATCAATTTGTAAAGAAAAAACGAATAATTCAAGCAAAAAATTTCGTCGCGTTTCCAAAGGGTACACAAATTCTCTATACTTACCCATACGTATCATCAAATTTTTTAATATAAATATACACCACTATAATTTTCAAAATTGAATATTTGTGATATCTTCGGAAATTTAAGAAGGAAGTAAAAATATTTTAAGCTTCAAATAAACGCCAAAGATAAGATGCTTTTATCATAGTAAAGAACAAAATAAATTGCTGCATTTGAGTCATTAATTCACATGAAATGCACCATTCTGGCTTTAATTACTTTCCCGCCCATATGTGAAAAATATATAAATTCATGGAAGAAGTACTACATGAAAAAATGAGCAACAATGGGCAAAAACAATATTGCTATGTCGGTAGTCCTAGCAGTTTCAAACTCCAGGTATTCTAGTGCTATACGGATGTTATTTGGAAAGTCATGGATGCTCTCCCTGATTTAAACACTTTTAGGGATAAAATATTTTATTTTTCACCCTAACATAAGATCTACCCTTTTTCAACCCATCTTCTTCTCCGCCTGTTCAACATCCTTCACTCTATCATAGTCTTTCTCAATATTTCTCCCCTTGTTACTTCCACGTGACTTCCTTTCCTAGCAAACCTTATTGAGTGATCCAATAGCTCTAGGGCCTACGCCCCACCTCGGCTCCCGACTCCGGGTCCCCCATTTCATTCCCCTCCCATCGAATGTTCTGATAAGTAGGCTTAAAGTGGTTACCTCCTTAGGAAGGGGGTGAGAATGGTATGTAAAGAACAAAGCATTGGATTTAGGACATTTATTTATATAATGGAAATACATAGGAAGGTCCACGGTCAGGACGAGAACTAAATTCTAATATCACTCATTTTGAGATTTTTTATTACATTTTGCTCAAAAAATATTTTCATTGGAGACTGTGAGTGCCTTTTTGGTCATCTTTGGCATTAACTTTCGGTGCCTGGGGACTATTTAGTCTAGACGCTGCACTTGCTACTCATCCTTGATCAATCCAACCTGAGAATATTCCTTGATGAGAGCAACGCCACGCTCGGCGAGGTCGTTAACGACCCCCCTCCCAAAATGGAAACCAATTTAAGCCTACTCATCAGAACCTTCGATAGGTGGGGAAAGAAATGGTAGGGGGCGGCGCAAAAGCCAGGGAGCGCAGGCTTCTCAAACGGGCTGCGCGTGCTTATGGGAGCTCCCATGAATAACGAAAAGCTGCGTGCGTGATCCCTAAATATAATCCGATTTTTTTCACTCCTCATTTTCTCATCAAATATCACCACCTGAGACCCCAAGACCCATAAATTTCAGACATCGATGCAAAATGGGACAACCTAACGTACCTTTATCTAAAGATTTTACTTTGTACGCTTTATACCTATTCAATAACGTACCTGCTTAACGTGTATAATTTAAGGCAAAAGGTTTTCATTATCTACATTTCAACAGGCTTTATCACTTCTACAGATTTTGCACGCACTCACTGAGAGTCTCTACAATCTCAATATGATTAAGATTAATTTTTTGTAATATTTAAAGGAGTTACATAGTAAATTGCAAGTTTTCAGCAAGGAGAAATGCGTCAGAATTTTCTCATAGCAAGTAAGCTAATTAATGCAACATGTACTTGAAAAGTTATAAAAAATATCTCCATCGTTTACTACGGACATTTTACTGGAAACAGAAAATAACTTAAAAGGATAAATGTAAAAGTTATACAGTTCAAAATATATGCGTCAACAATTTTCCCTAAAGCTAAAGAAAATATTGTTTCATCTCAAAAGTCTTTGAAGGAATACTGAAACTTAAGTCAATATTTAGGAAAAATGCAAAATTGTTCTAAATTTGTCGATTGATAACGTAAGCACTTGTCCTTTATCATTTATTAGAGTCGATAAACTGTTATTGCTCTCTGTTAATTTGAGGTGAAAATCGAGGATATTGAAACCGATTATCATACAAAATGTTGGTTTCACCTCTGTAGATGGGATTGCGAATAGAGTGAATCAAATGAAACCGTGAAAACCGTGAAAACTGCTATATCGGGATCATGCGAGTACGTAGACCATGAAATAGGATTCTATCCAGGAGAATGAGATCACTGGGCGAAGAGTGTGAGTGGGTGGTATAAGTGACGGCCGAGAATTTTTCGCCTAGAACTGTAATAATAAATCCACTTCCTAGAGAGCCTTAAGCGTCCAGGAGGACATTACTTCCCGGTGGCCGGTCGGTTCCGCTACTCGATAACCCTGCCTCATTCCATCCATAAGGTCAGCTTCGGAGAAGCAGTGAAGTCGAGGAGGGAGTATCTCGGAAACGGAAAATTCTCACAAACTGGACCGATAAATTACTTGGTTGTGGAGACTGAGTCTGCACCATAGTCATCATCTTCGTTTCCTTCTCTCCGAGATGATCCCCTCTGCCCACCTTAGTTTGAATGCTGATACTAACGGAGACAAAAATTAAGGAGGAAATGAAAATAATTTTAATCTTGGTTTTTAGAGTCACATGACAACTATTATCCTCCGGTTCATGTTATGTTACATTATTCAGAGCGCTCGTTTTAGAAGATTAGGCAGGGTTTTTGCTAAGTGAAATAAATTCACTTTATACGGCTTGTTAGACCATTATCTACCTATTGCTATATTTCTTCGGAAATAAGAATCAGAGTTTCAAAGTTAATTAGGTGCAGGACTAATTAATGTTTTAAGATTATTTGACTTCGTGATGAATTGAATTTCAACTCTGTTGTGGGTGTGAATAAGAAAGTTTAGGTCACAGCTGAGTAGAGGGTTTGATTACATATTGGTGCATTCGGTCGGTTTATTGTACGAGTTTTACGATTGGAAAAGAGTCCAGCGGAGAGGAAAACTGATTATAGCATATAGTAGTATTTCTGGTAACACTTTAAGTCACGAACCTCGCTAAGTATCCTCCAAGGGCATAATCCACGCTCCTAAATTTTTCATGTCCATGATTTTTCATTTTCTCTCCATCTGCCTCTGACCTTATATTGCGATGATGCGGTGCACTTCTATTTGTTTCTTATCCCGCAAATTTCCCTCAATAAATCAGCAAGGCATAAGTATTTACATTAGGATATAAGTAAGGAAATCGGCTTCTTCCTCTCATAGAGAGAGGAAAAAAGGGATAAAAGAGTAATCTAAGAAGGGACTTTCCGTCCTTCCAATGACGTCAGTGGGGAGTAATCCGATCTCGCACTCGGGTCACGAGTATTATCGTACTTTATTTCTTCTCTTTATTCGATCTAAGGAGCTTTTATTACGTTGGTGCTCTCTAGTTCACAAGAGCTGATGAGAAATGTTAGCTTATGGAGTCTTTCAACCGTGCAAGAAAGGGGAATGGGAGGAAATCAAAGCAGAGATCGATGGAAATGGAGAAAAGAGGAAAATTGGCAAAAGCATCACTCGCGCTCTATTCTCTACGTAATCCACTCCATGTCCCATCCTTTTGTGTGGTCACTCTCGAAAAACCTTTCATATGCGATCCATCAATGCAGGGGTCCCCTTTTCTATTCATCTGGTAATTTTTTAACATTTATTTTTATGCACTATTATTCGCCATTGCCTTTGTTCAGATGCGACGGATAGAATGAACGGCGAGAGTAAGAGGGATAAACATAAAGAAAGAAAGGGAGCGACATGAAAATATGAAGATGACATATTTTTCTTTCGATATTCATTGGAAAAGGGAAAACTTGCGATAAATTATGGTGATATAAACTGATTTGCCCAAAAATGTCTCGGTTAGGGTAACATACCACTGGACGGATATATATGCAACGACCATTTTTTTGCGTAAAATCTCTGATTCGAAAACTCATTATAAAATTATTACACATATCCTCGAAGGCTCAAGACTAGCCTTTGACATAAGCCAGAAGAAGCCAAAGCAAAGGGAAACGATATTTTTCAACATTTTCCGGGCGGCCCAGAGGCCCTTGAACCCACAGGGGCTAGATTTTTAACTCAGAACTTAGAGTTGAGTTAGAAAAAGCTGCCCTAGATAAAGGAATAATGTTATTCAGGCAATGCATTCAAAAATTCAAATATCGTTAATTATGCGTAAGATTTTATGAAAAATGTCCCTAATTTTTACGGTTTTATTCTTTCTAGAAATGTCCCGGGTTTGGGATATCAGGATACGGTTACCTTACCTTTGATACAACTAGCTTTTGATTCTCTGGGTCTTCATCGGAATTGGCCTAAGCACTAGGATTAATTTTAAACTGATATAAATGCAAAATATAAGCAAAGATAACTGCCTAAAGCAATTGTTTATTCATTTTCCCTAATTCTAGGTTGGTACAGGTGGCTAAAATAAAGAAAAAGATAGTAAGGTAACATATGATCGCTATGTTTAGCTAAAAATACAACAGTAGACAGCCCACAGTATTAGTTATTCAAGTTTCATCAAATTTATCCCATAGAATATAATTTAATGTCAGATGAAACGATAAAACATGACCAATAGTTGTCGAAAATTAACATTGAATTTCTCCCTTCATTTGCTGTGCCATAGTTTTTTATTTAACATAGGAAAAATTTTTGATAATGTTGAGTTTAGAAAAATCTCAAACTTTTGCGACATAAGTTATTTTCACGCACAAAAAAGGCTATATAAATAATTCATTGAAGTACATTTGGTAATGTATTTCTGTTGTTTTTCTGCAACACCAATAAGTTAATGCTCTACATAATTACGTTTTTTTTCTAGAAAACCCCTTCTCCTGATTGTGATTTATTTCCAACTAGCTGTACCCGGCATGCGTTGCAATGCTTTTTTTCTGGGTTCAAAATCGGAGCCCTAAAAGAATTTGCGACCTAGTCCAATGAATTCCTCGTACCTACACAGGAATTCGTAGCATACAAATGATGGGTTTCCATTCCATGCCTACGTTGCGGTTTCCAAGTAAATAAAATATTCTATTGTTGAAGTGCGTAGTGCAAAGGTTCAAGATTTAAAAGCTTAAAAATCCAATTATAAACGGGTTTGAGCAATGCGTACTCTATCGGCTCCCAATCTTGATTCTCTTTGCTCTTCTGTTTCGTTCGAGCGGACTTGAGCAGTGCGTAAATGATTGGCTCCCAATCTTAATTCTCGTTGCTCTTCTGTTTCATTTGAGCGGGATTGAGCAGTGCGTAATTGATCGGCTCCCAATCTTAATTCTCGTTGCTCTTCTGTTTCATTTGAGCGGGCTTGAGCAGTGCGTAATTGATCGGTTTTCAATCTTGATTCTCGTTGCTCGTCTGTTTCTGAAACTCATAATGCCTTTTTGTTTCGTGCTTCAGTTGTAGATCGACCAATCGATTTCCGTTTGGGGGGTTTAACTCTCACATGTGACAACTGTCTTTTATATTTATTTTTAACCTGTAAATAATAATAAAATAATATAGTAATAATAAATATCCAAACAGGGCCGGCCCAAGAAAAAGCGGGTCCTTGTGCAGAAGGGAGGCGAGCAGGGGAAAAATTAGGTTAGGATTATTAGCTTACCCGTCGGGCGTTGTTGCGCGAAAAGTATTCGAAAGATTAAGAGGGCCTTAGGGGGGGGGTATATTTAAAAAATATTTATACCTAAACCTTTGCAAGAGTGTATTCAACAACTTCTTAAAGTTTCTTGGCGATCGGATGAACAGTGTAGTAATGCATACAGGACAGACAGAAATACATGCGTTTTTATATATATATATAGATTGTGTTGCGTGGTGCCTGTGCGTCATATGGAGCGTCATATCGTTGGAGCCTATGCTTATGGTAAAGATAATCAATTCAAACCAATGGATGGGTAAAAAAGTGTACGGTGCTGAGGGCAATTTTTTCAATATTCCACAGATGCGTTCAATACCGATTCTTCCATCGACATTAGTCCTCTAAATGTAAATAAATCTGATATTTATGTTCTTATTTTGGTGAATTCTCCCTGACCCTAGCGTAAGTTTTTCAACGTTCTTGTTGATTTCACAAGGCACCCGTAAAAAAAATGAAAACTTTCACCGCGTACATTTTCACATGTACATACGCACATTTTCTTGGGTGTACTGTGATAGTAAGTGCTCCGGGAGAATATTATTAGCGGCTGTGTGATAAAAGTGATTGCAAAGACCCATATTTATAGAGCTACAGATATTTCAAATCTAACGATCCTGGCAGCAGTGGTGACTTTCACTTCATCTGTGACACGCCCTCTGGTTAAGTCACGAGATGGGAGTGAACGAGGTAGCTAGAAGGAAAAAGGAAAAATGACGAAGCGGGGGACAAATGATAGGAATAGAAATCGAGATGCAAAGAGGTAGAAAAAAGAGGAAATTACACAGGAGTCCCAAGAGCGAGGTGACACACGTCATTTCAAACCTCTTTTTATTAACATACATTCACTCACCACCGAAAACACTCCATGCGATTCGTTTAGAACATGTACCTTCTCCACATTTTCTTCTCTCCCTCGCCGAACTGATATTCTGCCCATCCGAGATTATTACTTAGAGAAATTGAGGAATTGTAGTAGAAAATACTTTGACTATGATAAAAAAATAATTGGAATTACATATATATGCACTAAGAAATAATAAAAAAGGAAAAGAGGCACAATTAATGGTCTATAACTGAATACAAATTTAAGCCGTATCAAAGAAGAGCATAATGTCATTATATTAAATTATATACCACGTTTTATATGCATTTGTTTACGCACATACTAAATAAACAATTCACATAAAGGTCCGAATTAGTAATATTCCCGTTCCCCAAGAACCGACTTCATGCTGCCGAGATAGTACTCACGGAAGGTTAAGTCTATGGGAAATATAGATGCATCTCTCCGGTCCCACCATTACCAACATCGTCAGCATCGTTGATAAACACGAGGGTAGTGGAAACCGCAGCCCCTCGCAGACGCCACGACAAACTACGAAACCGCAGTCGCGTTACGTCATACTCGCACTTGCAAAACGAAAATACTTTTTTCGCCGCTGCAAAGACATTCTCTTCCCGCCTGTCTCTAATTCTGCGTATCCCGAGGAATGGGATCCCCAGGGTGGTTGAATATTCTTCGTGAAACGTAGAACGAGACGCCTGCTCCTAGAAGTCTTTTAATAAATAAACTTGACGTGTTTCCTTTGCTTCCATGATACAGAGTCTAAGGCAAAGAAGTTTATGAGAGGAAAGTATGTACCATAAAGATTTGTAAGCTGTGAATGGCCATGACCAGTGGAAGGAATGTAGATAATTCACGAGACATGACCCTATTAACGCTGTTTCTATCGCAAGAATACTCCAAAGAACGTCCAAGTAATGCCCCACGGGAAAGCGTCTAATTTTATTATTTCAAAAGATATTACATTACATGGGATGAAATACGGAACGCAAATGCATGGTTATCACATCATTATACAGAACGCTCAGAATTTATTCTATAGACTTTAAAACGTTATCATTTATATGTTCGCAATTTTTTCATATGATTTCATGGAAGTATCCTCATTTTCTCGCAAGATTGGAGTTTATGCAAGATACTCAAGAGCTAAAATTCCCTATGTTAATGCGAATTAAAAAAAACAAAAGCCGTTTCAATTTTTTTAAATTTCTTGGCTGAACATGCTAGCTGACAAAATTTTAGTTTCACAGCTTCATCATCATTCAGCTTTTCATTTCTCCAATCAAAATATTTTACAATGCATAAGATAACTATGTAATAGGTCGAAAAAGCAATTAGAATTCATTCGAGTGGAGAAATTCAGAAATAATTAAAAATTGGCATAGGGCAAACGTCCTTTAAATGTGGAAAATAATTTTCTCCAAAATTTATTCGGTCTAGCTATATGTATTTAATATCCAAATTTATTGTACCAAAAGAAATTCTTAGGGCAATTTTTCAGGTTTTTAAGAAAAAGAAACGTGATATCTACGAAAATATACATTCGAAATATTATTGTTAATGCACACTTGTGTACAATTTATTTTTCTCTTTAGTTTTAACATTCACTTGTCTCCACTCGTCATTCAAGGGTCCATTCCACAAACCATTAACATAAAAACATTCTAACGTACTCATATTCTGGTTCTGGACGTGTTGAACAGCATGTTCGACGCGTTCTCGGTGGTTGGGTGCTTTGTTTTACTACAGTGTGGCGTTTTTTCGTTCTGCCGATGTTTTTTTTATGTCATGATATATTTTCAATAGTTACATGCCATGTTCCAAGTGTATTTTGGTATATTAAATAGGGCGCATTCTCCTATGTCTTGCCTCTGGGTGGAAAATGTCGAACACTTTCTCTTCCTTACATTTTCGCGGCCACATCACTAAGTAAGTCCCTCTAAATTTCTATACATCAAATATAGCCGATTAAAAACTTTAGATAGCCAAAAAGCTGCCATGCCTGAAAATTCGTTAACAAGCCATTGAAATTTAAAAAACACCGTGGCGGAAAATGACAGCTAATCGATAAAATGTTTGTTTTCACTGTTTGAAGCATTCAAAGGTGAAAGGATAAAACAATGATACTCACTATAACAGGATGTAATTGGACCAATAAAACTTGTATGTAGTCAAGATGGAAATGGTGAGAGTGAATTATAGAAAACTAGGGTTGGCTGTCATATAACGCGACGTTAGGCAAAGTTTGTTTATTATTACCTCATGCGTAGAGAAAATGATAAAACATCCATGGAAATGTTTCAATTTAACAAACCAAATTTTGCACATGAGTTCTTAATTCCATTGTAATCCGAAATTACCTGATACGATGAGAAGAAAAGACGAGGTTAGGATACAGGCGTTTGAGATGTAGACGTAGAATACAATATGGAAGAGCAGTGAACAGATACAACGGCAAAAAAAATTGCTTCAATTTGTGGTTGAAGGGAGGAAATTTCAAGGAGGAACTTAGGAGGGAGAAAAGTTGATGGTTAGAACGTGTAATGAGTATCGAGGGGGAGCGGAAAGCCAAGATTGAGGTGAGGATTTCGGGTTCAAGGAAAAGGAAGAGGTTTAAAAACAGTATAAAGAGAGTCAGAATGCATGCCAAGCAAAAGAAAGATGTCGTGCATAATTGGTTAGGCCTGTAAAATTCTAAAATATGCAGTATAATCTCTTTAGTTTAAACTTACCTAAACCGGTAAATGACTCTAATTATAATGAAATGTTGAATTCTAGGAATCCTTCTAAAACCTCAAACCCATTGTTTGCTAAAAGTAACGTTTTATGTCATATGATTTGTCTTAGTCGCTTAAACATATTCATCCTTAATTAAAGAATTGCACGGATTTCATTCATTTAATCTAAATAACATTATAGTATTGTCATAGTTTGGCATATTGAAGTATTCGCATAGTTTTGTTGGTCATATACCAGTAGATGCGAAAAAAATACTCGCAGTAAAACAAAGGGCTATAGAATAACCATGAGAAATATTCCTTTAAAAAATAAACCACCGCCCAGCCTCCCTGGACCCTTTTACCGTGAAGAGGCTCATGCCTCACCTTACTAAGTTGGTCGGCATCCTAAAAGAGGTTTCGCTGGCTCTCATAGATACCGGAAACCCCAGAGGATGGAATAGGAAGAGAGATAGTTGGCGTATGCAAAACCTACAAGAAGATTTTATGCATACGAATTTGTCGCTAATGGTGTAGTGAAAGGTGCTAGTCTAGTGCGGAAAAGAGGTCTGCGGTCATCCTAAGACTGTAGAAGCGGGAAAATTAACGACAAAGGATAGGTGCAACCCGACACCGACAAGCGTCCCCTAGTTTTTAATCCTAGACGATGAATCCTTTGACGAGCTCTCCATCCGTCCCATGTAAAGCACCACCACGTTAAGCTCAATACGCCGGGGAGGACGATGCCTCGTTTTAGCTAACGGGCCAATGCACTTCCTGTGGCCGCATCCTTTGAAGGGCTCGGAAAACGTGACCGGGCAATGCCTTTATTCCGTCGTCAAAGAACCCTGTGCACATGTAATCACATCTACTGCATTACAAAGAGATTTCTGGAGGGATGATTAGCTCCTTGCCTAGGATGTTGAGGCATTATATGGGAACAAAGGCGAGGTATTGTTAAACTCGGATATAAGGTCAATCTCGCAGGCATATATCTAAGAACATTATCGCGTAGGTTATTCCTTCAATTTATATATGATATACTAGTAAATAGCTGAACACTTATTACTCGTTGAAGATGAGTTGTCAACCTGATTTATTATTCCAGGTAAAGCTATTAAGGGTTTTCTGATACATGTGACCATCTACGTTAATGTTGAGCCTGTTATCATATGAACTATCGATTGCACTTAGGTGCTGAGCTTCTGAATCTTTTGGTTTTCAAGACAAGATACGTTAGGGTTTATTCCTAATTTTGGGTTAACAATTCAAATGGGAACATAATTCCTAGCACCGTATAATATATATGTAAGTTATTTTTGTTGCATATATCTCACACTTAATGAACAAGATATTTAGAGAAATAAATCATTATTGAACTTTATATGCCATAACTGATACATCGTTGGAAAACAAGGGAGTAATCTAACATTTATAACACAAAGCGAGGCTAAAAAGATATCCACGAACGCATATCGATATATTTATTAATTTAATTTGTCCTATGACGATATTGTAATTTTTAAAAATATTAAAAATGAAATAGAGAAAAAATGCAATAAGAGTTCTTCTCTAAACCCGTGTTGAAAAAATAACACTTGCGAATTAATACAAACCTACTGAGTAAATATATAGCAATTCATTCAGTTACAATACAGAGGTACTTTATAGAAAAATACAATTTGCTTAAGATTCAGTGGTGGAGCCCAATTGTCAAGCAGTGTCTGAAGTCTGAGTAAAATATTGTTTCTTTCAAACTCAAATTCACTAAAGTTGCGTAATAAAGTTCCCTTTCGTCATCCTTGTGTAAAAAAACTCCAGTTAACGTGACGAAAAGTCAGGTTAGTTGGACTGCTAACAAATTTAAGGAAAGCAAAGCAAATTTTATCATTCTGCCTACCCCGGAAGGGAACGGCGTGACTGGTATTTTATGCTTTTTATGAGCATCTAAATGGTTCCATCGGTTAAGCAGGATTCCTAAATGGGAGTCCTCAGCATCAAAGGCTTACAATGAAAGATGATTGTTGATTAAAAGCTTCGCCGCTGAATGTAATGCCCCTTAATATTTCATTTTAGGTTTTAATAATTAATTTATTCGTTTTAAGGGCCTAATGTTCACTTAAAAGGAGCGTGTATTTTACGTTCTTGCTTGTTCGACATCTAAATTTCTTTTTTCGAAGCCTCCCTTGCATCTTTGAAAGACGCCAGATCGAGACAAATTAATGACAACAAGAGTGGGAGTTAGAATCCTTGAAAATAAAATTAAGTCAAAGTAGAAGCTAGTGTGGATCCAATCTGGCAGTTGTTTTACGACTCAACCTTATCCTGGTCTTTGTTCCTCCTTTAAAAGGACAGTAATTGAAGCAGTGAGGAGTTTATTCCTTCTAAAAGGAACTATCCCAAGTGGGATAAGATGAGTGCTTTCTGTTCATGACAAAATGACACAATATCTCCGACCTGAGAAGAGAACCAAGATCACGTTCTTTCTTTACACTCCCTTTGGTTGTTTATCCGCCATTTCTTAGAAAGGTATATGTTCCCCAATTGTAAGTACTGAATTACAGTTCCTCAGATTTCATTTCAAAGCAAAGTTTATCGTCAAACATTGCGAGCACTCTCACAAGGATTTGAAAAATTGTCAATTAGCTATAAATAACGATGCCGAATTCCAACGGCAACCTACGTACCATCAATTTCTTCGCGTCCTATTGAGACGTAATAAACCAAAATAATATCGCATGCCGACGCGAGAGCAGAAGCAATCTCACGTGCATGAAATTTGGGACGAGCCATAGTTTCCAAGTCAAAATTCTATTTATTCTTTTCCTTGATATTATTTCTACTTTTTTATGAGTTTTCCCATAGCTTGAGTGCTGTATAATCCAGCCAGAAGCTTTTGAGGTGACTTTCCTGGCAGTATTTAAAAAAATTATAAATTATCTCATTCAGAAATAAGAAATAGCGACCCATTTCTGGAATTGGTATTGGGAAAATACTGCCCATTTCTCCATATTTTATCCTCTATGCATTTTTGTGAAGCAATTTTAACAAGAAAAGTATTTGCTATTTGAGAAATAAAAAGCTCTGCACGAAATGAAGAATCATGCATCTACAAAATACCAAGCAAGCCACCACTAGGGAGTGTGGCACTTCCTAGTTTAAAACAAATCCACGCACGTTCCCCCAGATGATAGGCGAACGCCAAAAGCAGTAAGGACCACATTGCTCGATCATTCCAAAATTAGGAGTATGATAGGAAGAAGAATATGCTACCATTAATTTAAATTACAATCTCTGGTTAGTACTATTCATGCAACTTTTTTATGGTTACGCAAGGTACTAAATCATCCATAAGGATAAAGCACGTCGAGAATTTCATGAGACGTGAGTAGTTCAAAATGATGGTATAATATTAAGCACAAGTAATAAGTTTACTTTACCATACTAGTCAAATCATACTAAGAACATGTGCAAAAAGTCCTGGTGATGCGTTTATACTTTCTAAGAGTGGGAAATATTAGGTTATCGATGATAAGAAATTTTTATCATGACACAAATCCGTGTCAATAAATATTGTAATACTTAGAATATGTTTTACAGTTAACTTTTCCAAGAATAATTGACATACGGCAAACTGTTGGCACAATTTTTTTTCCTAGAAACTAGGTCTTGATAATTTTGCATTGAATATAAAAGACATATTAAATTCAGTCAAGATATTTTGAACTTTTCATTTCATAAAAGGTGATATCAGCCAAAAACTTTTGAATAAACCTACCTCAATACAAGAATGTTTTTTGACTTATACGCATTGGCTACAAGAAACTCGTAGATATAAAAAAAGAAAAGGGAGTCATTGCATTATCATCCCTTCCCATTGCATGCATCCCTTCAATGATTAACGTTGAAACTCGGCTCTTTTTAATTGACAAAAATGATCCCATTGACCACGACATGCAGAGGACGCTGATGCGACGATTAATAAAATTAAGGTCGCTTTTCATTAAACCCTTAGTTTAATTACCTTGGACGTTCATGATTTACAGTCAACGCCAAAATGGCATTACGTAATTACCGAATTCCTAACAATAAATCACTTTTCATTAAATTTATATCGATCGTGACGACGATTTAGATTATTCGCGAGGGTCCCTCAGCCGTATAAGCAGCTATCATAAACTCGCTGCTGCGGCTAATCCTCGTGTAATTCAATGAGTACTTCGATAAGAAATATCCTAAGTTATCAATTTATTGCCTTCCTATTCCACTGTTAATTTACAGTTCTATTGGCGGACTACTACACTCCTTAACCCTTTGAGTGCGGCTGGACGTGATATCACGTCATGTTGTCTTTACGCTGGTGCTGATGACGTTATATCACGTCAAGGGTACTGTGAGTGTTCCAGCTTTCTCTAGGGAACTTTCACTAGGCCTCCTAGTGAAAGCTGGAACACTCATGGCACTCACGACGTGATATCAGGTCATCAGCACCAGCGTAAAGACAACGTGACGTGATATCACGTCATGCCGCACTCAAAGGGTTAACTAATATTTAACTCATTCGCCATGAAAAGCGAGGTACTGTGCAAAATATTAAAATCTACATACATTTTTAAACCCTATTAGGAGACAGACATCCATACCGAATAATTAAATTAGGGCACAGATAGTATTTATACGAGTTGGAACATTGCTTCAATCCCCACTACCTATCTTCATGATCTGGCTGTCGTGGAAAATGTTACATCACATCCAAGAACAGACTGAATCGTGAGAAGAAGATGAGATTTATAGAACAACAAACCGTAATTGAGCAATTTGAAAAAAATGTTTCCATTATTTTCAAATCACTCAATTACGTCATACTCAGATATATTTTGCTAAACTGTCATGTCTTAAATCTAAATTTTCCCGGACAAGATGTCAACAACTAATCCATACGCGAGGGACATGAAACCACCTACTTCGCAAGCGTATCCATTTCCCAAATAATCGTAACCCGGAACCCAAGCAAGACAGAAACCCATCGTAACCCAAGGGAAAGACAGAAAACAACTCCCGCGCTTCATGTTATGGCCTAACATCAATCCTGACATTTCTATACCGGCCATTGGAAGCGTTTTTTCCGCTCTATGGCAGGAAGCATCGGGGGGATAAAGTTTTTGAGCACCTCGGACGGACGCATGACAATATCATGACATATTTTTAAGAAGAATATTAGGAGCCTCTCTCTTGCTGATTTTTTCCTCTCTAATAAGCACGCAGTGTCCCTCTCCAGCGGTAACTGTGAGGTTTAGTATCAGTTAGAAGAAGAACACGTCGACGAGATGACCAGTTCTTCTTTAAACTGATGATAAACCTCACGGTTACGGCCGACGGCCGCAACATAAACGGAGGCAGAAGAATAATTACCAACGCCATGATCGTGAGAGGAGAAAGAGCCAGAGGGAGCGTAGCCTGTTATTTTATTAGTTTTTTATTTCATGTGATTGGTAGATCACTTGTGGGGGAGGAATTCTTGCAAACCCTGTAGTGCGCTACAATGAGAATCACGAGGTCACTATTCGACGACGAACACTTGTGAGTGACTCCTTCGCATTGTTCACCCTCCTCTTGAAACATTCAGCTTCTCTTTGTTCCTGTAAACCATTCATTTTTCCCTATGGCCTTCACACCATGACCCCATTAAGCTTGCAGCCATATGGATTCTTCATCTTCCGATCTTATTCCACTGAGGACCAATGTTGGGAAATCCCACTTAGGACTCCGTCCGTCTCCGTCTCCGGACTCATGCAAAAAACTCTGGTCAAGACAATGGGATGGCGTGCTGAAACAGGACTGACTGTCAATCCGGAAAAGACTAACATTGTTTTATTTACCTACAAAAGGAAAAGAGAAGGCCTTAAACTTGCCTCATTGCAGGGAAAAGTCCTACGGCCTTCACTAATGGTTAAATACCTGGGAGTCATCTTAAAAGTTATACTCAACGGGGAAGAATTTTTGAGGCATAAAAAAGAAAAGCCTGCGTCTCCCTGCGGACTTGCCAAATGGCCCTAGGAAAACCTGGGGACTTCGATTCAAAACCCATACTTTGGCTATACACTGCAGTAGTGAAACCTAGTTCTCTATACTACTCTATTATATAGTGGAAGAGGACTAGGCAAAAAGTTGCCAGAGAAAAACTTAACCACTAGCAGAGAATGGCCTGTTTGGGCATTACAGGGCCAATGAAAACCAACCAAATCCTAGCGCTAGAAACTCTCCTGAGCATTTTACCACTATACGTGAAAGCTGAAATTCAGGTAAGGATGGCGGCCGATCGTTTTAAATGCTTAGGACAGTAAAGTGATGAAGTAAATTTCACCAGCCACAGACAAGTGTGGACGGAGTTTCGAGAGTCGAGCACTATCCCTGAAGTGGGCTCTGATACAATTATAGCAACTTTCATCCACTCAACAAACTTTTCAGGATACATTGTCCAAATAGGGAACAGTGGGACAGAGAAGAAGAGAGGGAACTTAATGTAGGAGCCAATGTATGGTATACAGATGGCTCCAGGAAGGAAGGAAGAGCGGGTGCTGGGATCTAGTGTAGTACACCAGCCAGAAGTCTTTCAATCCCTCTAGGGCAATACCCTACAGTTTTTCAAGCTGAAGTCCAAGCCCTCCTGATATGTTCAAACTTAGTTAAAGAAGTTGGATTACATGACAGACCAATCCACAAATGCACCTACAGTCAAGCGGCTCTAAAAGCCCTTAGCTCTCCTTGAGGCAAATCACAGCTGCTGCAAGAGTACCGGAAGCACTCAACATGATAGGTAAGTGCGGCTAAGAGGAACTTTTTTGGGTACCTGGACATGCGGGCATAACTGGAAATGAGAAGGCTGACGAACTTGCCAAAGCAGAATCCAACAGCAATCCGATTGGCCCTGAACCAATCACACCCAATGTGCCAACAGTTGGCAAGACTGAGATCAGAATGTAGAGTCAGGATCAACACTCTGAGATCTGGCGAACTGCACCGAAGCTACGGCAGGCCAAACTTCATATTAAGAGACCAAGGCCTAGCTTTGCAATGAGGCTCCTTCTATCAAATAGAAGTCAAATACGAACGGTAGTGGGACAACTCACGGGACACTATCAAGTGATGAGACATCTTCATCTCTTGAAGATTTCAGATTCTACTACATGCAGGTGGTGCGAGGAGGTTGATGACCTAACATTGCGAAGATATTGAAGATTTACTCACCACATTAGGTCGCAGGAATAAGTTCATGGACCAAATAAAGAGATACCAGGAGGTAAGGGAACTAGCATTAGATAGGGAAGGGTGGAGGGCTGCAATCAAACAATCCTTGGACTGAACGATCAATGATGATGTGCATCGAACATAGTAACGGTCAAGAGCAAGACCTTTCCCAGAAAAAGCGTTGGATCATATGACTTTAAACTTGCTTCTTGCAAAGAGTTGATAGTTAAGTCTTAGTGATTTCCAAGGTCATAAGTTTATCATTTTGCCATTTTTACGCCATTTTCGCCAAGATCAACATACTTCATCTATATGCACATTAACTAGAATTATTTGATTTGCTAATTATAAAATAGTTGTTACCAACTAATTTAATGAGCAATCTGCAATTACAGGCATTCAGCAGACTCAGTCAATATTCTAAACACAATCCCACTCAATCGCAAATACTTACAGCTGAAACCCCCAGCCGTCTTAGGGGAAGCTACATTATGCTGGCAGCCTTCCATACTATTTACATATTTCTACCCTTCGCACCTTAACCAATCCCTTTCATTAGCACTTTATCTGACTTTACGTCACGTAACCCGCAGGCGAATGCCACAAGTTTCGATATCGCTTTTAATACATCGACAAATATTTTGCTGATTGCCCTCGACGAGAAAAACTATGATTTAGGCGAACATCGATGGGCTATGTTTAATGGGAAGGTCACAATTCATGCTGTTTAGTACAGCGAATCGCTCTAGCCATAAGACTAGAGAACTTCACGGTAAAGCCATTCGATTAAACGCTGAGACCGGAAGACCTTTCGTTCCGGTCTGAGTGGCCGCAGTCATCCTTAAGCGGGGTGATGTCCAACTGAGGCCGGTTCAAGTTAAGCTGGGAGTAGAGGTATGGGGTCGTTGGGGCCGTGCATGTTGCGTCTAGACCGCAAACACCGTTCCGCAACATAGCCGTCCATTATTCATCGCCTCCCGCAAGATGTGGATCTGTTGTCACCTACCCCCTATAAGGACTTGAAAGCTTTGCATTTGGAATTTGATTTGGAGGCGGAGTTTCTGGCAAAATTTATGTATTTGTGTATGTATTGATGCATATGTATAATTTATTATGAAATTTTTATTGTTAAAGGCATTTAAGGCCCTCTTTTGTTAGAATCCAGATAGAAGTAGAAAAATTGTAAGTGTTAATGTACGACAGCCTTTTGGGTATTTATAGTGTGACGCTAGAATGTTTCGTCACTTGGCGTCTATCATCAAGAGCAGTCGTCGAATTTTTAACCATCCCCCTGAGATTCCACACAAACCCTAACATAGTTTTCCCTTGAAATTGCTTAGTAGTCGAATTATCTCAGCTGTCAATATACTCTATCAAGAGCCAACTAACAAAGTACGTAAAGAAAAATTGCATAATTCGTGACGCCCAAATATTAGTTTAGACAATGTACATTGTTTATCTCCTCCACAGGGGGCGCTGCCAAGCACTCCGCACGCGATAAAATCGCTAAACTCTGTCGTTTTTTGCGCCATTATTTATATATCGATACTTATCTCCATCTGTGGTGTCAAAAATAATGAGCTTCAACTGAGGACACACTACCGTCTCAGGCTCACTTCAACTCTAATTAAGAGCGGCCGTTAACGAGTCTGTGAAGAATATAAATCGATGGCAGCGACGAGATCGACCTCGTAAGTTGATAATGCTGACGTTCCATAGACTAAGTTTGCTCACGACGTACTGGAAAACTATTTCGCTGACATTAGTGAAACCGAAGTACCCTTAACAATGAAGCCAAAAATTTCATTTCATAATGCATATTCACGTTAATACAATGGAGGGAATATTTATATTTTTCGTTCAAAACTCTGCTATTATAATCGATGGTAGTAATTTTTCTACTCATGAAGAAGAAAATAAAGATTCTTCCATAATTTTGTCAAAACATACGAGTAACTTCTGTTCATTGAAGTGGTTTTTACACGGTAAATACGAAAGCATGTCATTAAAGAACTCAAGAATTATTGAAGTTAAAATACAGCTGAGTAGGGTGCAACTTTCAGAGGTGACCTTTCACTATAACATAAGAGAGACTGCTGGGTTATTTTTAATATCTTCTGAATTGTAGTTGCTTTGCCAATCTTCCTGTCGACCAAAAAAACTAATGTAACAGAAAATGTACTTTTAATCGTTGTTATGCCGTAGTTTTCCATTTTGCCATTTATTTTCGCCACTTAAATGCAGGTATCTAGGTTTCTAATGTTTACTCATGGCAACCTCTGATGTTATGACAGACAGATTTTTGACAAATGCCTACAGAAATGGGGAATCAAAGTTCAGCACTCAAACTGATCAGCTGTCTATATTCTCGGAGAAAACAATTTTTTCTCTCCAGACAGGTGCCAAAGTTAACTAAAAAAGATGATGTTACCGTCTTTCCGGAGAATATTTGGGGTCGAAGAACCATAATGTGCGTTTTCTATTACTGTGACAGGCACTATGATTGATACGCTCCGGCGGTGCCCACTTCTGATCGACCGTTCATTTTTTTCCATCGCTCCACATTTTCCTTTCAACCGTCCGACTAAAATCTCCAGATATCCTATCTTATTCGACAGATGAAGCAGACGTTCGGACAGAAGGGCCAGTGTGATACAACATTACGGTTAAGGAGATCTCCAGGATGGGAGAAAGGATGGTACGAGAAAAGAGTTGTCCTCAGAGGTCATTTTTCCAAAAAGAGAGGAATGAGAGACAGACAGAGACCGGGGGAAGGAAGGAAGCACTCCAAGACAAGTGGAAATAGATACCTATAGAGAATAGTTTTTCACGCGCGCGCAATATTATATCCATCTCTCAAGGCGTGTGGAGTAAATATGCACTGGGAGTCAAATGTTGTTACAGGGAAATATTCTGCGGTTCAGACAAACAGGAGATAAGGCTAAGGTAAGAGCGACAGACTGAAGAGTAGGCAAAATATCGTTAAGTCGGGAGTGCGAAAAACGGGTGAAAAGAGTAGATCTACCTATCTACATTTTACCCCCCCCCCCCCTGCCACGCCCATGGCAGGGGGGGGAGGGTAATGCTGCATGGGAGTGTGGCAGGGGGCGTTAGGTCACCAGCCGTGTAATGATGTAATGTTTTGGGAGGTGAAGTGTTAATGTGTATCACAGGAGTGTATTTAGTGGAAATTGGTTTCTATTGTGGTCGCTTATTGTTTGCAGGAAGAACGAGTTTTTGTACCCTTCTGTACGGCAGTGCATCTCTCTTATTTTATCGCATCTGTCAGATCTAGAGTTGTAATGAGGCGTCACGATAATATTATCTGTGTCACTCTGAAACACACCATTTCTGAATATCTCAAGCAAGCTAAGCCTAGTGTGTAGCCTCTGAGTCTCTAGAAGATAATCGGAAAAAGAATCCCTAATACCACAGAATATCTTGCGTTCATATGAGGCTAACGAACAACAGATACCAAAGCTAGAACCTTGGGTAAAAATATTTACAAACACATTGACATTACTACTGAAGAAATAAACATCTAGCAATCGGAGGCTAAACAAGAGATCCAAGAGATATTTCGAGGAATTGAAGAAAATGAGATTGTAATAAAGGGAGGTGATATTTGGTAGAGGTCCACATGTGAGAGTGAAAGAGAATAATTTTCTCCGAATCGTACTTATATCTTCGACGGCCAGATATTACTACAAGTTTATCAAACAAAAGTCCTCCCCAAAATTGTTGCGATGCTGAAAAATATTATTTTTTAACACTCAACACTCACGAGTCAACGATCTATCCGCTTGAGTTAACTGTATCAATTTTGAACGATAAAGTTTAGCACTTCTCCACATTTTATTTACTGAAGTTATAAAATTGAGCAAAAAAATACAATTTGTTATTATTTACAAGAATAATTTTCACTTTACAAAACCAAGGCTGATACAATAAAATTTATCAGGATTTTTAGGATGAGCACATTCAGATTTAGCCTCAAGTTGTTTAAAGGAAGATAAATCCGTGTTGAAATACTCCTTGGCCGGATAGTTAAAACTGTCATTAAATCGATAAATAATTGAACAACCTAATATTGGTTGGCTAAAAATTAATACAATATAGAAGAAGATAGAACTGTGTATGGCTATGTTTTTCCGCCTTCTTTGAACCCAGCAATATCCCCTCCATCAACTCAATTAAAACGGCAAATGCAACTATCATTACCTTACCATGTGACTTCTGACTTCCTTGAATCTGTGCCTATGGAATATTAAGCTGGTATATTGCCCCATGTTATGCAGGCTTCCGTTTTGGAAAACCTGTAGCTTCACTTGATAGGATACAATGCACAGTTGTTATTTCACTTAATGTACGAAGGTATTTTACTAATTTTGGTAACTTAGTAAATTCGATTAACATGCGCTGCATGTTTATATACTATATTACCTTATATACATAAATTTGTAGCCACACTACAGATCCTACACAATATGTACTTAGAGTTACATTCTAATGTATCACTATTAATTTAAACTTAACCTACGCTGAAAAATTAACTCATCCTCTCGACAAAGATATAACTGCAGGGAAGGAGAAAAGATGGACGGACACGAAGGGAAAGGGAACTTAAGGGGAGAGCATGGATGTTGGGAGAGGTTTTTTTCATTGTTTCGTACAAAGGATTAGAGCGGTGAAAAACTGTCGAGTATTGAGTGAAAAGAAAAACTTACTTTTTTTCTTATTCACTAGTTAAATCTCAGTCTGGAAAAGTTAAATTTTTAACGATTGAGTGATCTCGGGCATTTCCGATTCAATGGTGCGGAATTTACATCTCTGATTATCCATGCGGCTAAGTGACCTCGCTCCGAATTCTCTTTAAGAGTACCGTGATGGATCCCGCGCGATGAATAAGATGCATCGACTGAGAAGTTCTATCTTTGCTTAAGATACGAAATAATCATTTAAATCCCAAGGCACGAAATTATTAAATTAATTTAGAATGAGTGAATTTGATAGCGGGAGTTTTGAATTTGAGGGTAGTACTTGGAAGTCATTATAACCCGCATTTGAGGACCGCACATGAAAAAAATTGATCATGGAAAAACAAGGGTCAGTCAATATAAAGTTTTATTGACTCAAAAATATCAAACATCTAGTAAGGTAAGTTGAGAGGAAATATAGGTGAAAGGAATTTAACATGGGGAGTTATTAAAGGACGATAAAAATAAACCATTAAGTTCAATAAGTTAAGGCGATCGTAACAATTGACGAGATAATCTGCAATGCGGATGAATGATTAACTTTATGCTCTTAAAATATCGGCATTGGTCGTCTGTTCGTGAAAAATTACGAATAAATACTTGAAATTGAACAAAATGCTTTCCCTCTATGTATTTGACGAATATATTTATATGTGATTATCAACTGCTAATCACGCATGAACCGTATATGATATTACCCTTCATCCTGCCAAGACTTTAAAATATAAAACGCTTAAAATATAAAAATAGGTGAAATGTGAAAATCTAAGTCAAAATTACTAAAGATAGATGGTGGCGAGAAAATAAATACTTATTTTCTTATGGCGTCGTACTTATTTGCTTGATATTAAAAAAGTCACGGACACTCATTAGTGTAAATAAGCAATAATTTATCTACATGAAGATACTTTTTCTCTTCAAAACGTCCGACGAAGCTGTCGCGAGGAAACGGGGCCGTGATGACGATTACTCGTCTGGCCTTACGTTTTATCCGCTGGTATTTACGTGGGAGAGCTGTGATCAGGAAATTAGGAGAGAAAACTCACCATTCTCTCCGGGCTGTAGCGGTGACAAGGCTCCTGGCCGGCGACGGGAGACCTACTGGGCCGACACTGCTGCTAACACACGAGGAAAAACTAAGCAACAACCGATGAAAACGTGGAAAAAGTGAAAGCAGTGGTTATGAATGATCGCCGAATCACAATCAGAGAAGTCGCTGATGATGTTGGCATATCGATTGGCTCATGCCATGACATTTTTGCGAACATTTTGGGTATGAAACGCGTGGCAGCAAAATTTGTCCCAAAATTGTTGAATTTTGAACAAAAACAGCGGCGAATGGAAGTTGCTCAGGAATCACTAAATGAAGTCAACGTCGACTCAGATTTGCTCAAAAGAGCTATAACAGGTGACGAAACTTTGTTACACTTTATTTCATTTTTTACGCAAAACTTAATACAAATTCTTTGATCCATTTTTTTTAACAATCGAAAATCGCCGAGCTCATGAAAACACGTCTAACCTTAGCGGTTGCCACAGATAAAATAAACAATGAATACAGCTGAAACATGTGTCATACTTCAGGGGCATGTATACCAACACAATAAAATTTTTTTTTTGACAATCGGAGTCTCCAAACGCGCGAAATTTAAGCATTCCGGGTATTTTTTGAACACACCTCGTATCTAGCAAATTCTAATCCACTTGCCAAAATATGAACTGTCTTTGCAGAGATATTGGGCAAATTATCCTCAGTTGTCTACTTCTGTAACACATAAGTATGCAAATAATCATTTGTCAATATTGTTGATGTGGAGATGGAAACAAATCTTACAGTGTCATCTACTATTTTGCTTATCTTTAGTAAATCTACGATAGGAGGAGTGAATAATCAACCAAATACGATGAGATGGGAAATCCAAACAGGTCACAGTCATATCTCGACCGATATATTTATATCCCAGAAAATACTCCCTATTGTGTATTCAAATGAAATTGACAATTCTTTCTCTAAGAAGCATGAAAATGAAGAGAAGTGTCCACAACCACGCGAGTTTTGCATCTCCGCCCAAGAGGTCAAGCATGAAATTCTTTCCTTTAAACTCTTCCCTCTCCACGAGGGCTTATCTCTCGGCTGACAACTCTTCTTTCTGCGCGACAATCTGGGTCAAGTAGAGGTCAGCAACGAGATAAAGCATTCATCTCTCTTTCAGCAACACTTCTTAGCATCCCTTTCTCTCACCAGGGTCCGCCATTCGACAATGGGCCAACCAAGTGCGCTGCTGGCGTGAGAACTTTTGAGTTCTCCAGCAGTTCGTCCTCGGTGAGCGGTCTGGTTGCCTCATGGGGATATCCGGATATATTTTGAAAACTTAGAATGGAAAAGAAGTGAAATGAAAAACCGAGTGTTGTCACATACCACTGGAATGCAAAAACATCAATCTGGAGGGAAAACTGAGAACTATTTCAGAAGCGGAGTGATCTGGGCGAGGTCAATCCATGCGAATACTTACCTACTGTATTAGTAGTATTTTCTATTTAGGTGCCGAGTTTATTTCTTTCATCACAAATTTCAAAATTTGACACAATACCAATGCATTTATATCAGGTTATTTTGAAGCATACAAAGGTAAAGTGTCAATTTTGTGCAACTCAACCATAAAAAGTGAATGAGAGTTAAACATGACACTGCTTTGATGTATATGACTCTGATTACATGACTTTGACTGAACATGGCTTTGCTTTGAGGTGAATATGATCGATATTTACCACCTACCACTGAGATCGATTTTCGTAAATAATTGCGATTACGTCATAGATCAAATATTCTTATTCCTTGCGGATAGTGTATAAAATGAAAAAAATACATCATTGTTACGTTGGTCCGTATTACACCTATTCCTAGTTGTTGACTATGTCGTTACCATGCGCATTAAGTAAGTTAATTTAAGCTTCGGACCACTAGGATCATCTGGTGGAACTTAAAGTTACTCTTCCATAAACATAAAGGTAAGACGCTCATATTCTCAAAGAGCTTAAGTAGCCAGAATAGAAAAATGTTTCAAGCTAACCATTCACACCAGTCTTCCTCCATTTCGCAGGATGCTAACCGTACCATAGCCCATTTTTCAAAATATTCCGCTGTATTGTGCCATGAGCTTAAGCTTGTGATACAATTGAAACACTTCAAACAATCGTGAGCAAATCTTCCCCATAATGCACCAGTATTCTTTGTGTAGCGCTATCACTCTGTCAACTGACATGTTCACAGGAAATCCGAACACCAATGACATTACAGTTTTCACAAAATGAGTAATGTATCACAGAATAAGGACGATTAAGGAGGACATATAATGCACGATTCTTGATAAAAACTACCGATATAAATCTGAGATAATTCAGGCAGAAATCTGTGGCAACTGATGTGGAAATAAGTAAATAGTGTTAAGTTCAAAAGAGCGACAAATATAATATTATATATATATATATATATATATATATATATATATATATATATATATATATATATATATATATATATATATATATATATATATATATATATATATATATATATATATATATAAATACGTTGATGGATTGGAGTCAGCCATGCGGCGATGAACACACGATGTGGATAGGGATAGTATATATATCTATATCTCCTCCATCCTATCCACATCGTGTATATATATATATATATATATTATTTTTTTTATTGTTACCACATTTCTTAGAAGCTTAATAATGGTTACTCGTGGAAATTAGTCGACTCAATACCAAGATGGAGATAACCAAACTATACACTTCTCTCTTAACAAATCGTCGAAAAATTGAGTGATATGATTTTGAGGTTTTTCAGCATTAATTGAAGGAGCTATGAATATGTATCGAATATTCAAGCCATTTCAATTTTTCATTTTTTGAATTTGAAAGAATATACTTTTTGCCCAACTCAAGGCTTCATAAACAGTTGTATGACTATTCTACTTGACCTAACATTATAAGGTTAAGCGATGTATGTAAAACAAGCATCTATGCATTGTCTCAGGAAAGACCCGCATAAAGGCTTGTCAAGATAGAAGGAAGACTCGGTGCGTATCCACGGAACCTGCGGGTGGAAGTAACAAACAGTGAGAGAAAAAAGGAGGAAGTAATATCAATGGGCCAACCGCATCCTTAGATGAGACAATGTAGTCTCCCCACTTTAATGGAATAGCCCATCACAAATAGCAACAAGCTCGTTGAAAAGGGGAGGGGGACATAAATTTGAGAATATGAACGTTAAATTTGGGCACTGCGTAATGAGTTTATCAAATATCTCTTTAGGAGAAATGGAATTGTTGAAATCTCGCCTTTAATGACAGATAAGCATGTGGTGGGATCCAATTTACTATGATCTGAGAGCCGAGGCTTATAAAAACGGATAAATATATATAAAAAACGTTTTTATTAGTGGAGTAATTGCTTAAATGAGTTAAAACAGGAGCAGAGTGGCAGGTTTCTGGAGCTTTGAGTAAGAAAATTCGAAGATAGGGAAGAGAGACAGGAAAAAATACCACAGCAGAAAGTGAAAGAATATTGGAAATGGATAAGGGAAGAACGGAGAAATAAAAACAGCTGAACCGAAATGCGGTCATTATTCAGCCAATTACGAAGAACAATAAAACAATCTTTATTCATGTAAACCAAACGGTATGACATTTACCATGAAAAAATCGTTTAAAATAACCGGGATTCCAACCCAAATCACCCAATTGACGATCAGATGTATAAGATAGTCGCTTCAATTAGCTATCTTAATTCTAGTTGCATCCAGGGGGGGGTTTATATGAGCTATTAAGGTGTCATTGCAAGAAATTAAGCCCAAAGAGTGCAAGAGAGCGAGGGAAGCGAATGCAGAACCTGGCAGTCCTATTTCCCCGAAGATTACACAGTTGAGAGAGGTTCTACAATATTTGAATTAAATGCCCCTGTATTAATATCTACATTTCTTAGTATAAAATGGTATATGTAACTATAAAAACTCATGACTTAGTTCATAAAGAGACTTAAAATGCTAGAAAAAAAATAAAAATGCTAGATGTCTTTGGTGCCTAGTTTTATTTAACAGGCAGCGTCCTCATCGACAGAAATATCAATAACTTTGATTGATAACGAACCATCTAACTAAAAACAATGTAATACTGAGAGATAATGCTGATTCCACGTCCTATGGTAAATGTCTAGTTCCTTCATATCACTGTAAAAGATAGAATTTTGTTGCTCTTTCGCGTTAAAGTATTGGACAACCTACCTTATTTACCTCAAGCATGTTTAACGCAAATCTGCTTCACCCAAAAATGTCCCTGATGCGCCGAGTGGGGTATACTAACCGTTTCCAGATTGCCAAAAATCGTCAAATTTCTGTCATTCACCTTTTTATACCAGTCTTAGCATACTTTTGATTTCATCTAATCTTTCCGCCGCTTTCCACCGAAGTGCGTTATACCCCCTCAATTGCCTCACGACTGAAAATGCACGCACATGAACTCATTACAGGGCCTACTCTACTTACTCGCACGACAATGACACTCCACCCCTTCCATACGGTAAAATTTGAAGCGGAAAATAAAAGGTCCCATTCGCCCGAAAAGTTTCCCCATAGTCGTCGCTACGTGGTGTCCTGAGAGAGGATTGTAGCTAGAATACGTTTTGTATATATGTTTTCTTAGAGCACGGGTGAAAAATATATCATAGTCCATGCCCTAAAGAGGCATGCCAGGGTAAGGAGCCAAATCAGTTTAGCGTCGATTATTATTTCTTTCTATGAGCATAGAGCTCAATAAAAAGCGAGGAGATATTATTTTTTCAATATTTTTTCGATCTGGAGCTGGATCTGGAGCAGAGAAAGAGACTAGCTAAGTGTTATTCATGGAGCGTTTTCATGTATGGATGTGAAGCGTGGACATTAGGTAAGAGGGAAAGGAATTGAATAGAAGATTATGAAATGTGGGTGTGGAGAAGGATGGGAAAAGTAAGATGGGTTGATATGATGAGAAATGAAGAGGATTTGAGCAAATTAAAAGAAGGAAGATCGCTCCTAAAGGAAATAAGGAAAAGGAAAGGAAACTGATTGGGCCATTTGATGAGAGGGAAAAGTATAATAACTGTGGCACTTGAGGGTTCCATTGAAGGAGAGAAAAAGAGAGGAAGGAGAAGAATTAAATTGGTGGATCAGGTGAAGAACAACAGCTATGATGAAGCAAAGAAGGAACCTCGGGACAGAAGCGGATGGAGACAGCAGTGGTGTACGGGACCTGTCAGCAGGCAGAATACCAGATGATGATGATGATTTTTTCGATATGCACTTTGCTCCTTTCTGTCATTTTCAGCTATATCCTAAATGATAAGTTACTTTAGGACTTGTTTGTCATTTTTTTACTTAAAGAAGCAAGAAAAAAGTATAACAACGGGAAAATAGATGTATTATATCAGCATATTACGTTTTCCTAGTATTGACTTAATTTATCTCCTACATGCAATCTCATTTGCTGATTTCATTAACATTTTAGTGCATTTTACACAGTAGATACATGACTCTACATATTCAACAATTTGAAGAGTTTAAAAACTACGATATTTTCTTCATTTCTCCTTCCTTCAATGCATTCACTGACGTAAGTCATGACAATAAATAACAATGGAATATGTCAAATTGCTCTACCTCGCGAGGAAAACTATAAGCAGGCTATAACCGACTTAATCTACATTATAACCAGAGACCACGTTTAGAAGCACAGTACTGTGTATCTTGGCTTATATCGTTTGACATTTCCTTCAAATGTGCTTTAAGTAGTGGGCCGATGATGAAGTTAACAGCACTCTCTTCCAATCATTTCCTTCGAGCAACCATCAAAATGAAAGTAATTCTCCAGTCATTCTTTCGAAATATTTATTTCTGAACTAAGCGCGAACTCTGGTTATAAGGCATTGGTGGGTATAAATGGGACCCCGGGTTAAACAATTTCACTAACGACGGAACAAAAACAGGAACTCATGCGTGATTAATAACCCTCCTTCCAACTCAGACCCACCACATTCACCGCCGAGGGTAGCTCGCTAACGTGAACCTTGTAAAAGGGACCTTCCAACCCTACGTTTTGTGATTCATTGCGGAGAGTTATCGCAAAGACGAGGGAGAGAGAGAATGAAGCAAGGATGGAGAGGAGCGAACAGAAAAGAGGCAAGCAAAGGCATGGCTGGATGAGTGGTTTTTAAGCGGATGGTCGGACGCATTCAGGGGCCTTCTGTCGACCCAGAGAACGGAAGCCCGTGGCTGAGGGGAGAGTGAGCTGAAGAGTGGAAAATGCAAGTAGAAGAATAATGGTGTGGAGTGAGGCGAAGGATAAGCAAAAAAGGACGAAGGCGAGTAGGAATAATGGAGAAAGGTAGGGACTACAGATATATAGAGAGATTTATAGAGCCTTGGGACAAGTTCTCTCGAAGCGAAATGTAGATCTAAGTTCGCATTATAGAAAGAGTCGAGGCTTATTTAGGGATACATTTACATAGGAAAAATGGTAAACATGAAGAACAGAGGTCAAATTAAGGTCAGTTCTACATTTTTTATTGCGTACAAAGATTGGGGACTGAACATATATTACAACGTTCAACAGGAAAACCACGCATGTATTATACGATTAAGAATTTAGATATTCTTTTGAGTATTTCATTCTTCAGTCGCACACTTTCATTCTTATCTCGAAAAAAATGCGTTTAATTACTTTTGGCCGAAGAATTTCAGGGAGAGGTCTTAAAACAGGAAATCCCTATTTCGTCGGCTTTTGGAAGAACATAATATTTTTATATGAAGGACAATTATTATTAAAATGTAAAAAGAGGAACGAGCTAAATATTACCTCGGAGCGAATGTGTTAAGGCATCCAATTTTTCTGAAATAAGATGAGGCATGTTCATCTCGACGAAGCGCATACGCTATAATTACGCCACAATAAAAAAAACGGTGCATTATAAAATCAAGTTTCCTGTAAGTTTTCACGTCAATCAGGGGAAAATAGCTAAATACGGGAAAAATTAATGTTGATAAGAGATTATTTCGTGGTTTTATGGATTAGGAAAAGAGTATTAAACATTTTCGGCTGATAAAAACCCCAAAGGTAAATTACTGAATAATGGTAAGCCAACATTGGTTTTTGTTAGTTACTGCAAGTTATTGGTTCAAAAAATACATCAAGTTCTAAATATAGCAGGGATAGGAATGAATATTTTCCTCAATTGACTTCACGAAATTTTACTAAGGTCGAAAAATGCGATCTTAGTAAAGTTTCGTAGTAGTTTTGTAGTAGGTTTGTCGTAGTTTCGTAGTTTAATAAAAGTAAAGTATCCAAAAATGATTGCCTTCGTTTTAGAGGAATTCAAAAGAAGATATTCCTTAGCCCACGTACGGATTGCTTGATTGTCATTGTTTATTTTACTAACGAGAGAGAGTGAAGAGAGAGGTAGAAGATGGATAGAAGGACCCGACGATCATGATAGCCCCGCTCGGTAGCAAGTAGTTGATTGGATGGGATGGGATGTGGGATGGGCTATTTTAAGCTCAGATGTGCGGCAGGGGTGATACGAGGGCAACGAAATTAAAGGCGAAGGATGAATGAATGGCAGTGAGAGCAGTGGTTGACAGGTTGGTTCCTGAGGACACGGATTCACTGGTTGGTAACTTTGGAATAAATGTTTACCTACATTCTAACTATTCTTAATGATGTACTTTACAACTCCCAGAGTTTCATATGAAGATTTTCACAGCAATTTGATGAATTGAGGTGGCTTCACACAAACAAACCATACCTCGAATAATTAGAATTATACTCCAATGATCACAAGGCTATTTTGTCGCATAAACGGGTCCAATATCATGCTATCTCGCACGAAAAGCACACGAAGTGCTGGCTAGTAACATTTAGAACCATCCCTATTCCCCACTTGCGGCGAGCAGATGCTCCGGTGTAAAAGCTCGCTCACAGCTAGTAGAGAGCTCTAACACATATAGATGACAGTTTAGGGCAAATGGAGTACAATGCTGGAAAACTTACTCTCCGTATGCTTCCTTCACGATCAGGGTGGAAAAGATATCCATAATTGCGTTTAAGTTAAGTTGGCTGCTTATGAAAACAATCTGAGCACGTAATAAGTAAGAAACTATGCCAGAATCTCTTCGCTAACAACCTCTAATAATTTAGCGTTTGGAAGGATGTGATAAAATTAACTTCATGTGACCTGCCGTGAAACACAACATTCACCAGAAATATATGGTTCGGTACATGAAAGCGGAATAGTCTTCAACGCATTGTAGTGAATGCATTTATCTCAAACCCCTTTCCTTTATCTAAAAATAAAATACCAACATGTATTGCATTTAAAAGTTACTTTACTGATTAGAGTTAACTGTACCACCGAAATTGAAAATGAAAGATCTTGGGTTTTCTCGGCGTATCTGCTGAATAAATGTTTCTCGGGTGTTGTACCGGATAAGAGGGTCCAAAAACTTAAAATATGAAAATCCGAAGGGATTACAAGATTTTTCCATGCATTAGAATCATTCATTAAATGTAATGTCAATTGGAAGCTTTTTCACCGAAAATCTGAAAACATATTCAAAATTCGAAATAAACAATTTACACGCATTATTTGAACACTACTCACATACATCCTTTCCTTGATTCGTTATCCCCGTGCGAAAAGTTTCTGTTTATTCTCATGCTACATAGAGAGAATACAGTTCCTAAGATCGTCTCCCTCTATCGCGGAGGCGTTTTCAAGTCACTTCCGGAGTTGATTGATCTAACGGCCGCAAACTCATACCCTAGTTGGTTCGTTTACAAATTTCCTTCAAAAGCAAACAATCACGCAACATACACGAGCAACATATAAATCAAATATAAAATATTTAATACAGAAAAAGGTGGGAAGCTTAAGTGGACCATAATGTGGAATTACTAACTACTATAAATTGGAATTGTAAGAAATGTCGCATGATGCATCTCAAGAAGAAAGTGAATTAATGAAGGGAGTACGTATTGTACCACAAGCCAGCATGAACATAAATTAAGGAAAAAGGAGACCAATATATTCTCCAGATGTCTGAAGAGTCTTTAGACTCCTTCCAAATTATTCACTTTATGTGAGGTGGAGTGCTCAAATGTATCATTGTGTCTACTTCCATAATTTACATCAAGTCAGCCAAACGCAGAAGCAATTACTTCTGTAAGAAAAAAGAGTGAACGCGGCCAAGGAGGTCCCGAAATAAACTTAAAACGAAAATCCGAGCTCTAAATTTTCGAAGGGCCTTTGGAAAGGGGGAGACAAGGGGTGTTAAAGGAGAGAAAAGGAACTTACAAGGCACTCAGTAATGAACTAGAGTGAAATACGGGGATAAGACTGGTAAGGGAGAGCTTAACTTGAAAGGAGGGCAGAACAAGGACCCAGAGATTCAGCGGTTCATCATTAATGATCACGATTGGCGGTTTCATACCCTTTCCGTGAGTCAGACTGTACGGATATCAGCACAGTAGTTAAGATATTTATGCTATCTGAAAGACTGCTTCGACAATAAAAGTTGACGGGAATCCATCTTCTTTCACAAATTGCTGAGCAAATCCTCTTTAGGCTGTACGTGAAGGGCTGACAACAGACCAGGCATACACCTCGTCCGATACCAAATTCAGACACTACACGCTCCCCTAGCCGTTAGGCGCAAACAAAAAGCAGTCAGAAAAAAAGCTTAGGACACACCAGAGACTAAGGATAGTGCTACACTAATAAACATACAAATATATTATATCGGGGTAATAGATACGTACTAGCAGATACTAAATTCATGCAGATATCCTAAGCAGTGAAAATTGGTGATAAAAATGATAAAACAATAAACACCAGCACAGGTGTAGTCTCTCCAGTAGCCCATAAAATGGAAAATGGTCCACATGGAAAAATGAAAATGCCTAAATGCAAGACATGAAAGCCTAAAAGCAAGGCAATTCATCACCAACACCAACATTACTGAGAGTATCTATCACGATTGGAATTACAATATGCTTGTGGAGAACAAAGCGATGGGGGTTTTATGCTAAAGGGAAAGGTAAATGATAAGAGAATGTAAATCCCGTCAGTCTGGCATCAAGTCTCCCTGTTTTTATTCTTATCAACAGGACTACAACATGGTTGCACGGAGTTATTTTGCACATCATCGGGAAAATAGCATGCCACAAACTAACTCAAGAAGTGAATCCCGTTTACTAATCCACGCTCTGAAAGTTATTACCACCCAAAGTTTCCAAAACACCCCGTCACAAGATTTACCACCATACACATTTTTTCATTTGAGATTTCTACCCGCTGATTGATCGATTGATATTGCCTCCTTCTTCGTATTTCGTACAGAATTCCTATTCACTCCCTTTCTCTCTCACGCTTCTTCGATGGTCTTCCCTCTATTACCTTCTTCAACAGTCCCTCTCTTTTCTAAACGTCCTTTATCCACCTCGCCTTCTTTCTTCAAAACTCTGCCAATAGTTTTCTATCCTCTCCAAACGTCCAATATCACCTCGTTCGGCTTTCTCACCGATATTCTTTACCTTTCCACCGATTTCCCAACCCATTTCTCAAAGGTTCCAAGTCTACGTACATACATCCCTCATTATCAAGAAGTTTAAAAAAATACGAAATGCTGAACTCAAGCCATCGGTTGAGATCAATTATGGGAGCACGTTCAAACGGCAAATACCAGTACTATCACTGAGCGTCGATCAAATGGAGGCCGCACAAAGCTTCTCACATGAGAAAACTACACTTTGCATATTTTTCTTTGACATAACTTTTTATAATAAATTTCTATGACATGAGTTCCTTGCGAGAGCATCATTTGAATATCACTCTGTTCGTTACTGCATCGAATTTTGAACTCGCCAAAACATTTAATCTTTAAGTTTATTTCTTTATCTATTCTTGCTATTATATAGCTTTGTTATAAATTGTTCCACTTTACCGTGCCTATAGCGTGGTAAAACCTCAAGCTATTAGCCTTTTACCTTGGCCATTTGATATATTCTAATATTCAACGTACACCGTGCTTTCTGAATACAGTTGATTTTTCTGGACGATACCACCGATTAGCGCAATGTTTCAGAGCGCCACATAGAATATAATCATGACGCCTCACTGCATTTCTAGGTATGACAGAAGTGATAAAACAAGAGAGATACACTGCCGAACAGATAGGTGCAAAACTCGTTCCTTTCGCGTACAATAAGCGACCACAATAAAAACTGAGCTCCTCTAAATACACTCCCATAATACACGTCACCATTTCTCCTCCCAAAACCTTATTTCTTGCATCTTTATAAGGCTGGTGACCTAACACCCCCTGCCACACGCACATGCGGTGGCTCTCAGAGTAGTATGTTGATGTAGAAAAGAACATAATATAACATTTAAACTATACATAATTAAACTTATGCTAACATGAGATGAATTACCAAAATGCGCTTCAATGCTTCACTTTGTTGGCTCAGACAAAAATCCACTTATCACTGAACGAAATTAATCCATTTTGGAAAATCATCCCATAATTTTAAGAAAATACATTCATTTAAAGTTAAACGCTTATAGCCAACGCAATTGGTAAAAACTTTTCTAAAAGGTATTCTTTCTATTCTTCTTTCGGGATTCGGCCGCGTCGTTGTTGAATCCCGAAAGAAGAATGGAAAGAATACCTGCTCGCCACGGAAACCTTAAACAGAACCTTTTCTAACAGACAGAGCAGTTTCCCAACATTTGTGAGGTTGACTTCAGAATTCTTTCATGCTCTCAGAATGGGAGAATGAGTGGAGTCGTGAGGATATGACTGAAGAAGATATGTTACCAGTGAAATGGTGGTTGTTCCTTATAAAATGATCCCTTGCAATCTCCATCGAATACCATAGTGGGCACATTGAGCAACTGTCTGAACGGGTTATAATTTGGATATTCATTATTTTCTAAGTCCTGGTTTGAAAGGTGAATATTTAAGGATTAAAGTCACTATGTTATAGTTATTTCCGCTAAGTATTTATCATGGTGTAATATTGTTGAAATTCGTTTCTGGTTTCTCATAAATAGCTCTTGATGTTAGCCTCTGCTCAGATGCATTAAACATACTTCACTTCTTACTTCATGCATGTCTTGACCAGACATCCTTCATGACTTACCTTCATGCATTAAATGAAAGTATGGAGGCCATAATACACGGTTTGATTATCTCTGATTCTAATATTAATCCAGATTCCATTCCAACAAGAATGAGAAAGAAGACGGCGATAATTATATCCCACTCTAGACCAGTTCTTTCCATATATATTTTTTCCTAATTCCTCCTCATCAGCAATTATTAGTTCTCTCCGTCACTTTGCCTTGTGTCACTTAGTTTGACTATTAATCACTTATTTCATTGCGTTCAATTATATTTTCCGTGTGATCGTTCAGTATAAGACTCGTTAGTTATTCCTGGATCTACCTTATATTAAGCTTAATTTGGCTATAGATCCCTACTTTTAGCTAAACTAGCCATCAACGTACCAAGTAAAATCACATTTTCATTACATTTTTTATCAATGAATAGAATTTTCATTTCGGCCACGTGTGAGTAACATAAGCTTCTGTCATCCTCTTGACTGCAATGAATACATGGCCATATGGATTAATATGAGTAAATGTTTTCTTAATTTACTTATGATGAACATTTTAAGCATAAACTACAGTGATATAAAGTGAAAATCGGGATACAGAAAACATAATTCAGTTCCGTCTTCAGCCCATAGATGTCGCATCCCTCTTACCCTCCCTCTCACAGTTTCTACCGCTCTAAGCACCAAGTATTAATCTTACCTTCTCATCTCATTCAAATCAAACGAATGAACGATGAGAGCACGTTCGGGGAGGGGCCGAGTTTGCTTATTAAAGGGGAGCATTCAGGGAAGCTTTCGCAAAATTTCTTGATGTAGAAGTGCTCGGCAGGTTTTGGAGGTAGAATTGGATAAGGAGAAGGGTAATAACGTAGGGGAAAAGATTAATTTCATGAAAGAGCAAGGAGGAGAACCGAAAAACTTTCAACGTTAATAGAAATTGAAGAGGCTATCGGTAAAAATTTCCCATCGCCATGGCTTAATTAGGGACCCTATTGAAAAGTCCCATTGAGATACAAATATACATAGCAAGGAAGGTGGTTAGTCATCATATTCATTCAAGCTCTTGTTTTGACAGCAACTATAAAAATTTCGACTGAATGTCTTCAATACACAACCTTCCTCTTCCGTTTTGTAAGTCCTTGAACTTTCCCGGACTCATGTTCAAAATTGCCAGCTACTCAGAGCAAGAAAAAATTTGCGCGGGCTAACCGGACACTAATTCAGCCTTTCCCTATTTCTCTTCCACAGAGTACTCCTCTCTCTGCACAGTCTTCCAGTAATCTCATCCTTCATTCTCGCCTCGCGACAAGCAGTACGCACACTTAAACATCCTTCTCCCAACTCCAGCAACTTCTCCTTTCTTTGACTCCTTCCATAACACTTCTCTTCCCTTTTATTTCTCAAACGATTTTCCACAAACCTCCCCCTCCGTTCAAACGGACACGTCGTAGACAATCAACTCCCCTAACCGCGCGCCGAGTCAGCATCGGTTTCCCTAACGAACCTCACCCTAAAAAGACGAGGGTGCGGGAAGGAAAGTAACAAAATGGAATATGCTGAGATCAGCGAGATTGAAATATGATATAGTTAAGTAAAAAATAAGTTCATTCGTAGTTCTCTGAACTGGGGAGATAAATTGCAAGGAAGGGATGAGGATGGGAAGAGGGGAGGACTACGGAACAAAAAAAAGTTTACTTGATAGGGAGAGTTGAGAGTAATTGGGAGTTGAATAGTGATCGCCATGCGCTATCTCCACTACCAGTTACAGAGGCCAATCTTATCAATTGGATTATGGGGTATACAAAACTAGACAGCAAATATGAATAACAGAATATTTTACACTTTGAAATGAAGGTTTGAGACTATGGGAACCCTGGTAGTCAGAGGAAGGGACTTTCTAAGTTCTTTTGCGCAGTTTGGAGGGAATGGAGTCTCCCACTTAAGCGGACTTCAGCACAACTGCAACTACTTTACCACGATTAAATGACAGAAAGTAGTGTTTCATAAAACTCATCGATAACTCATCAATGTTGACATGTAATCTCCGAATCCGTACCTATTCTCATGTAAACATTTCCTCTCCTGCCTAGCCACACGTACATCTTTAAGGCTCCAATAGCATCAGTTGCAGGATGATCTTTCGTATAGTAAAACACTAGCTGAAAGCCTACAGGTAGGGCACATTGGTATAAATTATTTATATTTTTTTCATAATGAACTGCCTCATTAGAATACAATTTTAAATGTGAAGTTCAAATATGAAAGTAACGCAATCAAAGTTTTACATCGCTCGTGCCATTGCTCATGCTAGAATAGTTTCATTTAATCCATCACTTCGGCTGTATTTGTACCGTTTACAAATTTCCGCACTTTTCACTTCATTCTCTCCACATTGGATATCTTTGATTATTTTACATTCAGCCTGAAAATTAATTGATGGAAAATAAAGCCAGAAAAGTAAATTTATGACACAAACTATTTTAATGCATAACAGCGCTGCTATGTTAACTATCCCAGTCCCTGGCTTGAGATAGAGAAAAATTCAATTCATTTGTTAGGAAAGCTATTTTAAAGGTACTTTGTGACAATACACAACAACTTTTACCTCGAGATGAAATTTATAAATTGGCCAAAATTAGAGGAAACACCTCGCCAAAATTCCGTTTTCTACCATCTTACCAAGAATAATTAATGCTGAAGGAGAAACGGACGTTGCGGTCTCCAAAGTCGCAGACGACAGGTTTAAAATGGGAATTTACGCACAACAAATGAAATCAATGAAAAATTTCGCGGGAGAACTTCATGACGCAATTGTTTAAACTTTTTATTCTAACCAGCTGATGACACGCGGGTTAGATACCCGAGTATTGCCCTAATTCCCCGGAGACTGCATGTGAATGATGACCAATGACATGAAACTACGGTGGCGGACAAAATGTTGATGACAAAGTGATATCACGGATTAAATATTCTTACTACCTCTAGTGGCTCCATTTCATATAATCTTTGCTTCATACAATATTCCGCCTCCACCACTTTGAACGTAAAGTATGTGATCAATCCTGCATTCAATCATGGCACACACCGTACTGTTAATATTAAAACCGAGTCATCATACCCACTAGCTCACTTAACCCGCCAATCTCTGAAAAAACTGGTCCCCTTGTGGTCTGTACAACCCCTACAAATGCGGAGGGAGGGATATAAATTTTTGAAATTTACACTTTCGATGGAGTGGGCATTTATCTCATAAAATGTATTTGTTTTGGCTCGGCATGTGTTAACTCTGGCATATATCCTGCCTTTCTTCCCTCGGTTGAAATAGCCAAATTTCCTTTTTCCCCTTTCTCGCTTACCCAGCATTTCTTTCTATATCATGTACTCCATCACCGCTTTGTACTCATTCCCTGTCTAAATTACCAAATCTAAAGCCCCCATAAAATCCTGCAGGCCTATTGTTTCCTTCTACACCATGCCAAAAACCACCTTGCTCGTCTTCCATTCCGTCCATCCAACTTTTTCCATTCTTTTTAGTAGGCCGCATTATGTTGAGTAATGTTTATTACAAACACTTTAGTCGATGTCCGACTATGTCTCATCACCTCGCTGCTTTCCTATCTGCATTACAATCGTACATTGTTCATTTGGCGGGAATATCTTAGAAGATCAGCCAGATAAATACTTTATACTGAAAGGAGGGCATTTTATAGAAGATATTAAAAGTAATTTATATCTTATAACTTAATAAAAAGGAGAGCTACATGCTATAGAGAGATTTATCTGACACCCTTTGATCCTACCAACTCAGTGCACACGTTTGATGACCAGAAACTCATAGAAACACTATCAAAAATCTTTGGCATGAAGTGAGTGTCGGCGTGCATTATATTTGAACTAAAGTAAAAATATATTTGTCAAACAGTATAGAGCACTCAAAAAGTCTCAATACATTATTTCAACCAGGCAATTGCTGAGTATAGAGATTTCTCGGGTTACTAGCTTTGAAGTGCTATTGAATTGCACCCATTCGACGTACGTTTCAACAACGTGGTCTGGATTTGTCTCCTGATACCGATGGTTGCCAACGTCACGTAAATATTGGGGCAGTTCAACACCATTACTGGGCAAAAATCCTATAAATTTTCCAAATCCGGAAAGACTACCGTTTTCGGGCCAATGAAAAATTTAAACGGGTAATATATGCTATGGTAATTAGGTATTCCAAACAGCCAACTCACAGTAAAATGACGAATGTGCATGGCAAGGTCAATCCTAAATATTTTTTAATATCGTAAATTTAAATTGATGTACCCAAACTCATGGAGAGTAATGAAAAATATAGATGAAACCTTTCATTAATTTTTCGGGTGAATATTTGATTTGAAACGCAATCTCAATGGGTAATCATTTTCTGCTGTAGATTAGCTTCTAGGTGTACTCTTGTGAGGTCGCAGATAAGGCGAGAGACTATTTGCTAACATAGAAAGGTAATTGAAGGCGCAAAATAGTGATATAATAAAGACAGGAGATACTGATATCCGAAGCCTTTATAAGAAGAGGAGAGAATGATAATATATTGCCTTACGTAGACGAGATACTCTAGGAGGTAAATACAGAAGATACAAATAGGAAAGAAGATAAAAAAGCGAAGAACTGAGTGAAATTGGGCTCTTGCGGAGTGATTGATCATTGGAATAAACAATATAAGATAGTAAATGATTGGGAATGGTGAAAGAAACATCTCTTTGGCCGCAGGAAAAAATTTCTTCAGGAGTTGCCAAAGCAACCGGCTCAGTTTAGGTAGAAAGAACCATATATAATCATAAAGAACCATAGTTTTGAGGAGATAATCCCTAATTACCTTACAAAAATGTTGAAGATCTACCTAGATCAGAAACTACCTAGAAGACATCTCGTACAAACGACAGTTCTTTACGTTATCCAGTTTCTAGAAAAACTATTAATCAAAAGCCGTCCTTAATTACTGCCTCCAAATTTTGGAACTGCCCGATAATTTAAAACATAAGAGTTCCATTTATACATTTAAAATACGGTATTTACAACTCTACTCATTGCAAAGTGTAACTTAATGTATTATATATATTACAGCCTGCAAATTGTAATATTTTTTCCTTATCTATCCTTTTTTTATGTACCTAATCATTGTATCTATGTCTTACTTTTCCATGCATTGCATTAATATCTTTTTGTCCATAAATATTGTATGTTGTATTCCAACTATCAAATTGTACTCCTATTTTTTTGATGAGCCTATTTTAAAATTAGATTTATTTTTTGTTGCACCTTCCCTATCAAACTTAGCTGAACTGCGTTAATTAAACGCATAAACGCTGTGAAATTTGTGTTGTACTTTTTACTGAGCCATGTGTATCATTTTTGCAATTAAATTTTGCTGCTAAATTCTATTCCATAACTAGGGAGAATTAAAGCATTGGTTGGAATATTAGTATTTATTTTCCCAACGCGAATATTTAAGCCATTTTTTAAGTTCACGATACTAGATTTTACTAAGATAATACGTTTTTGGGAATCCTAAGAACTTTAACTCCAATAAAACTGTGATGCACATATGTATGGATTGCCAACAGAAGTTATTGTAATTCTATTGAAATGGTATGCAGTTAAGGAGTAAGTTAAAATGGCCTATCGATGGCTCCCACGGATCTACTCGAGTAGTTGGTCGAACATAAAACTGCAGCTGAATTATACTGATTTAGCTTAAAAATCAACGAAAAGTGAAAAACAATTTTCTGGTGGAGTGATTTAAACCTGTTTCTGAAGCTATTTTGAGCCACTGCTCCTTTGATTCCAAAAATCTATACCCCACGCTCTCCAACAGTAGGCTTTAAAAATAATGGAGCGCATGACTAAATAATTAAGTATATTCAAATAAATTTAAAATATTTCATGAATATGTAAGAAATGACTAGGCAATACATCCCAAGACGCGTATGGATGGTCACGAATGGTAAGGTCCTTGCCTTCAGCGCCCCCGTGTTTAACCTCCATCTAGAGTTTTAAGCACCGCCACTTTGCCTAAAACAATTTGCGGTTGAAGTCAAGATAAAATTAAGAATAATATGAATCAGAAGATTGCGAGCAGCACAACGAGGAGCTGTTCCAAAACGGCTTGTGCCAAATCCACTTTTACTTGGCTGGCATGCTATTAGCATGTGCGCATGTGAGCTATAGATTGATCCTGAATTCATACCCATTTCAAGACTTCAGTGGTTCAGTGTAATTCTAATGAAATACTAAACGTCCAAGAATGTTCCATTATTTCTGTTTTGGTCTTGATTTGTCAGTTGACCTTTTTAAGAAGAAAGCGGGCACCGAAAACGTCTCAAGCAAAAGTCCACGGTGTCCCTTAAGGTTTTGCCGGAGACGGTACAAGGACGGTGAAAAAGTGGACCAACTAATGAGAATGAAATGGTAAGCGGACGAGTAATGGGTGAAAATTTATAATGTGGAAGAGGGAGAGATATGACGGGAAAAATGTCATACGACTTCTCCTCAGAAGATGGAAAGAATAAAGGAGAGGGAGGAAGGAGAGCTGATGTGTGGTTGATGATGGTAAACAAATTGAAGACGTGCGATATATAATGAAGAACTTTAAAAGACTGGCTGAAATGGGAAGAGGAGTAACAGGGTAACTTATGAAGAAGGCATGTATTACAATGGCATTCTGTAGGAAATATGGCGGGAAAGACACAACAGAATGAATAGGCATGTGACGGAAACGAGGTAAATATGAAGGCAGGCGGAAAGGAGGATGGGTGACAGATGGTGGGTGCGGAGGAGGAAGCCGAAAGAGGACAGAAAGGGCAATGGCAAGAGTAATCCGGAGACTTTGTAGTGTAATCTATCAAAAGTTACCAGACTGTCACATTTGAACTTATGTGCTAAATGACAACTCTAAATTACTTTACAGAGAAATTTTCATTTCATAGCAAAAAGCACACGTATGCCCTACTTTTAACTTGAAAATAGATTGGAAAGCAATGTCTTTACTTATAAATAACACTGATGAATTTGATGGTCACTTGAGGTCTTTTCACACGGAAAAAACGAGGTTTTTTCCTATTTTTCTTTGCACTTATTATACATCGAGAGAAAGAGTATGTGGCAATCCCCTTTTTAAAAGATTTGATGGAATTTTTAAAATTTTGACTCTTCCAGAAGGTAAAAATGGTATGACCATTTGCAATAATACCTGTTAAAGGGTTTTATAGTATGTTTTTGGATGAAAGAAAAAAGGGCCAATGATATAAATAACAAAATACCTTTAAAATCATAACACAAATTGCACAAATGTTAAACATAGGGAAAATATTGAAAATATGTTTTTCTGAGGCGATCCATAATTATGACTGAATAGGAATTAAAAATTACTATCGTATGTCAAGCCATATGCTTGAGACACATATGTTGATCCAACTATTCTCCATGACACATTTGAAAATGACATGAAAAAAAGTTTAAGTGGCAATAAAATCACACTCTGCCTAGTCAGTGACACGTCTTAATTCTATCTCTCCAAAGCAATAAGTTGAAAAAAGAACTCCTATATCTTAATATCATCATTATAAACAGAAGAGGGTGAATTAAATAAGGTGCTAGCCAGCTAGGCTAAAAAACAAGCTATAAATTGTAATTGTCACAAATCGTTAAAAAAAACTATTTCTACCTCATATATAATTAACAAAACTGGGAATATTTTACGTATGCGACTAGTCTTTAGCGGAACTGCATGGCTTCGTTATTTATTTCAAAGATCAACGATTGTGTCATGCCATGCATGCTTCGAATAGATTTCTATTTCCACCAGATCGAACTGACGGACCAACTTTACTCTAGACTAGAACTGAACGGAAACACGCTTGTTCTGGCAATGCTAATTCAAGGCTGTTTCCTTCGCTTTTTCTCACTTCCCCTCCACGCCTGCCTTGACTGCTAACCACTGCGTGTTCACCCCGGCCTTATTTCTCCTTTATACTACGGACCCACATCCGCCAAAGTTCAGCGAGGAAACAACTCGAAAATTAATTGCTACCTACACACGTATATCAATCAAATAAATTAATCCATTTTTGACTTTTTCCAAGTTAACCCCGCTGTGAACAGCGAAAAAATTTATTTCTGGAATTTCGGGAGCATGAACTTCAAAAACAAGTAAGAGCCATGAAATGATTGAACTCTATTAAAACCCTGGGTATTGCCTTCATTTGCTATTATATAATCTTGAAGAACATAGGCAATAATGCTCTGTAAATACAAACAAACTTAAGGCTGATACAACACTTATTGTAGATTCGGTATAAATTGTTCATCAATTTGAGATTTTGATCAATTATGAATAGCAGTCTAAAAGAAACCATCACATGCAAATTAACAGGTCAGAATTAACATACAATGACAAATCTTTTAATGGTCGTGATCAAAATTAAAAACTAATAAAAGATGAAAGTGTAACAATGACCGCCAAGGAAAAAAACCCATTCTATAAAGGTAAAACTAACATGAATATAGCATGGATAGTGCATTGGTGAATTATAGATCAAAATTTTAGGCTTTAACAAGTATACCACAGGTGCATAACGACGAGATCTTTCCTTCTCGGCAGGACTAATTACTTAGTCTTTCTACATGTAGTATTAGTACTTGTCACCATTTCACCTCCAAAAATTTTACATCTTTACACGGTTTGTGACCTATCACCTTTAAAAAACGGATAAAAAGAGGCAATTTTATATTGATTATTTTCGGTGTACACTGCACTCTAATACAACTTTTGATCGTCCAGCAGAGTTACACTGAACGCAGCACTCAGCGGCTATTTTACACAGAATTCTTCATCACTATTCTGGCGAAGGGCCTCGTTGATGTAAACAGGCACATCGCCTAGAGGTGCGGAGTTCAAGGTCAAGTATGGAAGAAACAAAATACTTCTACTTAGCGTTTGGCCAATAAGATATCCTCCACATGAAATTCAGAATTCGAACGTGATTCACTCTTCATTTCCCATTGGATCTAATTTATATTGATAGCAAAAGTCGATTCGGCTATGTCTTACTTCAACATGTAATTCTCCACAAATATCACTACAAGCAACTTTAAATTTTTCATTACATTCCCTTGGGATTTTACAATTTTCACGTCATAACTTTACTGAAAAATATCCGTCCCTTAAGATCGCTAGATCAGTTCTGCTCATCGGAGTGTTGCCTCCTCAGCACCTGCTATATTCGGGCGGAAAATTTTGTTAAAAAAACATGACTCTAGCTTCTTTACCTGAGATTCGACTACATTCAGACTGCCTTCAAATATCACGATACTTGGTCTTATTAGTTATTTTATGGTAAAACATATGCCTCAAAGATGAAAAGAAAAGTGTACCACCCCTAAAATTGCTCATCACTCAAAGTGCATATCAACGGAATATATAGTAGAAAAAAGACATAAAAAGGAGATAACCGTTTGAAATAGAAACAAAGGAAAACATTGAGGATAGAAGTACAAGTAAGGGATACATGGAATGAGTAGATATTAAAAATAGAAAATATCGTGTACAACTACTACTAGAAAATTATCAGGATATGAAATAAATGTAAATAACTGGCCGATAGCAAATTAGAAACCCAGATACTTAGCGTTTTTGATTCGTTCCTCCGATATTTGTAATTTGGAGAACATACACTAGTTCACCACTAATTTCTTACTATCTTAGAATCCAACGAAGTATATTTGCATTCACCATTTTTCAATTCCATCCTCAACCTTTCATACCGCATTAAATTTTAATCGTTTTCCTCCTCTTCAAATCTCTCTCACTCTTTGAATTACCCATTACGTCTTAATACACTTGTCTGAGAACATTGTACGTATGTTGCTCATATATAATTCCAGATGAGGGAAGATTTCCATCCCTCGGCGCAGTGCCTCAGTGCAGCCGTGATATGACTTCGCGGAGACAAAAAGTTTACGGACGCGATGAGAAACAAAGATACGTCTCTGCATCCCTCCAGCCACTACATTTCCAGCATTGGTGATATATGTGAGGGTCGTGAAGATTGCAGTCCCGCTGAGACATTCCAACAAACAGAGAAACCGCAGTCGCGTTATCTCATGTTCACACATGCACACCGAGAATGCCTTCTTGGGAGCTGCCAAGGCATTGCCCTCTCACATGCCCCGAATTCTCCAGTTCCCGGAGAATGGGATCACCAAGGAGTCGGTGTGTATGTCGTGAACCGCAGACAGTCTAAACTCTCACAAACGAACGTTCTATTTGACCAAATAGCGTTTTTCCTTCTACCCACATAATGCAGAGACTACCCATGAAAAACAATGAAAAGAGGAGGGCAGGGACAGAATAGTAATTTGGGGACAGCTAATGACCCCGACGAAGAGGAGGGATGTCATTACCAATCAACTTCAGTGACGTAAAATGACATTTATAAGCACGGTAGTGGAATAAAATTAGAAGATTTTAGTCATAATGGAAAATAAACTTGGTATCGTTTCCTTATTATGACCAATAATGGGAAACAGGAATTAATTCTCTTCGGAATTGCGTTGCTAGTCAAGACTTCAAAGGCATTTAATTAATTTCATTACTAAAAAAGAGGGTCAAATTTTCCCACTGGGTTGCGCCCAACAACATTTTGTTAACTCATAGTGATGTTCTCAAATGAATGCATTTCAAGTTCTTTAGTCTTTAGATTATATAAAAGAAAGACGATATCGACAGAGATAGTATCCTTGATAGTGGTCAGGACCAGGTATCCTTAATAGTGAAATTATAAGAGCACTACTAGACATAAAATTGAATAAGGTGGTGGGAATTGATAACACACCAGTAGTGTTTCTACAGAGCATGAGCCAATACAAATGAGGTTAACTCGTTGCAATATTTTTTATGATTTGTGAGGAGGGAATGTGGCCGGAGGACTTCACGAAATCACTAAATCCAATTCCAAAGAACAGCAAGTCAATAGCGTGCGAGGAATATAAGAAAAAAGCTAAATATCCCACTCGTCCAAAGTAACCCCCAGAATTATAATTAGATGTCTGGATAACATGGCTAGCGAACCCATGGGTTGCGACAATTTTGGGATTAGGAAAGGGACGGGAACGCGGTGCGCTATAGTAATGATGAGGAAGCTAGCAGAAATAACCCTAAAATATGGGCAGTCTACATTAGCTTGCTTTTTTAGATTTCTATAAGGCGTTTGATAGGGCGTACTGGGCGAAATTTATGGAAGTGCCCATGAAATTACGGGTTAATTGGAAAAACGTCTCATCAGGAATCTTCATATGGACCTGCAAGCTCAGATTAGGGTAGCCAATGGAGAATTGGGATGAGCCGTGATAGGATGAAGAGAGTGGAAATGATGCCCAATATTGCCGCTTCTTTATAACATGTACTAAGAAGAAATGGCAAAGAGGGCATGGCAAGAGATGAAGGTAGGAATAAATGTCGGAGGGGATCTGACAACGTCAGTTAAATTTGCAGATGATCGAGCATTCGTTATTCTAGATCTACATAATACCCTGCGAGCCGCCGTATGGGCGTGTGGCAGGGGATGTTAGGTCACCAGCCGTGTAAAGGTGTAAGTTTTTGAAGATGGAATGGTGACATGTATTATAGGACTGTATTTAGACTGCATCTGTCAGACCTGGAGATGTAGTGAGGAGTCATGATAATATTCTCTATGTCGCTCTGAAAAATATCAGTTCTGAATTTATCAAGCAACCTAAGCCTAGCGCGTAGCCTCCGAGTCTTTAGGGGCTCCCACCTTATCCCTCTAAAAGTTTTGAGGCACTATATGTACGCTCGTAGCAGTTTTTAACCAAGCGTTCTGCTTTCCTTTGTAGTTTGTTAATATTTTTGGTAAAATCTATTAGAACAGGGTCCCAAATGATCGCAATATATTCGAGATGAGGCCTAACCAGAGCGAAATAGTATCTCTCTTTGACTTTTTCATCCGAGAACCTTTCCTTTTAAGCGTTTAACAAATCTAAGTTTCTTTAATGCTGCGCCGCTGCGTTATTCAGTCTGCCAAAGGGTTACAGTCAATGATGAGTTCAACTGAGATGTAATGCGAGAGATATTAGATAAAGATAAGCCATAGAAATATGAAATTAATGAGATTCTTTGAAAGCAAGAAGATGGCTGTGAGTATAAGAGGAGGGAATATAATAACGAGAGTGATTCGTTTTACGTATTTTGGTAGCATTTTGGAGGAGAATGGGTTAAGTGGAAGCAAAATAAAATGTGAAATTGCCGTGGCTAAAGAAGTATTTTTTAAATGGAGAGAAATGTTGAGGAGTGGTCCGAGTAGAGAAATAAAGAAAAGGCTGTTGACAACTCTAATATGGAGCGTGGCGATATATGGGGCGAGGACCTGATCATTGCGAAGAAAGGATGTACTTAGACTTGAGACGTTTGATGTATTTATGTGGATGATGTTGGGGAGGGTGAGCTGGTCCCAGGATGGCAAATTCTCTTTAACCCATAATGACAAAATCAAAATATTTGACCATTTCCATAATTTCAATATCTCTCTCCAGTGGTAGAGGTATCAACCTCATGAATAAGTATTTAAAAGTATTACGTAATTCAGACAAGCTTTTATTTTCGAGAAGATTAATTATATCACTGGGAAGTTACCGAGTAGCATCCAATTTTGAGATTAAAAAAGCATATTCTGCCAAATGATAATGAAATAATTACATTTTTCCACTTACTTAACATGATTCAACTTTCAAATGTGATTCAAGCATCATTTAAGCAGGAAAATCGGTTAGCGACGTTTTTATTTACTTCAGAGATCGAAGCATGTTCTAGAAAAAATAAATGGATTCTATCTTAATAGTTTTCATTGGATTGACTTTTGGACTCGCTCAAGCTTTAATTTCCGTTAGAAAGTGGTGATCATCGTCAGAGAGTTCTGCTTCATCCAAAAGAATTTAAACTGCCAATGATTACAAGGCAATTTTTGGAGGAAAAGCTCATCAACTGGAACCTTAATTTCATTTGCAAAGGACTGAAATAGCCCTTTCTCGTTCATCAACATTGACTCGATTAAGCACTAAATAACCTTTACGAAATGAATTGCTTCCAATTATTAGAGACACGAACATCCCATATCATCCCCGGTCAAATATTCCACTAGTCATACCTTTACACCAGGGGTTCTAAATCAGTGGGGAATTATCCCCTTGGAATAATTCATATGAGATTAGGAGGGATAGGGAGCACAATTAAGCTAAATGAGACGATCCTTAGATAACGCTAAATGGTAATAAAAGTAGGTAGTTTTTATTTTTCTTATTTATGTGGCGCTCGTTGAAGCACTTGGAAACCTGATAATTTGAATCAACCCTTTATCATGCGTTTTTATATATTTTGCAATTTGAATAGGTCTCGTAATAATTATATTTATAGGTGAATTTCGCAATTAGCCAAACAAGGGCAATGTAGTCCTCTCTAGCATTTGACTCACTAGACGTGACTCAGAATTCTCCATAAGAAAAGGAAAATCCACTCATCCACTGGTTTGGCAGAAAAAGAATATACTTTACTGCTACTAATGCCGGTACGGATGGAAAAGGAAATCTTAAAGCTCTGAAGAAAGCTTGCAGATGCGATTTTGCAAGAATCAATGTAACGTGCGCTTGCAAATGTGTATGTGGAAGGAAGCGGTAATCTATTTCTCCTGAGCGTGCGAAAAAAGGTGTTCAAAAGTGCAAGTAGAAGCATCTTTAAGCGCTCGATTTTGGATTTCCAAATGCGGACTACGCCCGTCGTAATTTCAGTTTCCTCTGATGATGTATGTTTCAGTTTCCTCTGATGTCTAATCCAAACATCCTCCTTCTCACATACACATACTCTCACTTCCCAGCAGTTCCCGGAATTCCCGAACGATATCCCATTCTCCGATCAATTCATTCCGATTGGAGTAAACATCCTACCGACTAATCAGTGAATGACGCGAGAGTCACAGGTAACGTGTCAAACGAGCTGCGCTTGTGAGGAGCAGAGGCTGTGATTGTTTGGTAACCGATGTGATAAATTACATCCCCACACTTAGGTACACGTTTCATCACTGATTCAATTTTTATGGCGACTAAGAGGTTTTTATCCAGCCTTCACACCCCCAACAAAACTGTTAAACTGTCAATCGGTTACAGAAAAGCAACCTTAACGGGTTTTTTCGTCACCCTCGAAAAAGTACTCGATAATTATGAATACGGAGAGGGATACTCAATAATTCGCTTCAAATGAAATGACTTGAAAATTTTAGATTTTCGTTGAAGATTTTAGGTCAGTGAAAAAGCTTATAATTTAAAATCTGCAGACACATTAGCTAAAGTTTAATGTACCAACACTCAAGACAGCAAAACACTATGCATATTGTTCATTCCTGCGAATAAAACTGAAATTCATCAGTTATACATTGCTGTACATTTCTAGGGCGCTACTAAATATTACATCATTAAAAATCTGCATTTTTCCAAAAATACCAGTAAATTGTGGAAATGGTAAATGAATTTTTACCATATATGTTAAAACGTTTATGCTATCATTTATTGATAGGTAATTTGTATTACATAGTGGACTATATTTCCTCTTCATTCTGAACATCCATTCATCATTCATCCATTCATCCAACTCGATAAAGAGGATTATAATTATTTAGCTAACGGTATAAGAGTATTTGCCAGCCGTTCACATAGCTTTAACAGCTAGGTGTACCTAGTTTTCTTGAAAAGGCAGGTCATATAAAAATTGGCCACAATTGACATTCTCCACTATCGCTTATCAGCTTGAAAAAAATTACTATGCACTTTATAGATATGACTTGAAGAGCTATTTTTATGAAGCAATAAACAAGACTATATACTAAAAATTGTAATGTTCACCACAAAATACCTGCTTTTTGTTACGTATTCACTCACAATCAGCGCTACCACTAATCAGACTATATTCTCTTAATATTCTTCTGTACTACAGCTGGAAAGTTCGACTATAGGTAACACAATTTCGTTTCTCTATCATTCTATGTACGTTTTTTATCCTAAAAACAAAATACACTTAAATCGCGGATAACACGGAAGTCACAGAACTTAGCAGCCACATTTTACAAGGCAATCTCAGACGAACTTAGAATTGTTAAGGGCGTCTTCCCTCACAGGATATTCGTCCGCTTATCAAATTTTCATTTTCCGTCTACTTTTTTAGAGTTTTTAATCCATTTCCCTAATCAATCTCCGCTCGACATGATGATACAAAGAGCGAGTAGAATGGCACGATTCCCTTCATCAGTGCAGAGTGCAGTATTTATATTAACAGGCATAACTGGGAAAGGCATTTTCAAGTTGTGTCGACTGGTCTTCAATCTGGTAGCTGTGACTAATATAAAAATCAAGCTAGTATTCGAATAAAATTAAGACGTTGAATAAGCAATCAAGGGGAGCCTTTCACAAAAACTCATGCGTTTAACACATAGTCAATTAATTTATCATACTTTCTAACAAAATGTAATCTGTTTAACAGTAATTCCATTTTAAAAATACACGCTTTCTTTTCCAGAATGTCGAGAGTTATTGAAGAACTACTACGATCAGCTCATGGACGGTGAAGGAGCGTATAAAAAATGAGCTGATGAACTACGAGAGATAAATTATCGAAATATTTTCCAAAATCTAATGCTCGTTTTTTTTTCTAATTTCAAGTCGCGTCATAACTCGCATTGCAGTGGGTATTACATCTCGGAAGCTTCGATTTCTTAATAGACAGTAGTCTCATAAATTCCACCTCCTCGTCTTCTACTAATGACCTCACATCAGATGCTTCCATGGTATGACACAAAATCCCTCTATGTAAAATAGGATGCCAAACTTATTCCCTCCTTCCGCGTAGCCCCCTTCAAAACTTAGAGAAGGAAAATGAATTATTATAAACCATAATGGTCGTCATATTAATGTAAATCGCCCTACAGACTTATTGTTCCCAAGTTATAGATTTACGGTTCCAGTTCAAAGGGAATGTTCTGTAAGAGACAGGAATGGGGAAAGAAGGCTAAAAGGGACATCTTTTCGTAGGAAAATGTCATTTCGACATTTTCCTTCGAAACTGCAAAGGGAAAGATTCGATAATTACGGATAAGCATGTTAAAAATTATTTGACCTGAGATAAAAATAATCGTTATTTTATTAATTCGAAGTTTGCAGAAATTAAACTTGACCCTTATCAGAAGGGTTTCCTTCTGGTTTCGGCTTCAGGGCTGTTCTTGTGGACTTTCATCAACCCGTCGTATACACCGAACGTATACACCCATTACTATTCTCCCGCCCGTTGACCACAGAAACCTTCTTAACCCCATGAAACACGTTCCTTATAATCTAGCTTCCCCTTTTTCCAATTATCTTAGTCCCCTTCCATTCCGGCTTCTTTCAATTTCACCGTTGTCAACGTCATCCGTCCGGCGCAGGACCACTCGGTTGCCACCAGCAGTGGGCGACAATGAGGACCACTTTCTTCATACTTCTTTAATGAGATATTGTAACACCGGAATTTTCTCGTCCGACAAGCCAACTCTCCAATCTCTTTCCCTTTCTTTCATCCACGCTCATCCCATTACCCCATCCCCTTGAAAATATCACGCAATTCGTTTAAAGAGGAGAGATAACTATGAGTCCAATACAGGAGAAATTATGCAGCATATTGCTCATACTCCATGGACTACCTAGTAATAAATATACAAGCCTTCGGAGACTTTCTCCTTGTTGAGACATTTTAATGGTAATTGATGGTAATCCTGATTTTCCAAACAGCAGAAGCTAACTCATCATCTCATTGTAAGAATTTTATTACAGATGGCAAGTTTCATCTTTGAGCTTATTTGTTGACTCCTGATGAATAAAAAAAATCAATATTCCATCATTTAGAGGAAAATTTACGCTTAATATCTACTAAAAGGTATAATTTTGATCTTCAAAATTGTCTATGGGTCAATAAGCTTAGGCCATGGCCGAGAGAGTGCCTTTCATTCTTTACTTAGAAATATAATGCAAATTACGAGGAATGACAGTGCAGATAGTTTCAAGTTTAAATTGAAATAAGTTACAGTCAGTCCATTTGTCTTCCAATTTTTATATTTTCAAATTAATTCTCTTAGTTATGGATTATAAATTTTTAAAAAATAGTCAATGCATGATCATTCGTTTTGATGTACTGCTGATGAATTTCTTCACTTGATAATTTGAGTATGGTCATATGGATGCGATTAAACTATGAACTGAAATAATGACAACAAAGCGTTGATATATTTTATGATTCATATGAGGCCCAAAGATTATTATTTATAGTTAGGTTCAGAATATTCTCAGTAGAAGAAAAACTATTAGCAGTCATTATAAAATTAGTATAGACAGATAATACTCTTAATTTATAGAAGCATTGAAATTACTGAAAAATAATACAAACTCGGAATTAAAATCCAGTAGCCAAAATAATTCTCAATGTTGCGAATTTTTCGAATAGTCGTTTTTCAATTGTATCACTACCGTCAATTAAGGGTACACTTCTTATTATTTTGGAGACCGACAGTTACAACTAAGATTGGTGAGCATTATTATGGTACTTTATAGTTGTAAAAGTAAGGTGCTTTGGGATTAATAGCCTTTGAAATGAAATATTTTATAATCTTTCTAAATGCCACTAAGCAAAAAGCAAAACAATTTCCAGTCATATTTTGAGCAAAAAGCACAGAGAAAAGAACGTAGATGCCAAAAATAGGATTCTTTCCACAAAAATCACCCGCCCTATCTGAAAAGCATGGAGATTCGTGTTTTTAGAGGGAAAACAAAAACTCACACACCAATTCCATCATTTAATCTGGAAAATCCATCTCCTTCCATTTGTAAATCGAGAAAAATACGTATTTATATTTTGATATTGGGACGCGAACGTACGAAGGATCGATGTACAGTTATTTTCGTCCCATCCTCAACATTTCTAGGGGCAGGATTTCGTTGTGAAGGTACTTCCCTTCCTGATCAGTGGGATACGGCATTGAATACAGCGTTGCGGGAGTAAACAGCAAGTTTTTGCCTCGGGAGGAACGAAACATATTTTCTGAGACTCATGAGAGGGCAATCTTTGAAGGTGGAAATATTTTCCATTTTACAGAAGAAAACGTCACCGCATGTATACAGAAAATGCGTATTTTCTAGTGACGAAAAAGTTTCATAATACATTTTGAAATACTCTTTATGAAGCAATAAGCATCTTTGTGGCCATACGTTCAGCATAAAAGCTAATTTTCCCTATTAATACTTCGTAGGCAGAAGGAGCAAAAGGGTGTACAGGGAAAATCGTGTTCCTGAAAATTCGATATATATGAGTTAGGAGCATAATTGATGTACCAAAAAGGAAAACTCCACAAGAGAGATCAGTGGACAAAGTCAACTGAAACGAACGTGAAAAATGACATTCGAAAGCACACAAATGCGTATTACTCTACGCGAATAGTACTATTAGTAGGATAATAATTTACTAATAATGTAATTGAATCATCTGAGAGAGGATATAGGAGATGAACGCAGACATAAATTAAGACCATTACATTATAAACTAGATCAAAGAGGACTTAAAACTCAGTACATCTACCAAATAAGTTGAAATGATTCCATTTTATGCATGGTTTTTTTTAACTATGCCGTTTCCTTCCTGCCGAAAGATAAGGATTTTCATCAATTGAAGGGAAAATTCCGATTCTCATCTTTAAAAATGTGGATTTAAACGCGGCGATGTTAGATTATTTTGGACTTACTATGATGAAATTACTTGTTATGTTATGTTATTACCTCCTAAAAAAGTTTCCACAAAATCTAACAATCTTAGACTATATCAGAAATCCAATTAATATCGTTGATGTTTTGGCAGATCATGTCACTAATTTCAATAATATTTTCGGCATATTTTCCTTTCGGAGAATGGGCTTAAATACAGTATTCCCCTCCCAATGCCAGATGTTAAGTTAAGCGTGCGATAATGGGTTCATAATATGGGTTCCTTTTTATTTTTTTATGATTATGCGATGGAAGTTAGTGGTCTCGTTGGGATCCTGCTAAGCATTTTTGTGCTCCATGAGATACTGGGTTTCCACCAATGATTTCAGATGAAGGAATTCAGCTTCTTACGAAGTTCGATGGTCTCTCTGAAGCGCCAATTTTAATAACCTATCTTTCTCCTGAATTCTTATAATTTCGGTGTCCAATTTGTATCCCACAATGGCGAATTCAGTGAGGACAAAGCGTTTAAAGAGTCCTATTATATCATTATTATTTTACTAATTTTCAGTCCTATTTTTCACAGTTCCCCGAGTAAATTGGGAATATACGACTAAAATAAGAAAATAAATAGGAAGAGAACGAGAGTATAATAAATGCTAGCTGAGTGTCTTAGTATCCAGCTGTATTTATGTTAACGTCACTACCGGTGGGTGGAAATTTTTTAACTTAGCACTTTAGTTGGGTATTTTTTGTATGTTGTCGCACCCATCAGCTCTAGAGATATGATTTGGTGTTAAAACAATATCCTGTGTGTAATACAATTGACTTGCTTGACAAGTTTCTCATCTAATCTAAACTTAGTTTTTTCCCTCATATCCCTGGCAGCTTCCAATCTAGATAATCTTATACGTATGGAAGTGAGGATTATGGTGGAAATGTTGCTCGCTGGAGTTGATAACGGGATGATTTGGTAAGAGTGGAGGGATAAGTTGGAAATTGATCGCGTTGAGGCAGAGGGAAGATGCTTGTGGTAATGAGATTTTGGATAATGATGTCGAGAGAGAAAGGGTCGAACGGTATCGATGCTACGGCTGACGAGAGAAAGGGAAGAGTAGTTAAAGAAAAATAACGTTCTTGAAGGAGCTTGATCTTTTCTTGAGAATAGTTTATTGATAGCAGTACAGAAAGGCTTTTGCATCGTGATGGAAAGCTAAAACAATTATAAAATTTTATATCCCGTCTCAGTTACGAGAGGCGATTACACAAATATGAGCCCCGCGGCCGAAAATTGAATAACGCACATCCCATCGGAGAGTACGAGGTAGATATATGATTCACATTCGTAAAAATTGTAGTAATATGAATAAAAACAGAATTAGCGGTATGCATGACAATAGTAAGTATCGTTACTTTCTTTAATTTTAACCTGAAAGAAGAAAAAAATTCAAATGATTAAATAGTTTAAAAGAATTACTTCGGAAGCAGGACACCATAATGAGCCATATTGATTTTTATGGATTTGGTCGGGCTTATTAGTTAGGCTTAAATAAACTATTCTATTTTAACTTTTCCCGAAGCTTAAGTTAAATTTTATCAAACTTCTGTTAAATAATAAATAATTTCAGAATTTTTGAAAACCAGATTGTTTGCTTGAGACAAGATAGATAGTAGAGGGAGAAAAGATGAATTAACATAGAAAAAGTAAATGGGCAACATTCATTATTTAACTTCATTAGTATCTAAGTAACAACATGGCAGAGATCTAATAAATACACATCCGTATATATTATTTCTCAAAGGTGTTTTTTTGTGGATAGGCCATAACGCCCATAATTCTTCATCAAAATTAATGATTCAAACATTGTTTTAAAGCTTATGTTCCCCGATGTTGACGAAAAATAGAAAAAAGTTTATAATTAATGTATTTGTTTAAAAATTTGATAATCATATATGTTATTTCGATGTTGGAGGTTCGGCAACTAACGCATGTGTACTGATGTGCGGGTTGCGTGAGAGTAAGGGTAGTCGTTCCTCCAGAATTCGTAGATATTATTTCTCTGAGGTGTTTTTTTGTCGCAACCCCATAACTTCCACTATTATTCATCAAAATTAATGATTCAAACATCGTTTTAAAGCTTATGTTCCCCGATATTGATGAAAAATAGAAAAATTGTTTTAAAAAAGTTTTTGTTAAAAAATGATACACCGCCATCTGCTGACAGTATAAACAACTAATATGTTGGCAATGGTTACGTGCTTAAAAGACTGTAGGAGGCGCCATCTATTAACACATCGTTTAGTTAGATTTTTTACATAAAAATTGATGCGGGTTGTAATGTGTAAAAACGCATTTCAGTAGTGGTTTTGAACTTGATCGAGGGTTTAAGTCGTAATATCAAGGGCTTAAGAATCATCTGGATAATGTAACCAAAATATACTAGAAGTCTTAGAAACCTGGTGCTGGAGAGGGATACTGAAGATAAAATGGACCGACAAAACAAAAATGAAGAAGTTTATAGAAGAGTAAAAGAGGAAAGGAATGAAACCATATGGAACACCAAACAAAAAAGAAGATCGTGATAGATTGAACACACTCTGAGGGATAATGGGTCTGTGAAAACATACTGATGGTACAATAGACGGACATCTCTACATAGGAAGACCCAGACATAAGTTCATAGACCATTAAAGAAGAAAATAGAAGCTGCAGTCAACCAATCTTAGGATTGCAATACCGAGAATGATGATGATACATGCTCTGAAAAAGACTGCTAATAATTAATACCCAAGTTTTACATTGATGAAATATTTAAAATGAAAAGAATCTGATTTTAGCCGATGCACGAAATGTTAAAGGCTTTCCATAAGTTCCAACTTCAGCAATAAGCATGAAAATAGGAATCACTGAAATACATAGACCTTTGCGATACTAAAAATAGTTGAATTGATGCTATCAGCGGTACTCGTGTAACGTTGATTTATAACAAAATATGCAGTAATAAATCATAAAGTTTTCAATTAAGTAGACCCTTGACCATAAATTGAATTCTTGTAAGATAAAAGGGAAATTATACCAAGTTTAAAGCATGAGTATAAAGTATGCATGTGAAGATTATATTGACAATGGCAATAAATAGAGATAAGTCAAGGGAATGAAATGCAACGTCATGGCTTTAAAAGTAATCTCTGAAACGGTTGGTTGGAAAGGAATAGCAGAATAAGTGAAGGCTCAAACGTTGAAATAGAATACCAGAGGCTAAAATGACATTTGATACTTTTAATGCACTAAGATTATGCAAGAGAAGTAAAGAAGAAATGAAACTATTGAGAACAATGATGGATTTAGCCTTGAATGTTTCTTTGCGTTGCTAATGGAAGGCAATTTTTCGCTCGTCGGTAGTATGAAGTGATTTGCATGTGTTACCTGACTGAGCTAAAACAAATTAATTCTCCTTATCTCTCTTAGTTTGACTTCCTCTCTCAGAAACTCTTTTATTTCCTCTAATATCACATACAGGTTAACTCTTGGAGTGCGGAATGACGTGATATCACGTCATGGTATTCATTACGCTGCTGCTGATGACGTGATATAACGTCAAGGGTATTGTGAGTGTTCCAGCTTTCATTAGGAAACTTTCACCAGGCCCCCTAGTGAAAGCTGGAACACTCAAGATACCCATGACGTGATGTCACGTCATCAGTACCAGCGTAATGACAACCATGACGTAATATCACGTCATATCGCACTCAAAGGGTTAACATTTATTCCCATTTTTGAAACACTAAAAAAAAAGGAAGGAATGATATCCGAAATATGAGAGTCAATTGATTAGCTAAGGCAAGAAACCTAGTAGGGCAAGAAAATTTCTAAAGACAATATAATATTAGAGAAAGCAATTTATTTTTTTCCTGAACAAATATCTTGGACTTTACTGGTCAATCTAACGTATGAATATGAAATAAATCATCATAAAAAACCAGTTGATAGCGTTTATTAAGAAAATGTAACCGACAACAACAAAATAATTGAAAAAAATCTGATGGAATTGTAGATCAAGCCCTTCACCATCGATTATAATTGCAGATGCAAAATCTTTAATAGTGGTCGTTCTTTTGAAGTTATATCATATCCAGTGGCAGTCTCCTTTCAGGATAAGAAGTGTAATTGGATTGTTCCTGAGACAAAGCCCGTCCCACGGACGATACCTGTGGGTGAACCGCAAATATATCTAGCCGGGGTAAAATTTCGTTGAACGGCGGCTGTCAACCTCGGCGCCCTCAGAAAATAAATTGCTTGCTCCCCGGTACGCCAGTGATGGATGGAATCGCGCTGTTTTTCGCCCTTTCTTCCTTGTGCCCTTCGGTACAGCTAACTCCCAGCATGCATGTAAAGAGACCGGCAATCTGCTATACACATTATTCCGAAATACAGTATTGCTCCAGAATTCCCGCTCTGACATCTATTTTTATGGTTTTATTTTTATAATCAATATATGGAAACAGAAAACCATGGATAAATACGGAAATATGATAAAATTGCGCAACGCTCTTTGGAGTATGACGACTTCAGATCTCTTATAACCATTATATTTATAATTTGATGTGGTACTGAGATCCTTTTTCGATACTATGATCCGTTCAGAAAATGACTTTTGCAAAGGTTACCTCCGAAGATAACCTCATCAAAACCCACCTGCTAGATCTACGCAGAAAAGCCTCTTAATTTACATCTCCATAAACATGAAGGTCAAATAGCCATGGTATCCTATGAAGACGTGAACACACTTTACACAGTATATTTCATCCGAGCTTACCAAATTTTCTGAGTTAACATTTCCCGAAATCGTAATGTGGTAAGAAATAGGAGAGAGAAGTGATGTAAAATAAAAATTGAACTATGAAACTATCGCAAGAGAATACACTTCATTTCATATTAGGCAGCTCAGAAATACACGGCGCTTGAGCAGTGCCAATAATGTAACTTGCATCTACAACAACCTACATAATCCAGCGTTGAAATTCGCTATGAAAAAATCATTTGACTTGACCGGTATTCTAACCCGGATCTCCCAATTGCCGGTCAGGTGTGTTACCCAGTTACACCACCAAGCCATCTTCCTTCAAGGCGAATTTCGAGGGGAGTTTGGGAGATCCGGGTTCGAATCCCGGTAAAGTCAAATGATTTTTTCATAGCGAATTTCAACCCTGGTGTATATGCACCCGTGCGAGTGACTTCGTACCACATCATTTGTTAAATGCAATGTTTAGAAATTTACCTATATAATCTTCTAATTCGAAGTAATTGCACAAATAAACGCTCATTAATGGTACTTAAGGAGAGTATGCACCTGGATTTTCAGTTTGTACAAGTTTTATATATGATACATGAGTCTTTAAACGAGAAGAAATTCCCTTATAATCTTGATGTGTTTGCGTTTTAATGCGTCTAAACACAAAAGAAAGAGCAAATACTTGTCGATAATCTATCTGTCCTATAAAACACGCGAAATTTATATAACATTTCCATGTACTGTGTCATACTTACTCAATCTTCCTTGAAAAAAGCAATAAAAATAAAAAAACCCTTTCATGTTTACTCTTTATGCTTAAAATTCTGCATTACCACGGTTTTATAGAAAACTATATCTATATTCCCCTAAAAAACTTCAACCAAGGCGAAGATGTCGCGGAGCATATGTTCATTTTGAAGTCATTTTAATTTGCGAAAAAATTCCATCAATTTGTTTTATTTTTTACTCCAGTTTCTTTCACGAGAACTTTCACGTACCTCGTTGGATTGGATTGGATATTAGGGGAGGCGACCGACGGCTAAGGTCATTTGCGCCATAGGGGATAGGTAAGGGAGGAAGGGTGGATAGAAACCCGGCGTCGGCATTAGCCTACTCTTAACGTCTCATCCGACAGACGGAGTCCTGTACTTGAAGTGTCCTCCATAAGACACTCAAGTAGGGATCGGGTTTCCGCTGAAAAACATCCTCCTCTTCAGGGATTTGAACCCTGGTCGTCCGCGTGGTTAGTCAGTACTCTAGCCACCACACCAACCCGATCCCCACGTACCTCGTTATTTTTTGTGCGCGTGAACGGTAAACACGTGAGAGCAACACATGTTGGCGTTCTTTCACACTATTGAAATGTACTACGGGACGTTTACATGTAGCGACAGTTTTGTTTTCATTACTTCCTATAAATTGGAGTCAGTAGAACGTGGAGTCACTATTGAGCTTTCACTTACAAACGTAACCCTTATATGGTTTCAATTTGACCCACTACATCACTCACCTGACGCCTGAAAGGCCACTACATTTCCACATTATTTTTTTTTAACTTTCCGGTCATAGTTTACAGAGATTTTTTCATCAGTGAAAGAATTTCAATGACTGAATGACTAATTAGCTGTTCTTAAGGTGGTTGAAGCGAGTTCTTTATCACCAAGATCAATGAATTTCATTTTGAAGAGAAATACCTTATTCTTCCATGAATATAAAATATCAATATACCAACCATTTGATGTCAAATCAATGTATCAACAACAATCAAACAATCATCATGCTACGCAACCATTTTAGACAGACAAATGTGTTGCTCTACTTACATTTAATTTGATACAGTTTTTTTCTTTTTACTTTCTATTATCAATGTTCTACGTCACCACGTTATGCTATTATATTTTGTGTGCGGAAACCCACTCTGGCTTTGGATTCAGTTTTCCAACGTGGGTCTCTGTTTTCTACGGACATATTCGGAGAAATCACAATTTCCAAAACAGCGAGCACGGCATTTTACTTAATTTATTTACTGAGGAAATTGGAACGGATAATTTTAGCTTAAATGGGATAAATGTGAGGAATAACCATACCGGAGACACGAGAAATGAAATCACAGGGCGAAAAAATTGATTCCATATAATTATTCCACTTGATTGTTTTGCGGGTAGCATTGATTCTAATCGTAAAAAAATGGAGCTCAAGTCTCGTAACAGCTAATTACAAAAAGGAACCTCTAGGGATTACCATTTATAAGAGATTGGTTACCTGGAATCCAATTACATTCCATACCACACTGTTGGCTTTCGTGAGTCAGTAAAATAAACAATTACAACAGGGATAATTACTTCCATTTGATTTTTGTGGCATGAATTTATACAAATTACGATCCACATGTCAAACACAGAGATTCTAGTATTTTACTCATCCCAAAAAGTACATTTTTAAATTTTATGAATTTATATTTTATGTTTTCAAAATATACTAAAAGCCTGAAATATAGCTGGAGGAAGATGCATATTTGACAGTGGTCCCAAAACTTAGCTGAAATCATGCCATCGAGCTTATATAAGTTATTTCAAGTTTTTTATAATATTTTTATGCTTGAGAAAGAATGGAGCGAGTCACTTCCATTGCTTTAATTTTCAGCCCAAAAATATTTTCATGGTTAAAGTAATTGAGAATATAATATTAGTTACCAGTTGTCAAAATTCTGAAAATATTCGCAAAATGCCAATTTGTATAAATCCCGATTCAAAATAATCTCATGTTTTTTTTGGCTAAATAAAAGTTTTTTTGCATAAATAAATTGAAATCGAGGAGAATATTATGGACATAAATTTGCATTTTCCACTGTAAGGAGTACTTATATGTTTAAATGTACACGCATGATAGCAAATTAGGATACAACTGGGAAAGTGTGATAGGAGATTTCAGTGAATTACATTAGTAGGTGTATTATTTAATGGTAAAGTATTTCTTTGGATTACGGCCAATTGTAGCCACGAGAGAAATAACAAACTTTCCTGCTATCACGAAATTAAAAATAGGCTAGTATCTGCAGACAAATATAATAAGACATATAATAATATAGTTATAGTCAATTCCATTCACAAAGTCTTCCAAATCTGTAATCTAATATCTTCTTGAGCCTTCTCGTTCAATAACGACACCAATAATTCCGACTTTCTATTTCAAAACTTTCTAGAATAATTATTTTCTTTGCATGATTAATAAAACTCAGCCATAAAAGTTTGTAAAATAACGATTATGTAATCTAATATTTTAAGCTTGTTCACAACAACAAACGTCGACCCATTACGATATCGCGAACCAATTTCAATCTATAATAGATGAAATCGTATTCGTCAATTGAGTGTTGTGGAATAAAGTGCGTTATGTAAAGAGTGATACGTCTTGCAGGAGGAGGAAACAACAACTCGAAAAACGCATCGAATATAAAATATATATATATTTGGCAGTGTCGTTAAAAAAGAGTGTAACATTCCGAATAAGGAAAGAAAATGAGAACGTCCCGGGGCTTGGTATGATGGCACCAAACACTCCCGGTTTTATACGGCAAAGTGAGAAAATTTATTGGACACTTGACACTTTTCTCTCAATCTGCGGGCAAAAAGAATCAACGGATGTGATATTGCGGAAGGGAAATGGGGTCAAAAAGTGATGCAAATGCAATATGAGAGAAAGGAGGTCAAAATCATTCAATACCGATCGGATCGTGGAACATAAGGGAAGAATATTAAGGCATGGAAATTCATACCTTGGAGCTAGAAGGAGTGGAAAAGATGCACTTGCAAAAAAGTTGCCTACACCAGTGTGCAACGATACAAGAGAAGGGAAGTGCATTTTTCTCCTCTTACTGTGTCACACGATAGATAGATGTTTCTTTGATAATAAATGACTTTGTTGATAAAAACTACCCGAAATATGAACTTCCTCATCCGTTGGTTTGACAAATCATCATTAATTATTGTCCCGCACATTTCATGGGAAAATATCTCAAATGAATATCTGTATCTACAAATAGAAGCGATCTAAAATATTAAGAATGATTCACGGTAAAAGAACAAACGTAAAATAGCACTACAGATTAATTTTATATGAAAATTTAGAATATATTTATATTCCACTATTTCAACTACTAAATTTCGCCAAAATGAAAGAAAATCGCTCGTACTTCGTCACGTTTTATTCCGTCGATTGCTGTTTCAAGGCATACGATAAAAGAATTTTAGACGGGCTCCGTCCTCAGGAACTGACGGTCCTAAAACCGATTTCTCGTTCTTTATCAGCGATCATTGCAAGTCGCAGGTAAGATGAAAATGAAGTTCACCTAATGAATCAACATGAATAAAATACGACTGCGTTTAGCAGCACTCGAGGCAAGGATAGAGGTGTGCTATTACTCAAGCTTTAGTATGACATCCGTGATTTTTACAATTAACCCAAAATTTTAATAACGTGCTGAAAAAATGGGCACCAAATTCTCTTATGACAATTAATGACTTTCACTTTAGAACTCCTTTGATTTATTTTTAATTTTTATTAACACGCTGTGCCACTTGCCCCTGTGGAATCACAAAAGTTCGCACGTAGATATAGATAATTACCTTTAATAAGTCATTCTCGAAAAATAATCATCATCTCGGTAAATCAAGTTCCAGGAAACGGTTACACACTGGAAGGTTAAGTAAATAATTATTTGTTGTAGTTAAAATTAGTACTCCTAATTACATGATCACACCAGTGTAATCAGTCTAGTGTTTTTAATTAGAATTAAGATTCTACCTAAAGTTCCGTTTAAACAAATACTATTTTCCACCTCATCACCCCAAAAACGAACACGTCTTGTCGGAGAACTGAAAGGCACCATCAACCACTCTCATTATCTAATTGTTTTTTTCAAAATATACACCTCTCCCGATCTTAAAAAACATGTCTTGTTGCCAGAGAACAAACGAAAATGCTGGAAAATCACCGTGATAGTGACACATTGATCTATTATGGCCTGCTATTCTAATAATTTCCATCCCATCATAAGTTAATTACATCCATGGCCACTCAAACCGTAATAGGTTTTTGGCCTCACCAAAATTGTTACATCATCCTTCTCCTTCCATAGCTGCCGTTTTGCTTCCGATTTTACCTATACCTTTTTGTACCTGATCCCACCACCTCAGTCTGGGTCTTCCGTCTTTTTTCAGATCTTTATTTTATAATTTCCTTCAGAATAGTTTTTTTCTGCTCGTATGTAGACGAGGTTAGCCCATCTAACATATATTGATGTAATTTGAGCAATAATATCAGCATCTGAAATAATTCTTTGCTTGCACTGATGCGTCATTTTTCACTTTCTGAAACAATCATCTTATACATCTCAAATATTAAGAGGATTAACCTTATAAACACTTGGATTCATACCAATAAAATTAAATATAACAAGACATGGTCCCCTAATCATCCCAACAGTGACAATCTGACTTCGATTCTGACTTGACTTCCTTTCTTTCTGACCTGACTGTCTTTCTGACTTCTGACGGTCCTAGTAATGGCTTTCACCCTAGCCATAGCATTCATCTCTGCCATTAGGACCATCTTCGGCTCGAGTGAGAAAACGTCGGCCATTATAGACCTTCTCATCCGGTTGGAACTACGAGAGAACTTTGAGAAGTGACATGGATAGAGAGTTGAATAGTGGAATCGTTGAGGATAAGAGCGAGGCAAAATGGAAGGAAGTCCTCTTAGTGTACCAAGGATCGATGTCGCAAGAAGAGGCAAGGGAGCGGATTATAAGTTCGGAGTGGGCAAAGGTTGGTTGGAAGGTAGGACAGCGAAATGGTTTTGAACGAGTTTTTTAAGGGCCCCCAAAAGCTATTGTGCAAGTGTTTGGAGAAGCAAATCTTATTTTTTCTTCCCTTGCATACGGTCCGATAATTTACATAGTCGTAATAAAAACTTAAGAGGAGTGTTGCTCATAATCTTCATAGGCTTATAAGCCCAGAGCCTTTTATACGGTTTTCACAGTATATTTCCGTAGTAGCTTAAGCGATTATGTGAACAGTAGACTCTCGTTGATAATCAGGAAAATGGAAGCAATGTGGGGGACAGGGCAATCTAGGTGATTGGATGGTGCAGTTTGGGTGGAGAAACTCTTATGTTTCTAGGCGCTGAGGGAAGGGGAGAAATATGACGTAGTAGGACTTTAAAAATATCGCCATTTAACGACGAAAACTACCTCTTACACAAATCCTTGCTCTCTCTAACATTCTCATTCGGTTGTTCCTCATATATCAAACAACTTTACGCCAACTTTGAGAACACAGTGGTTCAAGAGAGAGTACTCATAACAATACCCGATATTAATCTCTAAAAATATTAAAGAAAATGGATAGACAAAGGTACCATTAAAAGACAAAGAAACCATTTGAATTTTCTCGCAGCGCACCAGTCTTTTATTCGCAAGAAGTCGATAACAAATGATGAGTCGATAAAATCTCGGACAAATGTAACCTTTGGTATTATTATATTGTAAATAAACGGGTTGCACGGCTGATACTTGGCAATTCTCTAAATCCAGAAGCAATTCTTCCTAAACTAGTTTCTGAGCTAAATACTCTCTAACGTACTACGCAGTATTTACAAGATCTAAAATTGAATGGGAGAATATTCGGGGCAATTTGAAAAAGATAAGCGAATAAATAGTGAGTAAAAACAAAGAGATAGAAGTGGTATAGAAAAGGCTACAGCCATCTCGCCATGCCGAATGGACCTTCAATAATAATACAGTTTCTTTGTGTATAAACTGTGCCAATACCCTGAGCATTGCACTTGCGGATATTGCAGCGTTAAGGGAAAAGGAATTTAATTGCCTCGCGGATTTTGCGGAGGATTCAGTGCTGCTTTGTTACAGGCATCCTCAAGGAGGAGCTGTACACTTCACTCTCTACTCACACCCTATGCCTATAGTCCATCCTTCCATCTTCAAGCTATAAAGCAAACATATCTGAGTTTAATTTGAGAAGAACGCGCTCCTTGGGACCGAATTTAAGTACAAATAAAGGCCTGATCCATTTATTTCCTACCTGAATAACATATAGGACATCGCATAACCAACAATAGTAGTCGAAAATAATGGAGTTTTTTATGACCTTACTAGTGGAATAGTCCATTCCCTGAATTGGCCCGTATGGGGGAGTAAGGTAGTCGTCACATTTAACTATTATGGGTTTCCAATTCAAAAGCATTCATTGTTAACTTCAAAATGCTCACTGTATATTATCCACATCTACTCACTACCCCGCAGTGGCGCTTAATCCAATTTTTTAAATGGGATTTTTCCCGTGGTTTTCTAAGAATTACGGCATATTTTCATCCAGCTTTGTTTGGATCGTAAATAGAGCAGTGAACGCGCTGCTGAAACTTTACCACCCTAACTAATTTAGCATATTTATTTTGCACAGTTAACCATCACGTGCAATTCACTCAAATTTACTCCTCAGCTGATTCCTGCCACACTGGTCTGCTGCTGCCAAGACCCATACTATACATAAATACATTATGCCTCAACAACAACATAGCCATGGGAAGGCCATTGCTCTCTCTCTCTCTAAAGCCAACAACTCCTTGCACTTTAAGGAGGAAGGCAATGCGGGGATCATTATGGAGGGGCGAAGGAGTCGTAAACATGATTTACGAGGTTTTTATTACAAGCAGCTGGGGTTGTTTTTGTTAATCGCACGACTGATGGTGGGAGGGTCCCGCTCGCCAGACGCTCGGCTTAGCAATTAAGTTAGATGCACCCACCTTGAAAGAGGTGGGTCGTTGATATCGTATTCAAGTTTCCCCGGAGTTGCCCTACAGTAAGTTTATGGCATGATGCCCGAATAAATGAAATGAAGGAGGCACAAGGTGGATAAATTGTCTGCATGTACACGCGACAATACGACCCAAAAGACGGGCTAAATATTTATAAGGGCTACATAACATTCAAAACAATCAAGAAAGGAATAATCTCTATCTAATTTGAATCAATCCTGGCATTCCAAAAGGTATTATTACATTCACAGTCAGTAAATCCTAGCTCAATTATCAATTTTTACGCAGATATACAACATTGCTTAATACATCTCATTTAAACTTGCACATATGCTAGTGAACATATCCGTTAGATTGGAAGGATAAGAACACAAGGGATGAAACAAGCATTCTCTGTTATTAACAAGTACCGAAGCATTTCAAGGGGATTCTGGAAGTATAACTCAGTGGAAATATTAATGAACCAAAATAATAAAATAAGAAAAAAGTGCATTTTTACTTATGAGATATAAAATCAGTATTGATATATGGCCAAAAAATAACACTTGATCGATATTTCCTATGAACTAAACTTATTGAATATAGAAAATAACACATAATAAATATAATTAGACATTAAATCTTATCTGAAATTGGAAACTTTCAACGTACGCTACTGATTTAATGCATACATACTAGATAAGAGTGAGCATGATGAACACTTTGAAAATTGTGTAAGCGTCGGATGACTGCGGTATTTTCCAGTCACGAGGACATGGGCCGCAGCTCATTTGTTTACCTGATTCCCCTTCCAATAACGAGTTTGTCAAACAAAGTGTCGTCGGGCGGAGGAAAGCCAAATAATGGGGTTGAGTGGGGAGAAAGCAAACACGACCGCGGAGCCCCTGCAACGGCAGGTAGAGAAACGCCCACATCATTAGGGCGTTTGGAATACACATTAAATTCTCAACTTCTCCAGTCTCCGGTGCTCGCATACTCACTTCACTCAGAGTGGAGTACGACCGCAGTCTTACGTCACAAGTAATAACTCTTTCGTACGCTTCAAATCCATCAAGTTCATATCGGAGCGTTCTCATCGTTCACTTCTCGTTCTTTCTATTTACGATACAAGCATCAACTTGCGGTGTTCCGAAAATATATTATTTGGAGCGGTAGAGTTCAGAAGTTACGTGGATCCAAGACATTTACACGTTGAACGTTCCTAAGAATTTAATAAATATAATGTGATCTCTCAACGTCATTTACCCAATGATAAATATCATTTTTACGTCAATTATCATTCAAATGGCTCTCTTTCCACGAGTTAGCTTAAAATATAGAAATTAACATGAAGGGAATCCAAGATTAAACTCTCCAAATATATTCAAAAATCGATACTTAATTTTGTAACAGATTACAACAACAAAAATATAAATGAATATCTAAAAGTGCCAAAATTGTTTTAGTTCTACAAGAGAACTTGCTCCCGAAAAACGTACCACGCTTTTCAAATTTTTGAGTCTTTGAAATGAAAAAAATGCTGTATTTTTCAATTAATAACAATTCATGGCATTAAGAGCTTAACATGTTTACGAGAGGCGTGAATTACTGTGAGTTTTCAATTATAACAAATAAAACATTGATATGACGTTATAATGAAATATTTATATTTTTTCCATTACCTTTTTTCGTGCAATAAATATGTGCGCACATTACCATGGTTTAGACACTAGACTCCGTTCAGTATCCAACCTAATCGTTGGATTTTTCACGATATATATTTAGGTAAAGACGCTTTTATTTACAAATGAAAAAACGACTTCGTTTTCTTCCACTGATTTATTTCTTTGGTACAACATGTTTCGACACATAGAGGTCATTTTCAAGTACAAAAAATTTTAAAATTCAAGCAAATATATACCTGGAAGGGTCTTGGGGGAGGTTGGAGAGGGGTGGAAGAATGGGTGTTAGGAGGGGGGGGGAAGGGGAAACCCGGAGAGAGGTGAGGGGTGGCGGTTATGGTGAGAATTAGGGAAAACCCTTAGGAGGACCGTGTTGGTGAGAAAGGTGGGGGCGGGGGATGGAAGGTAGAGGGAGGGGTGGGTTAACTTGGAAAGGGTCGTTAAGGTGGAGGTGGGTTATCAGCGGGTGTGGAGTTGGGCGGGAGGGATCTGGGTGTTCGTCTTTCGGTGAGGTTTAGAGAGACTTGTAGGAGGGGGGAAATTCTTTCAAAAAGGATGTCGTTTAGTAATTTACATTTACTCATGTTCCTCCTTATTTCTAGCTCCTCCTTTTTGTCCATCTTCCTCCCTTTTATCTCAAAGTGTAGTATCTCCGGTTTGAAGTCGCTCTCGTGGTTCTCTTCCCAGAGATGTTTTGCGAAATGGGACTGCGACAGATTGCAGTTCCGGTAACATCTCTTATGTTCCTCGATTCTTCTCTCGAATGTACGCCCTGTCTGCCCAACATATGCAGCACCACAGTCGTTGCACTTTAATTTGTAAATGCCACTTCTTTCAAAAGGTTGCACTTGGTCTTTTGTGTTACCCAGGAATTTTTTGAGGTTTTCACCGTTATAAAATGTCACTCTATACTGTTGTTTTGGAAAGAGGTTTCCTATTTTTTCAGAGATCATGCCATAATATGGCAATTTACACCATCGAATCTTTTCCTTTTCCATTATTACTGGAGTGAAGAGCAATTGCTGTGCTTTGAAAGAACGTTTTTTTTGGAGCATTTTGTCTATTATGTTTATGTTGTAACCGTTTGACATGGCTATTGATTTTATTGTTTCTAATTCTTTGTTGAATGTGTTCTTGGAGAGAGGGATACTCATTAGCCTGTTTAAAAGAAAGTGAAACACGGATAGCTTTTGAGAAATGTGATGGCGGGAGTCTGAGGGGATGACATGGTCCGTTGCGGAGGCTTTGCGGAAAATTTCAAATTCAAAACTCTTGTTCATTTTCGACACAGTCACATCCAGGAAATTCAGTTTTCCTTCTTTCTCTTTCTCACAGGTAAATTTCACGTTTTTGTCTTGTGTATTCAGAATTTTGAGAAAATTGTCCAATTGTCTATCCGTGCCAGTCCATATCGCAAACACATCATCAACGTATCGGAACCAGCAATAAATGTTGGTGCACACTGAGTTACAATTGAACAATTTTTCTTCCAAGTTGTCCATAAACAGTTCGGCCAATAGTGGAGATAAGGGGGAACCCATCGCCAAACCTTCACTTTGTTTATAATATTCACCATTGAATTTGAAATAGTTTTGCTCCACGCACACTTTTAATAGAGAAATAAAATCCATGATGATTTTCGTATCCGTACCCGCATTTCTTAGAACTTTTTCCGCAACACTCACTGCTTCTAATGCTGGGATACTAGTAAAAAGATTCTCTACGTCAAACGACACTAATAGGTATTTGCTGGATGGAGTAGTTTCTTTTATTAGTCGGTCACAAAAGTCTTTCGTGTTCTTTACACCAAACCTTGGCTGGAAATTTGTGAACTCCCTAAATTGAGAATTCAACAGGGCCGCTAGTTTTCTGGATGGGGCTGCTATGCTGGAAACGACTGGGCGAACAGGAACGGACTCTTTGTGAATTTTGGGGAGACCGAAGAAACAGGGTGCTCTTGGGTTCATGACTGTAACTTTATACATCTCGTTGGGTTTGACCAGGTTGGGAGAATTATTAAGGGATTTCCTCACAATTTCTTGAAACTTTTTGGTAGGGTTTGTTGAAAGTTTAACTATTTGATTGTTATTGATGAAGTTCTGGCACTTATTCAAGTAGTCGTTTCTATTCATTATCACCACTGAGTTTCCTTTGTCTGCTTTTTCAATGATGAGATTATTGTCCCTCAAGCGTTTTCGAATAGAATTTACAGACGGGAGGTCTGAAGGGCGGGTTAATTGATGTTGTTCGTGTCTATTAATTAAGCTAGGCATTTTTTGAGAGATGACTGCTCTAATTCCAATGTCCTGCTTGTCTAAGGCCACTTCACAATCTAAAATTAAATTCTCCACTTCTTCTGTCCTCGTTGGAATATTCGGTACATATTTAAGACCTTTTTGTAACAACGCCACTTCATGAGTCTCAAATACTGTATCCGAAAGATTAATCAGTCTGTCATTAAAGCACATTTGGGGAGCAGGTGGTGTCTCCTTTCGGGGGTTTTGATGGCGATCCCGTTTTAATTCTGAGAGGCGGTTAAGTTTACCTATTAAGACCAACCTCTTTTTATGCGCCAGTTCGCTGCTTCTCTGTCTCACGTAGTCATCCAGCAATGTCCACTCAGTCCAATGAAGGTCTCGCCAAAGCTCTCTCCGGGTTTCCCCTTCCCCCCCCTCCTAACACCCATTCTTCCACCCCTCTCCAACCTCCCCCAAGACCCTTCCAGGTATATATTTGCTTGAATTTTAAAGTTTTTTGTACTTGAAAATGACCTCTATGTGTCGAAACATGTTGTACCAAAGAAATAAATCAGTGGAAGAAAACGAAGTCGTTTTTTCATTTGTGAATATCAACTTCCACATAGTTGAGCCTGATACCATTGAACGCTTTTATTTGTCACTGATAATATCAAGGAAGGAATGAACAATTTGTCACGAAAAATATAAAAAGAAACATTGAAAATATAAATTTTCTCCTCTGAGGATATGAATTATAAGCTTTAATTAACATATCCTGTTTCAATTTATTGAAACCGCTTTAAACTCTTACGTTGTAATAGAATGTCCTGCGTTTACGGAAACGTAAACAGAAAATTGGTACAAAGTACTACATGTGGAAAAGTATAATGTTGTTCATTTACGTAGTCCTAACCCGATTGCTTTTTAACTTAATCTTCCATAAAGGGAAGAAAAAATTTCAGATCAAACCTTGCTTTTTAACTCCTCAATCCATTTCGCCCCCTCTTTCACAGATATGATAAACTTTAAAAATCCTCGAGATAATGAACCGACAAAGGGAATGTTATTGCCTACCCAACCTCTTGATCTGATTCTCTAGCGCTTGCAGTAAGCATACAACCGAGCTCCTCTACCACCAATTGGTATTCCTTTCCTTCCTCGCCTCTCAAGCGAAGTCTTTTCCACAGCCATCTCATACACCTTCCCATTTCATTCCACTCTCTTTTCCTCTCCTCCATTTCTCTCTGAGCCTCAATCACCGCACCGAGTCGCGTAAACCTTGAACTTCCTCTTCCAAGGTCCTAGTTGACCTACCCAGCCAACTCAAACACTATCACCGCATTGAGCTAATCTCGCCAAAACTCGACTCCGTCTCTTTTTCTTCTTGGAACCATTTTTAAGCTCACACTCTCCACCTTTGAGCACACCAGCCTTAAACCGGCATGTACAAGAACCGAAAGCATTCAGCATAGTTGTAGTAGCTAGTGTTCTACCTCCCGATGGTGAGAGACTGGGTTTGAATTCGTGTTGCAATGGTTATTTTCTATATAAATCCTGATACCCACTTCCATCCTTCCTTCGAATAAAATGTTAAATTGACGGACCCTATTTCACTTTAAAGTGAGAATAAGCGTAAGTCTAAACCAACCTTCTGCCTCTGCATCCTACATTCTATCTATTATCAATCTTCAATTCCCTTATCTCCATTCAACCAACTATCCTATCATATATCTCGCTGTTGATCTCACAATCAATAGGAAGTTTCTTCGCCAAATTTCCAGCAAACCTATTTGAATGATGATGGAAAATATGCATCGCCTGTACGTTAATTTTGGCATCTATTTCTCAGCAATTAAGATACATTGACTGGATAAAAAAGTACAAGCTGTAAAACAATATATTACTACAATCTAAAATTAATTCGTATCACGAGGCAACTAATATCGTAATTTATTATACATCCCAAGTAAACTTTTTAGAAACTGGCTGACGTATTTTATACGATTAATGGAATTTAATTACAAATAGTGTATGTTACATTCCACAAGGCAAATAAATTAAATATTCATTGTATTTAAGATGTCATTTGAGGAGAGTGGAGAAATTACGGTGGACGGAAAAGAAGACAAACGAGGTGATGATTGTATTTTTATTGAGGAAATGATATTTCTGAATGAGAGTTCGCAAAGTACGTGGTTGGAAAATGTTTTAAGTGGGGAAGGATTGCCTATGGTTCTGATCGCGGGAAACATAAGCGGGGAAGGGAAACTAAGAGAATAAATTTTACTGACGGGATTAAAATGGATAAGACGTAATGCTGAGATAAAGAAAGAAGAATTATAGGTAGATAGTGCGCTACTTTAAGCCGATAGTAAAACTAATAATTATGTCGCCTAAAATAGCTTAATATATGTAACCGACATTTATATAACTTTGAATGAGACAAATACAAACCATAGCAGAAGACGGCAATGGGGCTTTCTGGAAGGGAGAGCGCGAGCTTGAATGCAAGGGTAGAAGGTTATATGGAAAAAGAGGTTGAACATTTTTCGTAACGGATCATTTGAGTTCAAATGGCTTTAGTGTTTTGAAAAATCAGTTCTTGGGTAGCCCCATCAATAAAGCATTTTTAAGAGAAGTGAATCAACAAGTGGGATAGTGAGTGGTGGCGTAAATGAAAGATTTGCAAAAATTAAATGTATATCGCAGTAGTCCTTTTGTTGAAAACCTGTTTCGTGCCTTGGCAGCAGGGAAGCTGCAAAAATTGTCTAACCCCATTAGCAGTGCGTTAAAAAATTTTAATTATATAAAATAACGGACAAAACCACCCCCATTACTCATACGTATGACTAAATGAAGTGAAGATGAATTTTTACAGAAACATGGATTAAAAAGAGACAAATGAGGTACAAGTGGTCACAATCAGGCCAAATCAAATACCTGACGATGAGTTGTGCCATAGAAGGGAAGAAGTAATGTGGGGCAGTTCCCGATCCATAAAGGCGGGTGCCAGATGAAATAAAAAATTACTGAGGTAAAGAGTGACAGAATATCGCAGCCTTCAAACTCATGCGGTGGAATTTAATTCCCACATCCTTGCTTAAAGTTGAAGAGTTCTATCTCACGCTCAGAATATGAATTAACACTTCCTCGGGGTATTGGCTTTATCATATGTCTTATGTCATATGTCTTATGAATTCACATGTCTCATACGCTTACATAGATACCTCTGCATATATATAGATATAGACACCTCTGAATGGATAAAGGAGTTTGATCCAGAGCCTTGCATGGACTGCATTATTTTGATCTGGGGTTGAAGGTGCTAGGTACGCTTGAAACAAGAACTCGACCGAAGATTTCAAGTAACCAGCGCAAGCAGATTACAAACGACCCCCAGGAGATGGGAAGCTAGCCGGACGGCTGGCGCCTGGCTCGGAAGTGAGTTTAAGCGGATTAAGGTGTAATCTATGAGGAGACTCTGCAACCATGAATGATCCATGCAACCATAATGAGATCCACAAGACTAAAAACATTGGTAAACTGTGAGAAAAATTTAGGAGACTGCACAAAGTAGATTCAAAAATAAATTGGTGAAATCAAAATAATAAGAGACTTTTTAAGAAGAAGGAACGACTTCAGAGGGGACGGCTCATTGTCTCTTTTGTTTGTAGGCAAAAATTTTGATTTCTCATATCTATGGTTATCTAGGCCCATTTGTCTGAGCCATTACCTATACTTCTTCAATCTGAAATCTTAACTAGTAATCTTTACTTGGAATAAATGTGTATGAAAATTATTTGATCTCATTCTTACACCCTTCTTACTCTTCAATTCCCTTAATTCTTTCGTTATAAATTTTGACTTTGCTACTATTAATTTTGAAAACACCTCTTTCAAAATCCGTAATAATATACAAAATGAAAAATAAAAATATTAAAATGGGGAAAGCATGTATAATTAAATGTCGCAATATTATAAGGCCTTGGGATAAAAGATTGCTTCCGTGGATATGCACCACGGCTATTTTTAATAAGAAATTTACGAAAATATTATTTTACTTGAAAATTAGTCTTGTAATTCTCTTCTCATCTCTTCATTTCGGAAAGGAGTCTTTTAGATCAAATATAACAAAAAAGGAAAAACTGGTACAAAAGTAATGGAACTAGTTCTATTGCCATTTTCCAAAAAGGGCGATTTTGAGGACGTGGAGCACGAAGTGACCTGAGTATGAAATGAACCATGAATCAGATTTCAATGATAATTTATGTTCATTTTACAGATAAAAAACCTATTTTTGATAAAAATTTCATTTTTTCTAAACTTTGGCCAAAGGAAGCATGGGTTTATGTTATTAAGCTGAACAGAAAGTTTTCCAATCACATTTTATAGCCCATTGGCAACTTTAATGGGGCCCCCTCGGAAAATATCTAAAATTGATTTATTGTGACCCCAACCTTCAGGAGCTTTGTTCAATAAAAAATGCTCACTGGCGATTCAAGACTGAAGAGTTAAAGATGGAAGGAAGACAAGTCATGAGAAAAGAAGAGAGGATGAGGGAGACGGGTGAAGCACGTGCGAAAGTGGACGATCGAGAGAAGAGCAATATGGGACGGAAGGAGGCGAGAAGGTGTCTGTCCTTCCAAGGGTGTGAAGAGTCACTCAACGTGAACTCCCTGACCCTCGATCGCCCCCTTGCCCTTCTTGAACCCCGTCATCTAATCTCGCTCTCTTGCAATATAGCGGAGCAGTATGCTAGAAGAAAGAAGATGAGGAAGGTGAAAAAAGTGGACGGGTCGAGTAGATCAGTAGACATAAAGTAATAAGAAAAGTTGACGGGTCAAGTCAATGAAAGTGAACGAGTGGATGTGAGAGAAATATGGAAAATGTTGTAACATGCCTTCTTCCCAGCGGACTCCGATTGCGTCAGAATCCAACCCTACCACTCTTTTTCCTTCGGATTCCTCCAAAGTTGTACGTGAATTTACTGTTTAGCGTAACGCGGCAAAGACACGCAAGTATTACAACTAAAATTTTAGAATGGCTTAACTAAAGAGGTCCAATTCCAAGTGTCTAAATATACTTTCATCTGGTACTCATAAATATATCTATCATTTTCTAGAGCGCATTACAAACTTAGCTTTGGTCAAAATTTTAACATTATAAATGTAGGTTTGCACTTGATGTAAAAACTTATAGCAGTTTTCCAGAACTACTGTTCAATGACGTATGATGTACTTTAACTTAGAATATTCTTTTTGGAAGGCTACAAATTGGAAGTGAAAGAGGGGAAGGAGAGGGCGGAGAGGTGACCATCCAAGCCCGGCATTAATAGTCACCGTGGCTCTATAAAAGTTTCTCTCTCTCAATTTTCTTACTTCGCCGCGTCCCAAAACTCACTCTCATGCAATATACAGGAGGAAACTTAAGAATAATAAGGCAAGAAATGTAAAAAGAATTGAAGGATCAACGAAAATGAAGCATTTTTAGTTTTTTGACGCAGTCTGCGATCGCTTATACTAGAGAGGAGACAGCGCTGGGTGGAGAGAAGATGAGAGAATGAATAACAAGGAAGAGATAGAGAGGCAGGCATAAGAGAGTGATAAGATTGAGAGGAGCAGTTACGGTGGTAATAGAGATCGTTTTCAAAACCTAAAGAACATTTTAATTGCCCTGTGTTCTCATTATAAAATTCCAAGATGCTAAGACGTGATGGATAGGAGTGAGAATTGAAGGTAAGTAAAAATAAACAAAATAGAAGTATGGCAGGCGTTGGGCTATGAGCGGTGAAATATATGCCTAGGACAGTACAGTTTCTAATTAAAGATAAGGTTTTTCACTGAAGCAACAACTTTTACGAAAGGTATTAGGACTTATTTTATTTATTATGCTTTCATCTAAAGGGTGATATTCCATGGTACTTTTTGGACATTTAACGAACTAGATCAAGGAGCCTTTAGTAAGGCAACTATATCTGTCGTAATTTTTACGGCTAAAACCGCAGCATGGTAATTACCTACCGGACAAGGTAATCAATCGAGCATGAAAACTTTTCCTTTTTCATAGAAATTTCATAGCCAATCATTCCATGTCAGTGAGAATCATTGAAATTTTTTCATTCCATTAAAAAGAAAAGAACGCTCGAAATTATTGATTCCCTCCCATTTAAAGTTAGAATTGAGGTGCTGATATAGAGAAGGAAGAAAGAAACTACCAGCGTGGAATCATGTGAGGCTTCTCTTATGAGACTTATCTCCTTCTACTTATTAAATTTCCCGTAGAAGGAAAAATTATTAATACTATGGGAAAGCAGGTAAAATTATTACGTTATTTTACAAATGCCTAATATTCCATTTCTCCTCCCTATTCGCTACCATTCAGAATAAAAAATCACAAGTCTGTTCAAATGTTTTCCATCTGGCAGCGAACAGCTCAGCCAGGCCCAATCCTTGCACTCCCTGTTCTGATCCGTCACCACACTAGCACTCTTTCGTTCTTAAGCAAGCATCCATTAGCGTGCTCAACCTTTTCCTCAATTTCTCCACGGCTATCTATTTTTCTCACGTATTTCCGAAGCATTCGTATTTCATCTTCCCCTTCCTTGCTCGATCTACAAACTTCCATTCAATGCCACGCACGTGGTCACAACCACACTATGCACACAGAATCCATTACCCTTTCCTCTTCATCCGCCAACTCCTCGAAAGAACTTGCCTCCTCCACTCACCTCGATGAATTCGATCTCATTCCTTTTCCACTTCTATTGAGATCGACCCCTGCGGTAACTTTCCTCACCACCCAAACCAGTGCACCTCCTTCCTTCTCAACACCACAAAGAACTACCCTTTTTCCCTGAGAATGAGATTTAATTTCCTAGCTATATATTATTATGTAATCATTTAAGATTCTATTTCCCTTTTTGTCGGCGTTCATACCGCGGGATACTTTTTTTATTGTGACGGACTGAGACCCAAATCTGCCGTAACCTTTAGGTCTCATATTCACAGGTTAGAATTTCGTATACATACAATTATGACGCAATTACATACGAAACCAGTCCTGTAGAATGCGTGGAATGATTTTATGATAACACCATTAGAAGGAAGAAAGAAAAAATTCGCAAAAATCTTCCCTCAAAAACAATAGGCTTAAAATTAGAAATATTTTTGCTTAAATTTATCTTGAAAGTGTGTCTCAGCATGTATAATAACATTGGGTTTTGGAAAAGGAAGAAGAGACGATACTTAACTATTTGAGATCTAGTGCGCGAATAGTTTGCTGACAATCATAAGCACCGGTTAGAATTGTAATCACAAAGTGCTTACACGTGTTAAAAATGAAGGAAGCTTGTTGATATCTGTAGTACACAGTGAAGTTCATCTTATAGAACATATCGAGATACCAATTAATCCTTGAGACAATATTATATGGATATTAGTGAATGATGAAACATCCAGGAAGGGGGGCTTAGACATAAATATGTAGAGCAGCTTATGAAAGATGTATGATTCGGGAATTATGATGAGACGAAACGGAATCCGACAAAAGGTGAAAATGGGTTACGTCGCTCAACCAAATTAAAGTCTATCAATTTTCGGATTGAGAAACAATGATAAAAAAGAATCTGTAACGGTTGGAATGGAAATTTTAAGTTTTTACTGGGGTAAAGGATCCTGTCTGTGAAGTGATCGAGCTTGTATGGCACCCTCAAACTGGTCCCCAACCCGAGGGCTCGAGTTTCTATCCTGGCCCTGATGAATATTTGGCAAAACCCTGGAAAATTGCAAGTTCAACCCAGACTGTCCATTACTGCATCCTCTCGACAAGTACTTTCCCTTCTACACCAGTAATGATGCCTTCGAGTGCGACGCAGATAACACAAGAATAGCTCAGCGGTGGCATCCAAGCAAAAACGTCTCACGTACTAGAACGGAGTCACAAGGCAAACAAAATGCGAAGTAAGATTATTGAAATTCGTTTGCTGATGGAGCTTGATACCACCTCATCAACCAGATATTTTGGCTAAAACTAAGAAAGAGGGTTTTGATTTTGATTTGAGGTAAGTATTCATGCTTCATAGTGTCGGGCCATGTCACAAGGAATTTATTACGATCGTAGAAGTGAATACCGTCTTTCTAATATTCACATTCAACTTTCGTTTAGTTTCCGACTCATACAAAATACTGACAATTTTTCAATTAATAACTATTCAGCCTGTCCTAATGCAGCTGAATATTTATATCCACATCGAGTAAGTATAATGCAAGCACGATCGTAATTGTACGGCACATGGTGAGTTTACACTAGGTACGCAATGCCCATCATAGTATAAGATCCAGCCACACACTTTCCACTGAATGCTTGGGGTTAACCAAAACTGAGTCGGGAGAGGAACGGATGCCAAAAGCAGAAAATAGGGAAGTGATATGAGTGAGAGGTACATGCGGGTGTCCATTTCCTTTAAAATCACAAAATGTGCGTCGAGAAAGGATGGCCGCTTCCCTCTATGGACTCAAAGGCACCCGCTTCAATCGGAACAGCTCTCAAAACCGCCTCGACCCCTTATAAATTCCGCTCCACCATCACATGGGGCGACTGAGTCTGGCCAACCTTCATACGTTTATTTGCACGGCCAACATACCCGACATATAGTAAAATGAGTTAAACAATTTGCAAACGGGGAACATGCATATGAGAGGCAATAAAGTGGGATTTGTTGCCGTTTTATAGGGCGTGTCTACGGAGAGAGAGGATATGGAGAAAGACTAGAGAAAGGCAAGAAACTCACAAAGTAGAGGGAATATAGGAGCTGGATAAGGCAATATTGACTCAACGAGCGATCTTTAAAGAATTAGAAGCCGCTACGTTTGCCACTTATTTCAGGACTTGGTGAAAACGGAATAATGCGGCGTGTAGGAAACCAACCTAGTTCATTAAATCATTAGGCTATATATTTCCAGTGTAGGCTTGGCGCGATTTGAAAGATTAATTTTGCCTTCTTATCCCATTTTCGATAAAAAATATCTCAATATTTTTGTGACTGGACCTTGATTAATATTGAGTTAAGAAAGCAAATTTTGTAGTATTTTCAGTTGACATTTCCTGGATCACCAGGACGTCATAAGTTTACTATTTTCGATAAAATTAAAATTAAGAGCCCTTTAAACGGACTTTTGAAACATATCAGTTATTTTTTAATTGCCATTTGACAATAGCTTAGTGGTATTCCTACCATTTCATAATACTGTCAGAATTATTTGCATTTGCTGAAACTTCCTCTCATACTGCTTAACTAGAGAATATTCTAATGATACCTACTTTTTTTGGTATCTTATAACTGAAAGCTACCGATAAGAACATGTTTTTAAATAATTACTTCGTGGAAAATAATATTAAGATGTATTATTTTTTATATATTATATATATAATATTAAGACGTATTATTTTTTATATATTACATACATAATATTAAGACGTATTATTTTGTCTCATTTTCCATAAACAAATGGAATAATCCGTCCAGTATTTAATGATGACATTGAGGTTGCTACTCCTAATTATCTATAACTGTTCTAATTTCAAGTAGTAAAGTCCTTTCATCAATTATAATTGAAAAACTGAAACAAAAAGTGAAAAAATATCTGGAAGGCAATGTTTCTTTCCATCAAGAGTTACGGTCACTTATCACTTTTTTGTGATCAGAAAGATTATAGAAAAGTAATATATGCATGACATTTCACTTTTCTATGTTCTTTGTGAAAATTTAAGCCTTTGGCATTTTGTGAAGTTTAAAAACGTACGACGCCGTTCATAATTTAGGAGTTTCCTTGAAACTTTTAAGAAATAAGAATCAGAATTAGCAAGAAATGTGATAATTCAGACTACATCATTATGGGAGCTAAATCAAAGAATTTGAAGTTTAAGAACGCCTTATTGAAGATTTTAAAGATTTAAACCAAAACGTAGATAAAGAGGTATAGACTAAATACAAGTAAAACCTAAATACAAGTAAATATATCATATTCAAGAACCATATTAGAGAATAAATCGTAGTGAAAAGAGTGAACACTCATATTTAACCAAGACATACTGATTACTTTGCCAAGTTTAAGAGTAATTTTACTATTTACTGACTATTCAAGTCATGAAGTGGACTTCGGTCATATAATCATTCACACCATATAACCATGTAATTCTATTTCCCTCTACGTATTTCTTATTGTACAAGCTATAAAGGTACTAGTCAATCATTAAGAACATTAATATTTTGTTTTCAGCTTTCAATTTCGTCTTTCTATCCATTTCGACCCTAGGTCTTCCAGTTAAAGAGCAGTTTTTGCAATCTTTTCCAAGCCTTGAAGGTTATCGTGAAACTCGATTCGGCTCACGGTAAATCCGCCTTTTATTGGGATTTCTCCAATGATTCTTGAAAACTAAATACTCGCATATTTTATTCTTTCATTACATCACCCATAAATATCTTACCATGAAGCTTAAAAAGGATTCAATATTTAATTTTAACAGACTGATGTGCTCATATGTCTACAATGTAATACGTTTCATTTTATGATAAGGAGGCACGTGCTTATGGCTCTAACACCGATTCCCCGTAATATACCTACTCATTCTATAATCTCTGGATAATTTTGAAACACTAATAAACACGAGGAAAGTGATCCACAAATTAGGTACTGCGATGAAACTGCGTAAGCTCTAAATCACATAGTTTTAAACCTACTGTCGGTGCAAAAATTATGTAGACTCGAGTTTGAACACTGATTAAAAATGAACCGTGGTACTCACATGAATGCGAGTTACACCACATTTTAGCTCATTTTATTTTACGTTTAACGGTGGTTGCCAATTATTCTTACATTACACTCTTGATTTTTTATTCCGGTGAGAACAAAAAATGGCTGGTTTTTTACCGTTTTCGAAAGGAGCGTTATGGCATTTAAAAGTGAAAAAACTTTAAGTTTAATCGTAATGAACCTGTAGTATTGTGTAGGAAAAACATATTTAAATTTATTTTTAACGTTCAGTTCTATCTATTGGGCCATAAAAAAATATTAACAAGTTTATGAAACAACTTTTTCTTGGTAAATGGTTCACAGTAAAAATAATGTAATGAGTTATGATTTAACAGAACAAATTCATGTAAATAGAATTTAAAAAACACCTCAGGAATCGAAATCTTTTGTGTTATACCGGTGACTGTGTTCATGTGTAGTATGAATTAATATTTTTCAGATTGATTTTTTTCCCATTTCGATAGAAGTGATGTCAGCTATGGAGATGTGTTTTAAAGACCTTGCTAAAGGATGGAATCCATTCATTTGAGAAACGCATAAACAAGTGTTCTACATTAAAAGAATTCTGCGTATAGAATAAATTCAAAGAAAAAGTGATGAATTTTTCTCTCAGGCCTGAAAGTTTCACATTACACTCGTCCTAATATATTTTGACTTGTTGAATTTAATTGATAGATACTGAATATGATATTTTTAGGCGGGTCATTAGCTATTAGATGCATAAAACTCAGCTAACATAACATGTAGTACAGTATATTTCGTCCGAGTAGTAGAGCGGTGTATGCTAGAGGAAGAACGACATTGAAAATATATTTTACCAGACTATACTGCTCCATATAGGATAAATTCTCGAACGCAATGACAACGCATTAGTAAGGGGGATTCTTATCGTATGGTTTACTTGAATCGGTATTGTAAAGTTGACAAATCCTGTTCGCGTGTGTTTAATGCATGATAAATATCTGGTTATAGGTTAGCATGCGATATTTCAAAGACAGCGATCGGTAACTTACTACCACAGAATGCGTCAATTTTCACATTTCCAGAATTGATACGAAATCTGTCTCCTCAGCAGTACATTCAGCGCGAGGCACGGGATGAGGAATGAAAGTGGGTCAGAAATTTCTCTCAGATTGTAATTAGATGAGGTAAGGAAAAATATACAGTTGGAGGAGTAGATGAATAATGAAGAAAGGAAGTTGGAATAGGATTACACGGGAGCAAGGTTGACTGAGTGAGTTATAGTGAACTTTGACGGGGGAGGGCTTTGATCTTTAGTTTTAGTAACATAAGCAAACCAACATAGGTCATGAATCAGTCAAGGGGTTGGAGATGGTGAATAATGAAAATAACATAAGAGATATAAATAGAGGTAAAAAGCCAGAGCAGCGATTTATAATAAACCAAACCTTTGATGTACTTAACATCGTCCTTTACACGGATAATGAAACAAAGAGGGATTGCCATCGGAAGTGTTGTAGATGTCATATAACGTCGCCGAAGACAAAGACTCTTCTCTTCAACAGGATTTCCATGACTTAGAAAACAAGACCCACACAATGCAGAATAGTTTACTGAATGTTAGTAGACTTCGAAGAATAATTTGAATGAAAATTAAAGTACTTTTTCTTTTTCCCTCCTACGCTGCCCATAAAATGAGTACAGTTTTATTTTTCTTGATATTCTTAAAAAAAACAGTTCAGCTATCACTCCAGTATAGATCTGAACAACTGCTACAGGGCCTGAACCTAGAAGAAAAAAAGAGCGTTTAAATTAACTTACAGCTGCCAGAGTAGTCGATTCCAAGAAGAGGGAGAATAGTAAGAGAAGAAGGGTTTCAACGAGAAAAGGGGAACCGGCGGAGACAAGTTCACTCTCTCACGGGGATGCGAAGAAGTGAAGGAAGCTTCATGGGTTCCTGGGTCTAGTTTTGGGAGGGCGAGACTGCGTGGGTGGTTGTGAAGGGAAGAATTGATCGGGGGACGGGCAAGGGTGGGGAAGATGAAAGACGGTCTCCAGACAGAAGGAAAAAAGTGCGTTCTGGAGCGAAATTGAGAAAAAGGCAATGCGCACAGACGCAAGGTAATCGGAAAAGGGGTGGAAAAGGGGCTGTTTCGGAAAGATTTTGAAGAAGTCTCGTTGATTATTTTTTATTCCAAATGATAGTGTAGAGAGGTAACATCTGGTTTTTTTTTAAATATGAAAAATTTTGATTCGACCTGCATCCTACCAGTACTTATGTAAAGAATCCAGAGGATGTTGTGAACTAATGAGAAAAAGTACGATGCGAACAACAAATTTTGGTTCAAAATCCTAAATTTCTAGCCAAGATACTTGATTTGTGACTTAATTATCAAAATATTTACTAGCAAATTCCATTCCGGCATATAGCTGGAAATATGATTCTCACTATAGACTGTAAAACATTAAGTAATGCAAAGAACAATATTCTTCATCTTATCAGATGCATAAACGAATCTAAAAAGATTGAAAACAAATATTTAATTATTCTAAAACACAGTCGTGTTTTTTGTTCTCTGAAACAAAACTTTTTCTTTAAATATTGAGGAGTAAATTGTTCAATGTGACTTTAAACTGATGGAAAACTTCGGAGTACATAATATTCAGAAGATAAGCTTAAATACTGGTTAATCGTTAGGGTCATTCATTCATATAAGGCTAACAGAGCTCTAGTTCAATATTACAAAACAATGTCCACAAAGCGACAGATGATTTTACCACAGATTCACTACGATCTTGATAAAATGCGCAATCTTTCAGCCTAGCAGATTTTTATTCTCGGTTACGGTAAACTACTGAAAATGTACCGATGCGGCTTTAAAGTTGTACTTTCTATTATATTATCAAATTTCATTATTATATTATTACTAAATTATTTATAAAATAATTTATTATATTGTTGAAATATTTAAATTTATTTAAGACTTCAAGTAAAATGTACCGTTAACGCTTAGAACGAGCACGCTGTAAAGTTGGCGTAAAGTATAATGCATCTTTATTCTACACTCTCTGAATCTAACGTGCTAAAGTATACAAATTTAGTGCAAATATTAACTGAAGAAAACATTCATATTACATGCAAACGTTACACATACACATATTACATAGATATTAAATGGACTAATTTTGGCGATACAGTAAGTAACAAATGTAACCCAGACAGAGTAACTTCGTTTAGGACTATTACAGACCCGCAAAGGTTGTGGAAGAGTATTTTTAACTTCAAATGAAACATTTACCTTGGGCAAACAAATAAGGCTGCAAATAGACTGTAGAGGACTACTTCAGATGTTTTAGGAAAGGAAATCACATTCTATCATCCAAAAGGGGATACTTAAACCACTCTGATGGAAGACGCAGATGCTACATAAAAAGAAAACTTTTTTTGGATTAAGCTTCAGTAGCAACCTGAGATGGGTGGTGGGCTCGGGCTCTCCAGTTCACAATTACGTACATAATTCTTCAGGAATTGGCGGTCAGACGACCCGAGGGAGCTCGAGTCAAGAACGTGATCTTGCCTTCTTTCTTAGCCCTGAGAAATGGAGTCATTTCGCTAAGAACTGAAAGCACTACTCTCACTCTCGCTATCGTTTCATTTAGAAAGATGACCAGAAACAAGCACCAATTCTCTCCTCCGTTTTACAGTGTGGGAGCAGAAATCGAGATTTGGGTGAGACCTGTAATAATTTCCTTCTGTATGGGCCTGCTCAATTTCCTTTACTCTACTTCAACGTCCGTCATTCCGTTTCTCTGTTTCATTGTAGTCTTTATTACCATAGACTCCCAAGTATGAAATTAAGAAGAAGTTAAGAGAAATAGAGAGGAAGTTAATGAGGTAAAACGAAATTTGGACGGTGAATAACGATAAAATACATGACGGTGAATGATAATGAAATGCCAGAAATTAAAAAAAAAAACTTTCTTTTCTATATTATACTTCTTCCAGTCCCAAATTCCAGTTCCCCGTCACCTTTCAGGTTTTATTATCATAGACACTCAAGTATGAAATCGAGAATTAAATGAGGCAAGTCGAACTTATACGGTGTAAATAAATGACGTACATCAAATTAAAAAAAAAAATTTCCAGTGAATATGATTGTGAGGGAAAGTCTGTTGAGTTCTGTTACCTTTATTGATGGGATATGTTTTAATAATGAGAAAAAAGAACCAACAGAATATTTTTCATGCTTAAGTATTCATTAGAATTATACGAGTGTGAAAATAAATGAAGGTGTAATAGGAAAAGTGAAAAGCTACCGGTGCCTAAGAACGCTGGTGACCGACGACTGGAGAAGTATTGCAGAAATAAAAGCAATAATAGCAATGGCAAAAGAGGCCTTCAACCAGAAGAAAAACTTGCTATGCAATAATAGCTTGGATCTGGAGCTGAGAAAGAGACTAGCTAAGTGTTATTTATGGAGCGTTTTCATCTATGGATGTGAAGCGTGGACATTAGGTAAGAGGGAAAGGAATAGAATAGAAGCTTGTGAAATGTGGGTGTGGATAAGGATGGAAAAAGTAAGATGGGTATATGATGAGAAATGAAGAAGTTTTGAGTAAAAAGTAAAAGTGAAAAGTAAAAGAAGGGAGACCGCTCTTAAAGGAAATAAGAAAAAGGAAAGGAAACTGGTTGGGCCATGTGATGAGAGGGAAATGTATAATAACTGTGGCACTTGAGAGTTCAATTGAAGGAAAGAAAAAGAGAGGAAGGAGAAGAATTTAATTGGTATATCAGGTGAAGAACAACAGCTATGATAAAGCAAAGAAGGAAGCTCCGGACAGAAAAGGATGGAGACAGCAGTGGTGTACGGGATCTGCCAGCAGGTAGAACACCAGATGATGATGAAGTAACACACATGACAAAATGTGTTTTATGACACAAATGTTATAAAACACATTTTACATCAGATTTCAGAATTCTTCACGAAACCCCTTTATCAAAAATGCTGGAGTTGTGATGGTACGATCTTAAGACTGTTAAAACTCTAATATTAAAGTATATATAATAAAACACTATTAAAACTCTAATATTTCCAAAAGTAATTAAGAAAACGCGCGGTACTTTACATGAAAAAACTCTTTAGTTAAAATTGCAGACAGAAAGGTACCTTTCCCTTCGCTATTGGTTAAACCTGAATTACCATTATCTTAGTGAGATTATTTAACTTTTGACCTCTTTACGCCCTGCTATAGAAGATAGAAGAAGAATATTCTTACTCCGGAAACATCTTAAGGTTTTCACTGATGTATATAAAGCTATATTTGGTCTTTGGGGAAGTTCAGTACAGTTACATATCACGTGGACAAAAATAGAAAGTCATTAAAAAAGAAACATTAAGTTTACTTTCTTTAAAGACCTAGACACAGTGAAATTACGCAAATTGATGCAAGAGTTTCTTAAAAAATCATGTGATAGTATACATAGTTTGTATACGTTTAGGGTAAACTTCACATAAACAAGGCAAGAAAAAGGAAAGAGGTAAAAATTGTATCGATCTCAAATGTGCTTTGTAACTGTATAAAAATTTGGAATTGAGTTTTATTGGGTTTCAATCATAGTTTGCCTCCTTCGATTATAAACAGGCAAACTTTGATTTCTTTGTATGCACACTATGTTTTTTCTGTTTTTTGGAATAAAAGCTAGACATTTTGGAGAGGGCTGAGTATTATTTCTACATCTACGAAATGCCGTGCAAGACACCACTTGGGTGCGTGGTACGGGGTGGTTACACACTAGTCATACAACTCTCTTCCCTCATGAAATTAGATCCACCGAGAGCAGAAAACAGACTTGGCTTTAAATATATATCGTTTGACGTACGTTGAACTTTTTTCAGCTAATGCCATGCACTTTTCAAGGTATTTGATGGATTATGATCATGCAAGCACCTATCCTTGCAGTATAGAGCAGCCATTCAGATTATCCATGGCAAATGATACTTCTTTCGGACAAATATACAGAAAGACTTGATACTCCAATGATAAAAGCTTTTTAACTTATTAATTGAGAGTTTTAGGATTATTTTCCGATAACAAGAATTTTATAAGTATCTACTCAGTGGATGAAGGTGCTGGGAAAGATATATAGAATGTACTTTTGTACCAAGTGTTCCAATATTATAAATAACGATTAATACTGTGAACTTAAAATACTGGGAACTGATTGTCTAATATTTCATACGAGGCTCAGTATTATCAGTCAATCAGTAACAAAGTTCATGTGAATAAAAATGAATAAAATCATAGTGCAAGAATGGAAGAAGGCATTCTGTTGGATATAGGAGGAATATTACTCCATAGTCCATGAATTGGCCTCAAACAGATATTTGACTTAAAAGCGTGTTTATCAATTTTTGAGTTGCAGGTCAACGGAAAGTACTCTGCTTGAGATTTTAATGACAGGATTATTCATTACACGCGTATTCAATGCAGTAACTGATTATAACTTAAAATGCCCCATCGATAGTCAGAGAATGCAGTCATCGAGAGTCAAACTAGTGGAAACTGCTCACCTAGAAAACAATCGATCTTGAGAGGGGTCACAAGAGGAAATTATTAGATTGAATATTAAATACTGGATAAAATATTATAAAAGATTATAAACAAAATATTATATATTAAATAAAATTAAATATATTAAATAAAAGATTACAAATTACCCGCTGTCATTTTACCCACCGCCAAGAGGAGAGAGCTGGGCCATATAGTGACAGAGTGGTATAGCAATATCTCGTCAGACTTTGGAACTGAGAGGGATACTGGAAAGAAGACGAGACTAAAATGGAAGGGGATACATATGTAAGGAATGGGAGCAAAGAGGAGACAGAAAAATGGATAGAGGTATCCACAGCCCATTCGCTATTCTGATGAATGAGTAGGCGAAATGATGAAGCAGAAATTATCCCATAGCAATTTCCTTCGACCTATCGAATGAACTAAGCAAGGATCAGGGTAGAAAAAGTTATGGTCGTGCTGTATCACGCGATCAAGGGTGATGTTGATCGGTGATCAAGGGCGATGTAATGGCCAACTCAGATTGAGGAACTATGAAAACTGCAAAAACTGCGATGAGAAGGAAAAACGTTATTTTAAAAGGTTATTTTAGGTTATAACTATGAGAATATTTGTTCTCCACATCAAATGCGTTACTAACTTAATTTCAATCTAATTCAAACTCAGCGAAGTGTTACTGCATTCCTGGTGACCGGTTAGGTTGGAGACTGATATATGATAAAAATCATACGAAAGTAGAATTTTTCATCGAAATTTAGGGAAAATAAAACTGCTAAATTTAGAAAATAAGTTAATTCCTTAAATAAACATAATGATAGGTAATTTTTTTAAAAATAACAGGTAATCCACAAAATTTCAACACTAACGTTTATTCCGCTTTAAGAGCATAAATAGCAAAGCGTTAGAAAGCAAAGTACAGTTTTCGAGAATAAACTCAAGTTCAAAAATACTTCTCAAGTCTTTTCAAGATCCATGGTTCTTCTATGAATGTTTGGTTACTTCCTCGCTCAGGATTGAACTTGGATCAAGGGAAAAATATTATCAACTCATGCTATATATCAACATTTTCGGAAGAGATCGAATAATATCACCATAGCAATTTAAAATAATTGGAGCTAACAAAATTGAAACATGGATGAGAGGTGCGTAAAAATTTTGAATAGACTTTAATTTAGGTTCATGAAAAGATCAATCAACCCAAAACGAGTATGAAGTTAAAATATTCTGAGTGAAAAAAAACTTTGAGGAATAATAGTGCTAAGTCTGATTAAACTGATAGAGTGAACCATTAACTCTTTGCAACAAGGAAGTTTTAAAGTCAAAAAAACTTCCCTCTCTGAAAAAGAATTAAGACTGAAAATGGCCAATAAATCGGTCAGGAAATCAATCGGGGAAATATTGATTGAAAAGGGGAACATGGGGAATTACCGTTTGAGCCCGGTGAGGCAGAACGGATGCGCTTCCAACGATCTAACGATTAAGTTGCTCGTTGACCTGGACCTGTTGTGAATACTGATGTCCAGAGCGAATGGCTTGTGCATTGGCTGACAGTACCGCCAATATTTCCCAAAGATGGGAATCTCTCAGAGAAATATTTTATCTTTCTTGACTGAACTCGTCATATTTTTACGAGATACTGTTCCGTTTCCCTAAATTTTACAAATAATTTGCAGATGCTGATCAAATGATTAGCCTAAAAACGCATATAGTTCTCAAAACACTGGAGATGGCAGACAATGAGGATGAGCAGTGAGGTGGTATTTTTTAATACAAGTGGACAGGACACGCAGGTCATCCGAATATGAGGGTCTTGCTGGGGCAGCGGCGATGTTTGTGGAAGCACCAATTCTAGTCTTAGTAAGCGGTCATTTTGTCATTGCATAAAACTTGAAACCATTTAAAATCAAGTTTAAGGTTCATACTTAAAAAAATAATGAACTGGGGATGCTGGAGAAGAATAAAATGAGGTATGGGTCCAGGAGAGCAAATCGTGAGTTTTTTTAGCTTTCGGTACGTCCAGTGAAGCTTATTCACGCAAAAAATAGGCATACCGCCAACGTATGAAAGGCAAAAAATAGGCATACCGCCAATGTCAAGCATCAGTAATATCCCGAACCGTTGGGGAAAACTACCTTTTGTTGGAAATGTATCCTATAAACTATTGAAAATTGTTCCAAGTGACACATTCAAGATTTAGTTCTATAACCCTGTCACCCTTGGGAAACTCTTATGTAATTCTAAAGACCAGTATGACAAGCTGAACAGAAGTTGAGTTTATAAGTTAAAATGTAAAGACTGTGATATTACGCATATCGGTCAAACTGGCCGAAAATCTAAGGATAGAGTCAGAGAACATAGAAGTAGGTTTATAAATAATGGCGAAAAATCTTGTTTTGCCAAACAATTGTTTAGCTTTAACCATTTTAGCAATTTTTCCTTGGATGTTTTACATTTTAATGACAAAGGGCCAAAACTGGATTTTTACGAGAAATATGAAATTGAGAATAGCCCAGATAATATTTGCAATGACGTAGTTTTTATGAATCAATCACCTCTTTTGAATTTAAGTCTCCCTACATGTCCTGGTTACTTTTGAATTTAAGTCTCCCTACATGTCCAAATTCCATCGTTGTTTTTCGACCTTCAACTGCACCTGTTCTTCCTCCTCCCCTTTTTTTGCTGGTTTTCCCCTACTATTGTTTACTCGTATTTACGTCACTCCGAACTCCTCCACATCTGTATGTTCCTCCCCTTACCCTCTCCGCCGTCAGAACCTATCCTCCCCCGTTCCCTCCCTACACCTCCCCCCATCTATCTGTGTTTTGTTAATGGGTATATATAGAACTGGAAATTTAATTTTTGTACCATGACAATGACATTAAGTGTCGAAACCATGGTCAGTACTTATTAAAGAGTGTGGAAATTTACGTCTATCGTCTTCTCATTCTTACCTGTATGGCATACCACCAAGTTAAATGCCTTGATTTCTTTGCTACTTGCATAAAATTAGAGAATACTAGCAAAGGTACCCGTTGAAATTCAACGAAAGATAAAAGAAAGAAAAGGCATATAAGTTGTAGGTTCGAGTCACACATGAAGTGTATTTTTTCTAGGAAAATCATTATTCTCTCCCACTGGCATCCCTTTGTGACAATTGGCTTCATCCTAAGAGCCACCTTACAACTCCCTCTGCGTACACTCCGATCCCTCTCTCAATCTCCTTGCTCAGCTTTTTCCTATTCAGAAATGTACTAGCAAAGCTACCGCTTGAAATGAAACGGGGGATGAAAGAAAGACAGGGCATAATAAAATAAATTTAAAATGAAGAAATCAGTATTCGTATTTTCAAGAAATAAGCCATTCAGCGCGCATGGGTCACACAATATATATTTATGTACTTAAACCTTGCTCGAACAGTTGTTACCGAACTGGCCTAGTTGGTTAGAATTGAATAAAGCTGATACCAAGGTTGTGGGTTAGAGTCGCTCATGAGATGTATTTTTTCTAGGCCAATCAGCTATAATTTTAGTTTTATTTTTAAGTCAGCGGGTGAAAACCGCATTATATTAAGCTTACCGAGTTTCGACATTATTTTGCAGCAACATATAGAAATTTAACTACAGGTCATTTGAATTCCAGAGGCTAGTTGCATTAATATAACATCGTGGCAATCTCCTGTTTAACATGGGTCCAACTTAAATTAGTCCATTTGAAATTTATTTTGCTAATTTTAGGCAAAAATATCCCTGAACATATGGTAATCAGCAGCATTTCCGTATACGGCCTGGATTTTCACTGTAATACCTATCTTTAGATATAAAACCCAGCCGCCATTGTAAAGATCCCATTTCTCTTCTAAAGCTTATACTAATTCCACGGTTACAAAGGAAATATCCTATTGTCAAAAGAAGTAAAATTCATGATTTTGACAATAATAACGCGATTTCAAGGGAAATTTTGTACGTAAAAGAAAATAGAATGAAAAAATAAGAAACTGCAATCTTTTATTCATCTAATGGCGAAAACTATAGCCTTCTATCTTTAGTATAACTAATTAAACTATGCAAAATATACCTCTGCACTTGAACCAATACATTTAGACTTGAGTTTTTCAAACACATAAGACACCAGACGGCCCAATAAGCTGCCCTTGGGGCCCAGGGGCCTTCCTTATAGTCCTACGGATCCGTATTTCCTTGAAAAAGCTTTACTGATCCCATGTGTTAACATTTCACTAAAATCGGTTCACTCGTTCAATACTTATGAGGCTTTTAAGAAAGCATTCTTTTGGAACCTTAGGCCCCGTGGGGCCCCAGCGTGACTTACGACCCCATGATTGTTGTACATTCAGTATAGGTATATTTTAGTGTTTCTAATACAGGCAAGAACTATCTTCGAGGGCCATTTTTGGGCGATGAAAGGGCTCACTTGAGGGCCCTCTAGGGCCCCACGGCCCTTGTCCTATAGCCTATGCGTGAACCAGATATATCAAGTATCATCCTGCCAAATTTTGTTACAGTCAATTCAGTGGGTTTTGAGTGATTGAGTAACACACAGACAGACAGACAGAAAGACAGCCCACAAACTGACAACTTCTATAATAGTGTTGTTAAATCATCCACGGCTTTCAAACTACAGATTGTTTCCGACACAGCCGATTTCTCAAACCGCCGCCCTTTTCCCACAGGGTGGCCCCCGCCAATGCCCATTCCGGTCTTTTTCTTCCATAGCATTAGAAGTAAACAGGCTCAAACTCTTCCGATCGGAAAAAGACTAATGTACAAAGAACTTCAGTACCTACAAGCTGGTGAGAACTGGCCAATAAAGTGTGCATACCACGCAGATGTTCTCTGGCTATCCATACGAGGCTATCCCAGTACCGGAAGAGACGCTGATGCAGCATGGAGGTTAGCACATGGAAGGTGGGCAGACACCAACTTCTTGAGGTCAGCTGGACTTCGTCAATCTGCTGAGTGCCCTTGGTGTCCAGGAGTCGATGGAGATGCTTGGCATTTAGCCTTCCGTTGCACTATGGTTTGCACTCTTTGGAAAAATGTATGCGTTAAACTAACGGCTCTGACTGGCGTAAGGCATCTTTAATTATTCCATCTTCATGCCGGAATTCCAATCAATAGGTTGAACAAAACATGCGGTTTGCTGTCGAATTACCTTATTACCCTTTGCAATAGCGTAATATATAAAGAAGTATCCCTATTTGTCCGAGGTAAAATTCAAACTTTAGACTATATGAGAAGACCGAAAAGTGAACAACAGAAAAGACTGGAAAAAGAGCGGAATATCAACAATTTTAATGGCACCATTAAAGATTTCTTTTCCTTTTGGGGGTTTAAAAAAATATTTTGTAGTGCGCAAAGTAATATTCAGAACCCTTTCGCATAAGTTATGCGTTATTTTATTGATGGTCATCGAATACTTATTTCTCAATGCGTTTTATATTTACTCTTATCTTTTTATTTATTATTCACCATTATTTCACTTAACAAGCATCATTTTTTCCATTGATTCGTTCCTCTTGGCCCCTTTGAGACTAACTGCGACTCCTTAGACAATTTTGCCTCCCTCACTGATACTTTTATTCATTTTTAATATGATAGGGACTCGTCTAAGGATTCGCAAACCCATGAAGCACCCAAAGCAGCCACTATGCAGAAAACTTAAGCCGTTAAGTGATGAGCCACAGCCCATACATGGAGGAGGGGTTGGCCTCGGGGAGTGAAGAGTCCTAGCAGGCGGTTGGAATCTCCTGGGCGGACACTATCCCAGAGGGTTCCCCCCGTTCCTGCTCATCCAGGAAGTGCCTTCCTTAACATCGTGAAGGACTTTATAAGTTTAAAGTCCTTCACAAGAGGTAAATGGACGAAGAGGAAAATTTATAATGTGATCTTTTTTAATATGTACTTGTTAAATTATTACCAAAAAATAAATAATAATAATAAGACAGACACCATTAGATTTTTATATACATTAGTAAGAAAACAAAAACACTTCCACTACGCATGAGTATTATGAAGTGTACATCTTGTGACTTGCACGCAAGTCCAGCAAGAGCTATCATACTGAGATATAAGTAATACGTGTAAATAAGGTATAATTGTGAGGCTTATCGTAACATCATGGTATGAATACCCGCTTGTAAATGCCTGTGAATGTAAGAATTTACCCTTAGCCAATTATAGGGATTCAAATGATGCAATCAATTACACATGTATCTGTGTCAGTAGCACACAACAAGGGACAACAAAAGCATAGTTGTTGCAACATGTACAAGATAGAAAAAATTAGCGACTGGATAGCGGCCGAACCGGAAAAACGTAAAATGACCGAAACCACATGGAAGGATGAAAGAAAGAATGCCCATTTGGAAATAATTAAATAAATATGATCACATAACGGCAAAGTTAACTAAACGCCTCCAAATTCGTACATCGCGTGGTCTTTCAGTTTCTCAAACGTGCATAATAATAATTTAATCCATATTCATCCATTAAATTGAAATTTTTTGCTTATTGTTCAAAGATACAATTTCATTGCATAACTTCAAAAATTACGTGAAACTTAACTAATTTTCCATAACCCCAACTATCGACTAATACTTATCATGAAAATAGGCTCACTAAAACTTTTTGAAACGGTGTTGGTTCATTAAATGCTAAATTGCTGAATGAAAGTTTAAGAAAATAATGTGTAAATCTAAATTGTGCAGCGGTTTCTCCTGCCAACAAACACGAACACCTTCGACGCATTAAAAGCAATATCCTTTTGAAAAATCCAGTTAATGACATACTATATGGCCACACAAATGTAACAGAATACTTGTTCTGTATTTTTCACTTTCCGGTCATAACAATAGACACACATTAATTTCTATGAGAACATCAAATTACACTGTACGAATTCACGAAAATAACATCATGGGAGAGACTTACACTGAACCTTACCAATTAAACGGGACTATAAACGGAGTGTCTCCACAAATTTTCACATTTTCATCAATATTTTATAAATGTATGATAAACCTTTCGTTTAATGAGCTTAGATGTAAATTCATATTCCGCCTAACTTTTTCATAGTGCCAAAATACTTATGCAATTCATGCATTTAATATAATTTCCTCATACCAAGCTTAGTTCTCATTCAGTTGAAGTATTAGCAACATTCGTTTTTCTTTGGGAATTTAAGACAAAGGTCTATGAAAAACATTACTGCATGGCTCATCTCATTAAGGCCCAACGAAAGATGCCTGAAAATTCATCGTATTTAGCAAGACCATTCTGAGCGTATTCGTGTATTGACAATTTACCCTAATTATATAGATATTTTTAGATAGATTATATAGACATATTTTCAAAATTTTTATATAAAATTACACATATTATGAATATATAAGCCAACGTCAAATGGATGATTCATTTTTAAAAACACTTCAAATATGTCAATATAGTGTAAAAACTATTCTGACAATCATGCACGAGGAGCAAACCATTACGTATAAAACATCACACACGTTCATCACCAACTTTTACATGCGAAGTATAGTTATTCCAGAGTGAAAATTTATAATTATCGTTGAACCTAGGAAAAAACTTTATTTTCAAGAATACCTTATGGTCTTACTAACATTATAACTTAAATTTTGGAAAATTAAATCATAACAATAACCTACCATTACTCTGCGATCAAATCAGAGGTGCTAATGCTATTAAAATGCAAATCAGAATGCAAAGTAAATCTATGGAAACTCATGTATAAATCCGGAGACGTGTTAGATAAACCGAGACAAGAAAACCACACGCGACTGGCTGATACCCAACCGGGTTGATAACGTCGGAAATGGTAATGCAAATGAAGACACGGATTTAGAGGTGGTGGGGAAGAGTCAAAGCTTGAAGGGAACAGAAAGCACTCCCTTGAAAAGAGTGCCGTTCCCAAGTACTTTCTTTTTTGAATGAAGGGAACTAATTTGAATACCGAATCAGTCGTGTGAGCAGGTTTGGTAAAAAAATTGTGAAAGCAGAGAGTGAATGGGAAAGGGATAGCCTAACACCCGATGATCATCGGCGGAAAAAAACGAGAGCGAAATGGGAATTCAATACTGTGCGAGACGGGATGAGAGAGATTGTGAGAGAGGAATGACGGATGGAATAAATAAAGGGAAGATAAAGAGGATGGAGAGAGTAGAAAAGGGGTGAAAGATAAAATAAAATCCAGCCGGGGGGTGTCAGAAAAAGCCGACAACGCCACGGATAGGATGTGGATTATCCGATATGCATATGAATTCTATCGATCGATTCACGCGCGGAGTTCACGTGTCAAAGTGGGTGTGACCGTATAAATTGGTTCTAGTATGCAATACAATTGTGCTTGATACATCGTGGTTTAAACTATTGCATTATTTTTAATCTCAGGTATATCCTTTAGGGTGAATGTATTAATTCGTGTTTCACCATATCAAAAATCACAGATATCCCAGTAGAGATATTATGGTGTCATTAGTTTTAGAGTAAAATTCGGACACTGATATTCAATTTTGTTCACTAATTGTGAAATTAAAATTAAAAAATTTCTGACAATTATGCTTCTGACAATTCTGACAATCATGCATGAGGAGCAAACCATTACGTATAAGACATCACACACGTTCATCACCAACTTTTGCATGCGAAGTATAGTTATTCCAGAGTGAAAATTTATAATTATAAATTTAAAAATGGATTTCAGCCAATTATATTGAGCCTTTTATGTTATTCCACCGACGGCCGTTAAAAGATTTCTTAGCCTTACAAACTAAAATTAAATTTCTTCGTATCTTAAAACTCCGTTGCTCGGAAAATATGGATTATTTTCCAATATTTGACGTTTCCAACAATGATGATCGTTAATTATCATGTATCCTCCATTTGCACAGCAAGTACCACCATTGTGTTGGTATTTGTATCAACAACAGTACGGTTTTAGAATAACTCACATTCTCTCTAGGGAACTTTAGGCTGCAGTTTCACGCGTTATTTTCGACTTTTAGTTAAAGTTAAATCCCTCGTATTAAAGCATTTTTATTTCAAAGTGAATGCAAAATCAATAACATAACAATGGCTTCACAAGGGCTCAAATTTTTTGCACAATATTCTGCCCATTACGAGCTAATAAATTTCTTATCTTTCTGGACTTCATCGCTGTTTCTCGGAATATTCGGAGAACTAAATTTGTGTTGTAGTCCCTCGTTCAAAAAAAACTTCACCATAACTGATTAATATTGTCCATAAATCAAGCAATTTTTTCATTCCTATTGTAGGCTAATTTCAAGAATAAGCATTAATCACGCCTAAACACTAGGTAGTAAATAAATGTAATAATATGGCAAATGACCGCAGAATTCTTTAGAAAAATGTTACGCAGTCCCTCACGACTGATTTACTTCAACAAAATTTTCCTCTCTACTTACCTTCGTCAAAAATTTATGTAACGATTCCTGTTACTATTAAGCATTTTAATAAGTGCGATAAAAATTAATCCAGAAAACTGATTATTTTGCCTTTAGAAAATGCCTTTCTCGAAAATTGCCCTTTCTAAGTAGCCATCTTTATCATAATAAATCGGATAGTGACGTATGCTTACATCTATCTTGCAGGAAGCTAATATTAAAATTCTACAGTGGGGAAATATATTGTATATATCATTGTGAAGTAAGATCTGAGGCTTTCCGAACGCTTGATGTTCAGAAGTTCTATTCGGAAAGTCAATCGGGTGATAGATTTCATCGTTGCCTAAATTGTTGACAGTTATCTGTTCACAGAATTCATGCAACCATCAAGTCAATTCGATATATATATTTTCAGTTACCAATATAAAGAAGAAGATAAAAGTTTTAAGTGTTACTTGATAAGTTAAACTTGTCTTATTGTAATTTAAATTAATTTCTTCAGTAGTACATTGATTTTTCAGTTTTCTTTCTTAAACCCCAAGACAGCCTTGTTCACAAAGATAGTGACTTTCCAAACAAACATCATAGGGGGCAACATTGCTGTCCAGTCATTCGCTATTTTTGCACTTGAGTTTGACGCTAGTGGCATAGGGAGCATAAGTTCCAACTGGAAGTAATTCTGCAAAAACTATTAACAAGTACTTTTAATGAGCATTTTAATTTCATACACTAATAATGAATTGGGTTGAAAACGGAATAATGACATATACTATCAATGATATAAAGTCTCTGAAGTTAATATTTATTTCTATATTTTCGTGTTTGAAGTGATATTCTCCCTTTCGATTAAAAAAACAAGACCAATTAAAGGTCTCGGGCTTATCTCTAACCGTAAATATCGGTGATAATAGTGCCTCATAAGTTTGACATTGCTATAACAACAGAAAATGAAGACGGCCTACAAAATATACTTCAAGTAATGAATAACGCCATGAAAACGAATTTAGCATGAAGGTGATTAGAAAGAAAACGAAAATACTCTTATACAGCCGGAACCAGGAAGATCATAGAAGAGCAACCGCAATATATATCGAGAATGAAAAAATACAACATGTTAAGGAATATAAGTACCTGGGATGCCTGATATCGCACGATGGAACCAGCAAAGGAGAAATACGGAGTAGAATTATTCAGGCAAAGAACGCCTTTTACATAAAGAAGAATCTATTTACAACCAGAAATATAGACCTAAACATAAGGAAAAGGCTATTGAAGACGTATGTGTGGAGTGTGGCTTTGTATGGCAGCGGAACATGGACAATAGGGAAGCCAGAAGAGAAAAAGTTGATGGCTTTTGAGGCTTGTTGCTGGAGAAGAATGCTTAAGATCAGTTGGGTAGAGCATATAACAAATGAAGAAGTATTCAGAAGAGCAGGAGAAAGCAGAAGCTTTATGAAGAGCCTAAATACAAGAAGAGCAAATATGATAGGACACACTCTCAGACATAATGGCCTGCTAGCAAGAGTCATCGAAGGGATGATGGAAGGGAGAAACACAAGAGGAAGACCACCACTTGCATACATCACTCAGATCATGACAGACACTAACACAACTTCATATTACGATCTGAAGAGAATAGAGAAGAATGGCGAGTTGCTGCAAACCAGACCCAGGGCTGCTAACGGAAGAAAAAGAATTTTCATTCACCCACGTAACTCAGCTTAAGCATAAAAAGAGGTAAACCCTAGTTCAGGGGTGGCGCACCTTTTGGCGTTTGAGTGCCAAAGTTTATGACATAAAAGTATACTCGCTCGACTCGCGTGCCAACCAATCGAATGAGATAGTGGTATCCCTTAGCGCCCTCCCAGCTCCGCGTGCCACTTTGGGCAGGCGTGCCATAGGTTCGCCTCCCCCGCCCTAACAAAACAAGCCATAGGTACAGTATGCCTTTTCTCTCTCCAAAAGACATAAAAGTTGCAGAAAACAATTATATTGCTGTCCAAATGCTTGCTCCCGTTATGTAACCGGTTTTATATTGTCATTACATTTTCCTTATCCTCTTTTAAATTTTCGTTTTTTCTTTGACTTTCCGTCTTGCATGCTTATGACTGCTCGTGCTGTTGTACGTAGGCAAGCGTTCGGATATTAATATAGTAAAAAGTAAGCAACATTGTGCAATGAGGCAGAGATATGAGGGTATAGCACCACATATCTCATGTATCGAACTACTACTAAGGGCCAAGCAAAGCCACTATATGTGAGACTGATTTCGCTAATCGAACTTAGGGCGGGAGATGGCATGTTGGTCGACCGTCTCCCGCCCGCTTAGTTCTAGTGCTACGAGGAGGAGAAGGGAACTACAGGAACTACTCGAGCAAATACTCTGGTGGGAAGAGAGGGGAGGAAGTTGTGTTTCATAGACAAGCAGGAGAGCGGTCTCCATCCCGAAATGAAATTATGAACAACCTTAGGAACAAACTTAGGAATACCAGAGATGGCACTTCATTACCAAGACATACCCTTTTCATTCCGCCGCCATGAAACGAGAAACGGAGAGAGGTTGCCCTCAAAGGGAAAGAGATATGACGCCCATTACCGTGACGATAACTTAAGGGGCGGAGAGAAGCTAAGTAGAAAAGTATTGAACAAGAGCGTATTAACCACTGGCCTTACAGTAAATTGTGTGTGACTCGCCGTATAATTTTCCGTTTAAATTGAAGATCGGATCGATTTTCAATAGCAAGATGTCTTGCATTTACTTCCAACCATCACGCGTTCCAAAATTTATCACCAGATATTTGCTGTAGAGAATCACAATCAAATCAATTGTGCGCAGAAAAATACTATTCTCGAAATTCAACGCACGTCGTGCATGTGCAACTTCCTCTGTACTGCGTCGTCTCCCAAATTTCCCGTCTCTTTCCAATATATCAAATACTTTTTTATAGCCTTGCGAAGGAGAAATGACAAGCAAAATTAGTAACACTTTTATTAGAAATAGAAATTAGAAAACAGTTTGAACAAGCGCAATGATATCTAATAAAGGGGAACGACAGGAGTTCTTTGTAGGTATCATGGGATAGGGGAGAATGAAAGGTGGCAGTTAAGCAATCCAAAGATAGGAAAACTGGCGATAATAATGAGGAACTGACAAATGACAACTTTTATTGTTATTTTTTAGCCTCATGATACATAAAACCACATAATTTTGGTCCATAGTAATCGATGACAAATATTCTAATTGTAATTGAAAAATGAAAAATTGGCTGTTTCATTGACTTTCGTCAAACAACTTTTTCTTGTTTGACCGTTTACCTTATAAAACAATCAATCATTGCTTTGAGTAGTGTTTCCCAATCTTATTCGGAATACTTTCTTAGTTTCATAAACATTTCCCCAATGTCCTCCAATCATTTGCTTTAGAATCACTGACTGTATGATCAAATCAGGAAGATAGCAAAAATTAAGATGAAATAATTTTGAGTAGCGTAAGGTTTATACCATAGCCATAGACAGCACATTTACACCAGGATATTTAGGCATCGTACCATTCAATCAGGACCCTGGCTTTAGTGCACAAGTGCCTTGCACAACTTGTATCAGTAAAGTGCACAACTTGTATCATTTTACACATCTGACCATGAGTATGAGGCCGCATGGAAGAGATTGTCTATTCTGATTGTTGGGCTCATATTTTCAGTAGAATTTGGATCAGAATACCGATTTCAAGAAGAAGGCAGCTGTGTCACAATCAGGTCTCTCGACCCATATTTAAAGGAATTAAGTTTTTGTGCAAAATTCACAAAATCTCTATAAAAAATCCAGTCAAAATTAAAATAGTAATATTTCTAGGGGCGGTGGCGCCCACTTTGGAACCTCAGAGAGTAAGAGGCTATTTGTCTGAGGCCCTGATATTACTTCGCTTGAGAGTATATTCTATCAATTCAAATTATTTTACACAACATTAAATTTTGATCAAGAAAATTTGATGGTGCATCTTGATAAAGCTACGAAACCTATCAAGAAGATTAATTTTCTGACAAATGCTGGACTCGTATCATTAAAACTGAGAGCTGCATCTTTCACTCGTACATCTGGCAACCCATGTCAGAGATACACCCAAATTTTTTATACTTGAATTCTGATAAGAGTATGGACTAATTTGAAATGTAACGAATCCGGGGGGTTGAATTCTTGATTTCACTTGCGCGGACGTTATTCTTTTCGTGTGCAGGTAAAGCTCGCGAAATGATAGAGGCGTCGATTTCGATGGTTTCTGCCTGGAAACAGCGATTGAACTTACGTTGGAAAACAAGAGGGAGAGGCAACAAAACAAGAAAAAAGTAGGGAAGGAGAGCCAAAGGCGAAATAGCAGATGAATAAAATTATGAATGCAGACTCGAAAGAATCCGGCACCCTCTTTATTTTGACCGTCCTACCAAGAGAAAAATTTCTAAGGACATAAACTTGGGAAACGAATTTAAAAATCGATGCGGAAACATTTATAGAGTATTCAAATGCTTTTCTAATTGCTAAGAGTCAAAAATAAACTTTTCACATTACAAAATACTATACTTCTACGTTACAGTTATGGTTTTACTTGTATGAAACAGACATTTTCACACTATTTCTTCATAATTACACTGCGAAAGAAACGTCTAAAATTAATTTTTAATAATATTACTTGTCCCTATACCACTATGAAATTGAAAGACATTTTTCCTATCAAAACCTACGGAAAAGAAGTAGTAAATAGAAAGATAAAACACTTGGAATTTAAGAGGCTGAAACTTCTGAGAGTTGAACTCTTAATTTTACTTCAGGGAATGACAGTCACATCTACGAGGCCTGAAAAATACCGTGAATCAGTACAGGACAGATGACTATCTTAAGAGTTAGTATTACACAAGGCTAAGGGCATCCTTCACAAGTCCTTCTGGCAAGTGCTTGAAGAAAACATTGGTATAATTATGCTAATATGTTTAATTTTAGGCGTGTTGCATGATGAATGATTAATTTCATTTTTGTCCTACAGAGTTATCTACATTAATTCACAAAATTACTCTCCAACAATCCCATGCCTTGGGATTCTATACCTCCACTCGTATAAAAATCAATACATTGTGCTAGACTGGGTAACTTATGGTAAATCAATGCATAATCATTGGAGGAATAGGCGTTACTTTAAAGGCTTTTCCAGTAAACACCTTAGAAGAACAGTTTAGCCCGTAGTCCTCACCTCTCACCTCGAGTCCCAAACGGATTTTTCGGGAAGAAAACTTTTGAACTTTTACCAGCGTTGCCTTCTATATATTCCAGGCTCGATAAACTTTTCCTTCTCGCATGGGGCCTATTCATCCAATCTCCTGACACCCATGACGTATCGTCTCCAATAACCCGGCGCTGCCCCTATTGTCAAATATCCTTGGTGTTTACTCTTGCCATTTTTATAACGGCTGACCCGTCGTCGTGTCTGAATATGAAATCAAACATAACTCACTGAGGTGAGAGGGGAATTCTTCATGAATGCCATTCCGTCAATGTATTCTCACAAGTTCGTTTTTTCTAGACAAACGCCCGATGAGGAATTTTTAAACCCCCGTCGGAGAATAGTCAGGTGTAAGCAAAGATGAAATCTGTAAAGTTGTATAAAAAATCGTAGAAAATGATAGGATAGCATGCCATAATGGGACTCACTGTCACAGTCATCCAATTATTGAATGCATTTCCCGTGTAAATGCATATAAATAATGCTGCAAATAATAAGTTGTATATAAATTTTACGGTTGACTAAACTTTCGGGTGCAACATTCTTGAATCAATATCTCCACATTGTGTATTCATTCCCATTTAAAATTTTTGACCATTTATTAAGCCAATCAGAAATATTTTGTTGATTGGATATTCCATCCGAAGTCTTTTGAGATATTTGATGGCTGCCATTTAAACCACTATTGATACCAAATTTAAGGTCTTCACTCTTGTCCTCATATTAATTACTTGATTTTGATTTGATTAAAGAGGATAATTATGGTTGAAAGTTAATTTGACTAAAAATATGTTGATAACATCAAGAAGAATTAGTTCTACATATATTTACATTTACCCTTCTATACTTCAAGAACGGGGCAAACGTGTAAGACATTATACAGCAACTAATTCGTATAATGGATCCTTGTATCGTACCACATAGTATAAAATGGGACCTCATGTAATGTTCACGACAAGACTACACTAGTGAAATATTAAACAATCGTCATAACTAAAAACACCATTCTCCTTTGCATCACTCACTTTTCTAATCTTTATTTCATATAGGTAATCCCTTAGTTTCACTTATAAAAACGTAAGCATAATTCTTAAAATGTAAAACATCTCCTACAAAATTACAACATTTTTTGCATCTTGATTATTGAATGTGTTTTTTTTCCACATGAAATTATCCAAGAAATGCTACCCCTATTTCTTATTACGTTATATCTTTTGATGTAGGTACAAGTCAAATGTAAAATAATCCAAGATTTTCTATTTATAGATAAACTTTTCAATTGCAAGAAGAGTTCTTCAAGGTTAAAAAAGGCTTTTAAAAACCAGTTAAGTAGTTATTTTTTAGATCCCATTTTCTATGCTCAGTCATCCACAGGTAACGTTAAACATCGCACCCGTTGCTGCCTAAGACAAAACCTTGGCACAAAAAATGAACGGCTACAAGTGGGTAAGAACAGGTCCTTTACATTTTCACCATGAGAACATATTTCCCGAAAAACCGTATTATCTTCGATAGAATTTCCAATTTTATAAAACTATCTCAACCAATTTTTCCCCATACTATTATTTGATGATTTTTCTCTAAATTAAGGAGTGAAACGGTGCCAAAATTCTATTGAAAAAAATTAGTTTCCAATTTGCGAAGCAATAATTATGACCTAATTTATACACTTATAATCCTACACTCTCTCGCTCTTTTTTCACTTTAATGCGTTATGGGACCATAAACTAATCAATTTATTTTGCTGATTAAAAACAATCAATATAACCACCGCGGTATGAAAAATATACATGCACATTACCTCCAATTCTATATTATGACTAAGTGCGCCGTAGGACAAATGGCGACGCAATAATAAGAAAATTCATTCACGTGAGACGGTAGACGTGACTAACTCGTGGATGGAACGGTAAAAAATATTATAAGTAAGGATTCTTGGTTATGAGGGAGTGAAAACTGACACGTTAAAAAGACCTCTGGTATGATTGCAATAGATTACAATTTGGTGCAGCGAGTACAGAATTCATGGAATCAAAGTATGTCAGATTTTCCCTCTGTTGAGTAAATACATGGATGGTCACCAAAGAGAAGCCTCTTTGTTGCTGAGAGTGGATTTTCTTACTAAATTACACTGAAAAAATTCACTGGCTAAACTCATGAATCTACGCTTGCAAACCATTAAACGATCCAACGGACGAACCGTTTGCTCTCGACGCTCGGTCGGCACTGACTAGTTCCAGCACTCTCTCCTCGAGGTTCTCCCCCTCATGGAACCACCAGTGCTCACGAATGGAACAAAGTATAAACACCATCCCTTCTCTATTACTACTTATCCCAAGATTTTGTATAAATTTACATACTTGTTGTAAATTAATTATATCGTAAAAATTAAATACACATTTGCTGTTGCATCAAGAAAAAAATCATTTAAACTCCTTTTTAGTAGTTAGTAGTGATAGTTTGATGGCAAACATAATCAGAATATAAACTGCTGGTAGGAGATATTATAATTTCGGCACAGATACATTTCTGCATTGTTACCCCTAGGGGGAACAATTCTCATGCATTCCTACATCGCCTCCTTTTTTTTCTTTGATTAATACCTACAGACCGGGTGTAATAGTTGGTATCAAAACGAGTATTCTACAGTATCTACCAGAATATATGCATAAAATAAACAAAGGGCTTATATAAACAATTATGAACTCCTATTTTATAGACAGTCCCATTAATTGGCCCCTGGAGCAGTGTTATATATAGCAGAGAGAGAGGGATGCTAAAGAAGATCGTTAGCCTAAATTAAGAGATGGGAAGAAAATGGAGGGACGCAACGCACGGAGGAGTCTCTCCTAATGGAACGCACAAAATTAATTTCTTTTAAGTATTCTACCGGTTAAGGTAGGTTTTTCTGAATGCCAGAGAATCTTCTCCTGGTCCTCTACACATTTAGGGGTCCATCCCACTCCAGTATACCCTTTTTCGCCTCAGCATACGATCTACCCTTCTTCATCCTGTCCATAAAATCTATTCTCTGTCTTCCCCTTCCCCGCTTGCCCCACATCCTTCCCTGTATCATACACAAAATTGATTGGTACCGCGTATTAATGAGTTCCCCGGAGTGGAGAGAGCAAGGTGAGGCCGTATGGTGTGGACAGTATGGAAGAAAGTCGCCTGGTTTTTTTGCCGGAATCATTTTGTGGGGAATTGTTTGCGGTGTGTGGAGGCAGATCGTAGACCAAAGGGAGGGGAGCGAGCACAGGGAAAGTCCATGTAATACGGTTGAATGAAAGTGTGTAGGGTGGCTGGAAGGTCAACAGGAAGTGATAGGAGTGCCGAAGGAGACAGAGTGTAGGGAGAAGATGGTTGGATCAAGCCGAAAGCATGGAGGAAGCTACGAAGGTGGTGGTATTATACGGAGAGATTTAGTGCTGCAGGTAAATTTTCTTATATAAGCTCAGAAGATTGACTGAGGATCAAATGCCAGACTGGATTGCAGCGGAGATTTCTTATAAACATAGTTTAACCATACATTTTTGTTAAACGTTTAAAGTAGAAATTTCATTTGCCGACTGCAATTTTATTTTCTCATCTGAGACATAAACAGCGAAATAAAAATAAAACTATTGTATAAAATAAACATAAAATGCAATTAAAAGGAATATTAATACAAATTGCTGATTCTCGCCTACCCTTAGTATCATTATACTGTATTGGTTAGTACCCATCATGAGCAAAGCGTAAAATATTAAATGCCTTCCGTCAGAGACGATAAGACAAAATAAAATTAACAATTTTACCCCGAAGATTTGAAATTTAATGTAAGCAGCTTTGAAAATAATGTGTTCGTTAATTACTTTTTTAGAACTTTTCATAAAAATCATAGTATATTCATTAGTATTACAGTAAAAGGATTGGTGATAGCTAAGGCAAATTTTACGGGTAAAGACAATGCGAGTCATCATTTTAAATAATGATTTGTGATAAATAACAATTTATCCGCTAAATTAATCTTATTAGAATATATAAATCATTTATTACCTTTAAGAGCCTCGTGCAGATATATATTCTACCGAAAATTAGGACAGTAACTAATGTAACAGATCATACGAAAGTAACTCAGAAGAGGGATAAAAAGCGAAACAGAAGTGTTAAAAATGACATTCTGATGTATTTTATTATGTATTAGTCTATAAATTAATAGATAAATCGATTAATTTTAGAAAAAATGAAAAAAATGGAAAAGAATCAAATAAAATAATTTATGAGTGCATTTAAGTGGAAAAAGACGAAGAAATCTAATGGTTCACTGACCTACAAAACAATTCAAAGCTCCAAATCCTAAAATGAACGAATAGATACATTTTTTCTCATGTGCAATTTTTGAAGCATTGCTTATATTGTAATATTAACAAGTTATATACGATAATTAATGATAAATGTTCTCTGTCTTCCCCTTCCCCGCTTGCTCCACATCCTTCCCTGTATCATACACAAAATTGATTGGTACCGCGTATTAATGAGTTCCCCGGAGTGGAGAGAGCAAGGTGAGGCCGTATGGTGTGGACACGTATGGAAGAAATGTCGTATTCGCGACATTTTTCAACTTAAGTTCTCGAGTGTAAAGGCTTATTAGCACCGTGAATCCAAAGATAGGTGTTACAAAGTCGTTTCAAATAGTTTAGAGAAGAAGGAAGTCGGAGATCTTACAGTTTGTCTGTAGGAAAGAATGGCGGAGAGCCCGTGGGACCCAAAGGGGATGACTTGAGCGAGACGGGTAGCAACGGGATGGAATAGATGACGAAGAAGGAAGTTCTCGAGTGAAGTGCAAATATTGAGATCAGTTTGATGAAGAAGAAACTGCCGGAGATCATAAATGAAGCCTTGTAAGAAACATACGTGGACGGGGAATGGGAGAATTCTCTCACCAACCCGAGAATCATAAAAGGAACTGAACTTCTGAGCGGGAATATTTGTTTCCGGTTCTTTGGCTTCTCGAAGGAGCTCCACACATCTTACACTAGCGTCGCGACGTCGCAACGCTAAGAGCTCAGCCGAGCATGGATTTGCGTAGAGGCAAGGATTTTCTAGCATGGGTTTGCGTGCTGAAATATTCCCAATTACGAGATTATTCCCAATTAAGAGGTGGCATGACCCTTACAGATAAAACTGTCGTAGTTACCAGGGTGTATTAATGAAGAGGAACATTCATAATTAGACACGGTAGAATGAGTTAATTGCCTCCGGATTCGATACATTACGAATGAAAATAATGGAACAAGAATTTCAGGTGTTTAGAAAAAAGCAAGAAGGCAATGAGTGCATTCTGATACGCACTAACTGATCATAGGGAAGATAATGAGAGGCACTGGAAATGATAACTTACGAAGCCATTCAAATTATGTCCATACAGTCGAATTATGAGGCGTGCTGATGAATTTCCAAGGCACATTCCCAAATTAAACAACCCCACCTCCAAATCTATTACTGAGAATAAAGAGTCAAGAATAATAACGGTCAATCTTCATCCAGGTAACCTTCACTTCACGACCCAACATTCTTGTTTGATAAAGACCTTTAATATGTGCTTGCTTGTGGATAATACAACATATTCGTTTTCCATTTTCTCCGTTTTAAAGGGTATATGTTACATTTAAACTCTAAAAATGTGACGTTTTTAAATTTATAACAGTCCTGAGGAAAATGAGACCAAAATAATGTGAAAGAGTATCAGTTTTTGGTCGTATGACAATATATATCGTAAGTGATATCTGTTTTTATATTTTGATGCATACAAAAAATATCCTATACATAGTCACTGAGATAATACATTTAATTATTATCAGAGAAAAGTAACAAATGGAGAACCACGCAAAGTACAGATTTACTCAGAAAAGTTTTCCACATTGAGCTTTGCCGGTATATATCACGATGAAAAATAAATTAATGATTTCCAGCTGACGAATTAATATCATTATTCAAGGGGGAAATTAATGTTATACTTTAACCAGAGAGATGAAGTCTATCACTTTCTTAGGATCCAGTTGTAGTATTGATTGAGAGGTGCGTATAATAGGTTAACACAGTCTCGTGATTATTCCGTCGTAGTGCCCTGCGAATTCACAATAATTTTTCTGATGACATGGATTTTTCAAAATCAGAATTGCTGCCAAAAATACGCATTTTTACATTTTGTTGTGACAGCTGAGAATGATCAAGCCCATAGAAGATTATTCCGACTGTAAAACATAGCTGTCTGGTTTGATATCATATTTTTGAACGAGAAACACCTCCAATCCTTTATTATTAATTGGGAGATCATTCTCCTGGGATAAGACTGAGAATGCTCACTCGCATAATGGGACTTTAACAGATTGCGTCTTTCAATTTAAAAGGACCTGCATGTTGGTGATAAATAAACTCACTACCAAATTATATAAAATTAAGCGGGCATTATTTAATTCTAAAGTAGACTGAGTGATTTGTTCGTTAATTCGATAAGTTTTGCTTCTAACATTTCCAAAGCATCAGGAATGGCTGAACTTTCACGCCCTGCCATCCTTTCTCGTTCAATTGATTTAATGGCGGACATAAGCTCACGAGCAATAAATTAGTATATGGGTTTCTCGTTCTAATAAACTGCAAAATAACTGTTATCACGGCAAAAAAATAATATTCTCTGATTCCAGAAATACGAAAAAAATAATTCCCTACCACCATTCTAAACTCAATAAATACGACAAAATATATGAACAAAGTCATCACCTGTAATAGCTTTTTTGAACATACATACTAATAAGATCATCATTCATTCCTCACAGCCACCTTAGTCCCTCTGATTTCATTTCTTCTCTTTTCCGATATTATGCCGATGGAAGTTTAACACTGCTAACAAATGTGCTTGCGTTCAAAAAGTGGTACTCAGGAATTAGAGGATAGGTTAATTTAAAAAATGTAAAATGCGTGAAAAAAATAAATACGTCAAAATTTCGAAAAAAAAATTTTCAACCGCTTTTATTCTCCGAGGTTATTGGTATTTCCTCCATTGTAGAACGGGCGCCGAATATTTTGCGATTGCAGTGAGGCGGAGCATATTTCGCAAAAAATAGCTTCCTCTTAATGCTCCTGATGCAAAGAGAGGATTTTTCCTGGATCTTTATTCATAAGCTAGGATCCGCACAAATATATCTAACAAGTCTAAGCCTTCGAGGAGGATGTTTCTCGAACGAAGGAGAGTTACGCTTCCCACAACGAGAGGAATATAGGGAGTTTATTGGTATATTTTGGACAACTATTATGGGAAATGAGTAATTCTGTAATTATATTATTCTGAATAGAATTTGGATTGTTTCAACTCATTGTGTGACGGTCAATAAAGGAAACGGCAAACCATAATCAAATAATTCTGAAATATGCACATCGCTTCATTAGCAGAATTCAATTATTTTATTTAAAAAATGATTGTTAAGGGTGAATAATATTCCAAATTACGGTGAAAGGAGGAATTGAGCAAAATAAAAGTGGCCAATCACTGCCTCTGATCCAACCACGATCAATGGTATCACAATTGGAATCTATAAATGGACATTGTGAATGTAAATGACCATTAGTATTAGGACCTTCAATACATCAGAAGAGAAGTCTCATAATCGGAAAATGATGACATGTCCGTCTCATTGCATATGCAATAATTTTCTTGGCGATATCATCTCAAATAGTTACCACTAAAATAACAAGGCCAAAAGAGCCTAAGTCTACAATTAATAATTTATCCCAGGTTTTGACACTTCGTGTCATCTTCAGGTGCAAAGCAGCGTTTGTAATTAAAATAATCACTTTCAATAGCTCCGGAGTTTCCTGCATGAGCCATACACGTTCGAGAATCTGTGTAGAGGTATTTTATTTCCAATTTATTGATGTTGCTTAAGTAATCCGTCTTAGGCCGTAATTAATTACGTAGTTACGATAAGTCATGAGGGTAAAATGATCCGCTTGATAGAATGTATCACGCTATTAATAGAATCATCAAAGAGTGCAAATACAGTGGAAAATACAATGTACCGATGGAGATCTCTGTGAACGATCGGATATCATAGCTAAACCAATGTCGCGTGTGGATAAGAGTGCCCGGTGTGATCGGGGAAATGTTGTGTGCTCTGTGCAAAGGAGAGTGGTATTTAGGTGGAGGGGTGAAGAATACTAGTGCATTGGAGATAACCACTGCCATTTCCCTCACGATCAACAAAATTCCCTTTGCTTGAGGCCGCTCCGAAAAACGAAATCGCACACGCTACAGTAGACCGGTGAAAAGGGTGAGGGACGATAGAAACTGTTTCCAAAGGGCTAATACGTATCCATTGAAGAGAAAACAGGATGAAAATGCACGTATGAAATGGAAGAGGATGGGGGAAGAGTTTGGTGAGTATGCTGATGAAGTTGGCGTGGCAAAGGGCACGGGGTGTTCGGAAGGGACAAGATAACACAGCCATCCGTACACCTAATCGCGGCGAGCATCATTGCATGATCGTTGCTCCAATTCTGTAGGTATTCATCTCTAATGGTATCCAACAATACTCTCCCTGAAAATTCCAAGTAGAATGTTCCGCGCACTAAACACACTGCAATGCTATCCCCTCGCTCCCATTATCCACCATTGAAAGCCACGCTTGAAGCGTCAGGGATATATGACAGAGAGAGAAGGCTATAAAGTGTTGACAAGAGGACACTATGTGAGTCTGATTTCGCGCGATGGGTTTGGCAGCACTTTCAATGGGAACGGTGCTGCGCCATCCAGAGAAGTGTTTAGAGTGTGACATTGATGGATTTTTAACAGCTGAGTGACCAGCAGTGATAGCATACAGATTTTCTAGAGATAAAGTCACTGCAGAACCGATAAACTTAATACATTTCTTTTTTCGATATACAAGGGATCACAATAGTCTTGATAGTCCCATTCTATGAAACTCCAACTCTCATTAAGTAGAGCTCTTGTATTTAATGACACGAAATCATAATTGATAACTCATTCCCTACACACTGCATTGGACAGATGAAAGGGGAAAGAGACAATCGATTTTGTCTCCGAAGGGACCCGTATGCGTGTCCACTACATAGACAACTGGATGGAAATTCAAGCAGAAAGTGGGATAATATGATTATCGATTATATAGTAACCAGTATTTTTTTCTTAATTACCATTCTGCATGTTAGCATGCTCGTCCACTTAGCACTCTCCTAGATTCTCGTTTGACCGGGAATTTTCTTACGGAATGCTTTTTGGTGTGCGCCCAGCGGCTGGGGGAAAGTACGAGGTTGTGATTTGAACTGACACCTGGTGTGGAATTCCTCCATGCAACACGCCCTATTGTTGCCTTGCACGGTACTTCGTAGATGTAGATGAGGTTGATATCCAGTTGGGACATAAAAGCAAGACGCTTAGTAAGCAAGCCATAAATAAATACAAATGAATGAAAGCAGAGAAAACATATATGTCACCTTTGAACGAAATTAAATAGAAATATTTAATATAAAATTGGAGATTTTCGTAAAAGGACAAAATTATTATTGATTATATTATAAAATATTCACTCATGTCGACTTTACGAAGTATTTTAGCATGATCGATGAACCTAAGCGCGCAGAAAATGCAAAAACCTAAAGTACGGTAAATTTAATCCACATTCTTATAAGAATGTGAGCCATGATTACTCAACACAATGAATTTTATTTTGGTCCCGATTTTTATTTTATTACCCAGGATATCTCAAATTATTCTCTCTATTTGCTCTTACTCTTCATTAGTCTCTTTCCAACCTTATTACCAGTGAGCCACCCCTGGGAAACAAGAAATCTATCGGGCGGGCGATTATATCAGTCTCTATTGTATTGTTTCACGCATATACGAGAATATCTTTAGCCTCTTACCCAGAGATTCACTCAACTCCATTGTGACCCAGCGCTAATACTAATTTACTCCAATGTAGATAACCCTATATCCATCACTCCAATAGTCCCCGTTCTCCCAATACCTCATCACACACAGCAAAAATGGCATCCTTTTTCCCTTTTTCGGTCTTCTGTTTAATATTTTCTAGCTTCCCACCCCTTCTCATTGTCCTATTATTTTTAGCTTAATATTTAACGATGCTTCCCTCTTTCTCATTTTCTTTTCTTCTTCCTTTCCATTCAATCCTTGGTATCTCCTCATGATGTTTTACAAGAGCTTTAAAGTAAATATTTGTAATATGAAGTAGTTTAAATAAGATAATACCTGCGAAACTTAGAAAGATCAAGTTAATAAAACATCTCTTCAGCCCAGAGGTACTGCTCATTTACTCATAAATACCTGGAAGTTACAATACAATTTGCAGTGGCTACAAATTTGTTTTGGAACAGCTACGTAATTTGATAAAAAAAGAGATTGAAACGAGAATCCGTGACTAATTTCTCCCAATCCATCTACGTCAAACTTGGTTCAGTTAAATTAAAACAAAACACATGATGACCATAAGGCGTCTGACGAATTTCTAGTCTTTTTTTCTAATGTCTACCTTAATTACATTGCACGAAAATTAATTACGGCCAACATAATAATGAAAAAATTGTACGAACACTTTTCCTCAAATTATCATTTTCCTTTAATGCATATTGATTTTGACGTTGATTGAAATGTGAGGGTCCGATGAACTGCGTAACTAAAAACCATATCTCTCCATTAAATCTTCATCGCAATTACCAATCTGCGATGGCATCAATGTATAAATTGTAAAAAAAGAGTTATAAGCAGGTGATTTACTACCCATTTTTATAATCCATCACTTCTGAGAATAAATGGCTGCTAAGCTGTAACTCTTAACGTTCATAAATCCCATCCAAGCGATGCCCTCTGTCACTAATGAGTAACTACTGAGTTCACATCCAAATAACTTATTTCCTCACAGTACAAAACTTAATGTAGTCAGGTGCTCATAAATAACATACCGCCGTGACCTACAATTCGTTGAGCTCGCACCATCTCTCGAAAGAATGGGCTCCGATTCCTATAAATAGACGCGGTGTATAGAAGGATAACTCCTCAAAAGTGTTTCAGCATTTTTCTTAATACACAATTATTCCAATGCCGCATGTATATTTTACAAAGGACGCATCCCTTTACGCTATGACTGAGTGTTTTAAGTCTAACAAACTTTAGACTGATGTATATAACCTCCCTTACTAAGACAGGTTTTATACAAAAGTTTGTTTACGATAACATGAAACCACTTAATTTACTAGTGTTTCCATTCTACGATGTGGTCTACACCAGAGACTAAAGCTATTTCGAATCAAACTCGAGGAAGCAATTGGTTTTCTGTCTGACCGAAAATATCCAACTTCGGCTTTTTATACGCCGAACAGCCCTAGATCATGTAACTTTTACTCCGGTCATTCGCAGCGGCCGCTGTTGCCGTCATGCGGTGGCGTGCACCAGAAGTAAAAAATATTTACAGCACTTCGGGCGGGCGCGGTGGAAAAAAGTCAAATCCAAGGAGAGAATAAAGTCTCATCCTCTCGAGGATTGCATCCATTCGTGTGAGCATGTCTTGCACTTTTCTTTTGCTCGCGTCTCATGGTATGGCCAGAAGTGAAATGCCGAAGATTATTGACAGGTTTTCGTATGTTTTTTTTTAATTGACCACTGATCTGCAGAAAAAGTGATAGTTACCACTGAAAATTTTTAATTAACTTCTCTTTTGCAGGTTTATTTAATCTCATATACGGTCCCCGGATCATCTACATAATATCAGGATAAGTTAAATCACTTCCTCTCATTTGCTCTCCTGATAGCTTATCTCAAGCTCCTTAAACATTTTGCCACCTCTCGTGCCGTCTAAATTCTATCCTCTCCTTTCTCCCTTTTCTTATATTCACGAAATAATTCTCTCTATCATTCTCTTTAAGATTAACACGTCCTCTTTATCTCCCCTGGCAATCTTCTTTACTTCCTTTCCAACGAACTTATTTTCAAATTGTGTTCCTCGCCAAAATGCATACCTTGGCTATTCTTTCCCACACTTGTATTTGAAAACTTCTCAATCGGTGGATATACTTCTTCTCCATTAGGGAGGTCTCCTGAACATTGCAAAAATTTAAGTTAAACCTTGTACTTTCCGATGTCTTCAACAAAACTTTCACTCGAAAGTTACCTTCTCAACGTTCATTGATTGCTACATGTAGGAAGCGACCAGGAACTAAGGTCACTTAGAGTCATTAGCATGTTTGTTGGTTGGTAAGGGAAGTATTATATGAGAATAGGGGAAGGATGAAGATAAATTACTCGTCATAATTAGCCTTATCTTATCGATAGGCACCAAAGAATTCCAGAGTTGATTTTTCCAATAGAAGGAGGGAATATAAAGCTCTAAGTTCTCTAATTATGTTACCGTAATCAGAAATCAATAGTAATATTCCTGACACTTCCGTCTATGAAACTCGGGTCTTTCACATTAAGAGTTTAGTACTCAACCACTACATTAATCCAATCTCGAGATTCATATATGAGTGATTTTTTAGCAAATGCATATCTAAAGGAAAATCTAATCTGGGATACTATTTTATTAACAAAAATAAATTTTGAATTAGTTGGTCGATTTATTATCTCCGGCAGGGTACAGAGCGACTTCCTCTCTAGTAAAAATGCAAATTTATTGGATCATAGTGAAGGGTGAGGAATGGAAACAGTTGGTGCGGTGAAGGATTACGTGGAACAAGACCGTGGCCTAGTAATTGGTCCTCCGAAATCTTTTCTCACTTCTCACTCACGGTGAGATTGCATCCAACGAGATACCCATCACAGAGCCCTGGCGGAGTAAAGAGGTGACGGTAGAGGTGTCAAACTCTCCACCGCGGTACCACTACCGCAAAAATTCCTCCTGAGTCAGATCAGAGTTTCCTGGGGAGAGTCTTAGTAGCTCGTATGTCATAAGGAAGTCTCGGATGGAGATGGTTTGTGAAGAAAAGTGTTAGGGGAAGAATATTGGTTGAATTGGGAGATAGTCGAAAAATATTTAAGTAGCAGAGATTCTGTTCTGAGTTATAAGTGGGAAATGGGAGTATATGAAAATTTGCATGCAGTAATAACGTTAAGAATATCGTATGTTATCAAAGAAATTCTCGCGAGTGGTTGCCAGTGCACCATTGAGTGGATTCAAAAGCGACGCGATAGCTAATATAAGTTTTAAACCATTTGATTTCTTTTTCTTGGACAAAGGTTTCCTAATAGACGTTTCTGGTCTATGTTTATTTAAAACCAAGTATAACTTATGTTCCATTCAGAAGTGAAAGAAAAATTCAGATATGACAAGCATGAAACAGAATCGCACATTATTAACTTTAAAGATGGAGCCTCATCATAAGAAATATAATCATCGGCAGAAAGTCAGAAAATAATTTTTTATGAGTAGGGTATCTTATTTATAGTAGATTATGAAGAATTGAGGGGCCAAATGCTAAAATGAGTGAGACATGTAAGATATAAATGGTTGATTTTCATCTTTAGCTCGAAAATTATTTATTTTGTGCCACGCAAAGTTCAATATTGCCATCTGGGAAGCAGGACCACCTGCGATTTACAAATTATACTGGTATTTGGAGTAGGATTTTCCGACAGAAGAAGTTATTTCATCATAAACAAGTCTTGTAACAGCTATAAACATAAGCCATATGCAAGAATGACTTTTATCAAACCCATATGGTACATATATACTCTACAATAAAACATATATCTCGAGCATGCACTTATAAGGTAGTGAATCCATGACATTAACAGCTGGAGAGAGAGAAGATTGGATGCAAAGTAGTGTTCTTTTCTTACCGGAAAATTAGGAAGATAAAATAGGAAAGGATCTTAAATGGAGGAAACTTACAAAGAGTGGAAGTGAGAAGATGAAAAATGAAAACCTTTAGAATGAATCAGGAACAAAAACACATGGGCCACATTCCGTATTCATCAACTTATTGAAAATAAATATAGCAAGATCATGTCCTTGAGCGACCGAATTTCACACGGAGGCCCTCAGACTTGGCAGATAACTGATCCAGTCAGTGCGAAAATTGCATGAATTTCTACGAACTATAAAAAATCACATGCTACCTATAGTGTGTGGTGATTACATCATAATTAGCCTAATGCGCTTGAACGTAATGGTGCTTTCCGTTACATGAACTTCCAAAACGGCTCAGGAGTTATCCTATTTTACATAGTTGGACCCCGATCGCCCAGGAGTCACTTGATGAAACGAGCTCGGAGAGTACGCTGTCGTAATATCTTTACTGCCATCTTGCGCGATAGGTGACTAGATTACCTCGCTCTACACACTTGAAGACCTTTCCAGAACGGCAACTTCCCTCTACAAGTGACCTGCTAACAATAGCTAAAAATACGTAACCTACATTAAAAGGCGAGCATCAGTGCGTTATATCCTAGTGACTAAGATACATACAATGGTTTTCAGAGCGAGTGCTATCAAAACGTACTGTAAAAATAAAAAAATGAAGATCATATAATATAAATGGATATTAGATGAAGACGTCAGACACAAGGTGAAAGAGAAAAGATAAATAAATAAAACTCTCAGAAAAATGGAAAAAAAAGGAAATTGACCTAATTTTATCTTCATCTTAATTATTGTATGCAGTGATAGCAAGAGGAGCGAAAGGGAGGTATTACACAAGAAGACCAGAAGTAGCAAGTAAGTTATGGAGGACGTCAAAGTAAATTAAATGAAACTTTGTATACTCCACTATAGATTTAATAACTCGACCCGGGTTTCGACACTTCAGGTCGGACCTGAAGATGACACGAAGTGTCAAAACCCGGGTCGTGTTATTAAATCTATAGTGCAGTATATAAAGTTTTATTTAATTTACTATGAATTACTTCCACAAAGTCAAGCCTGGAACCATTTCCTTTTTGATGACTTCAAAGTTAAGAATTATGTAAGGATAAAGCTATTGGCTGTTCTGACACAGAAATCGAAAGCTGCCCAAATATATCTTTAGATTGATTACTGTAGCTGTTGATGATGTCATACAGTACGTGAAAGTCACGGTCATTAAAATCTAAAGACTTCCTTCACAGATGAGCGAGCACGTCCTAAGTTACCTGCAATATTTCATTGGTTGCTTCAAGACGGAAATTTATTTCTTATCTGATAATCCTCTTCGCTGAAGTGCGCTCATGATAGTAGCGCAGTAGACAGCAATGCAGCCAATTTGTAACCACGTCCAGCGCCGTTTGAAAAAGGGAATCACCAGCTGAAAAAATGCATGATGGCGGCGTATGCATGATGAGGCTTACATTATATAGTTTTTAAAAGTTTATAAATTTTCATTTCCTTCTACGCCTGTTCAATCTATATTTCAATTGCGCAATTATTATGGACTGACTTTAATAAACGAATTATTCTTAACAGAATACAACTTAATACGCACATGAAATGAGGCATTTCATTTTAGTCTATTGCATTGAAGACGATGGAAAAATTGTGACGAAGGTTTTCTCGGTGTATCATGTGATGAAGGTTTCCGGGAATGCAACGCGTTAATCGTCTGTATTTCCGGCAATTATAAGTCAGTAACGAAACTATCGTCAAGTAAAGAAAATTAACGCGGTTGATCAAAGAAATTCTTCCCAGATGTCAAGTCGATGCAGAAGCTTTAAAGCACCTTCTGAACAAGGTAAACTTTTACAATTTTTTAATATCCTCTTTTTTTACTCTAACATATTAACATCTAGTAGGATAGGTGAGTGGATTTACTCGCACTACACACTTGTTGAACCATTCCGTGGAGGGAATTTCAGGTTTCCAGACCGGCAACTCCACAAGTTCCCTTCTAACAACAGCTAAAAATACGTAACCTCCATTAAAAGGAGAGTATCAATACGTTATGCTCTACACTCCACCAATTCAGGCTTCACTGTGTGGAAGTTTATAGTATTCATAAAGAACATAACTGGTACTTTTTCACAGATTTTTATTAAGATGGTATAACGCGTTTCGCCGACTTGCGGCATCACTAAGATTCATGATGTGGTTATCAGTGCGAGTGCTCTCAATATGCACTTTGAAAATATTCACAAATATAAGTAGTTCGTACGAAATAGGGAAATTGTTAATTCAAAGATATAATGGAAAATAAGTTTTTTTTCCATTCTACACTTACACAGATCCATGCCGATGTAGTTCCCACTTAATTTTAAATGGCATCCAATGCGTGCAATTCTTGTCCAGGTTTAAATGAATAGCTAGACCACGCAGTACAGGACCTAAAATAGATCCTGGTAGTTAAAATTATGGGAGTACATAAACTAAAAATATGTATAGTATTGAATTTGAACTTATTTGGAATGCAACTAATTATATAATTAATACATTTAATACCAAGAAGATTTGATGAAGTTTTAGTATAGCTCTTTGAAGATGTTATTTTAATTCTCACGACGATAGTTAGTGACGGAACAGCATCATCTGGCGATCATGCAACGAAACTATCGTCGTGAAAAATTAAATAACAAGTATTTAAAGTTGTGTTAAAACATCGTCGACATTTCTTAGTTTGAAGGATTTAGGACAAAATTACGCCCGAAATGCAACGCAACGCAGTTACATTTAATATTTTATCTTTAGTTCACTCCCTGCAGTATTCTAGTATTGACCTAGTTTAATAATGGCATTCAATACTGACAAAAGATGGCTTTGGCTGATTGAAATTGATCTATTATTACTTATTTCCGCATATAAGTGCTTCGCAGGACTTCTAAAGTAGATCAGGATAAATATAGCATCTAAGAGAAGAAAGGAAATGCGGCACAACAAGAGAACTATGTTCAACCATAGGACTGCATGGCGTTGAACTGAATCAGGTGACTAATTTTCCAAGGGAAATAATTCGTTTAAATAACCGCACTTCACACCTTGTAGGAACAATTTTTCTACTAATTAACTGTGAAATTGGAATAACTGATATATTCGTGATTTTATATCTCGCGCGATTAACTTTTAGGGAATATCAGTATCTTGTATACTTACAGTTTCCTACAAGGTATCGTTACTCTAATAGGGTATAGATAGCTGAGTCAGAAACGTCCAAATCAGATGACGAGGGATAACGAAAAAGTGCCAAACAGAACAGGGAGAAGGAAAGAGAATAGAGAGAAGGAAAAGGAAGCATTTAAAGCCTCAGAAGGCAAGAAAGCATCGCTTACCTTAAAAGAACTTTTCCCGAGGAGGAATCAAAGTGCTGTCGGAAGAATTGGAGAGGGACTTAAATCGAGGCTGAGACTTTATGGGTTGGGGACAGAAGGGTTGTCTTATTTTTTCCTTTTCCCATTTCATTGATTTTCAATTCACCTTCCCTCCAACGACATCTTTTCATTCCTCAACTCTCAGCCTCCTCAAATACATATCTGAGGTCATCACAGTCATCCCTTTATTTCATTAAATCTCAGGTGGGCAATCACTCGACCTCTCACTTGAATCCATTTCCATTCTGTCGACGCTAAAGTTTCCACTAATCCGCGGTTTCTAATGACTGAAGCGGTCTCTTTTTTCCCTTTAACATATTTTGCCTTTAACTATTTGAAGGGGATGATGCAGAAAGTTCTGAGAGGCCGAGAACAATTAAAAACTTGAATGCGCTTTCATGTAATTAAATATCACAGAGTTCCAAGTGAGCGCTGCCATTCGCCAAAAGTGCACTTACCGTAAGTCAAGATAGAGACGCTTTCGTCTTATTGCACGTTCGTGCTTTTCCATAAGTGAAATATAGGTATAAAAATATTTATCTATACGTTTGCTGAGCGTACAGTGCAGAATTAATTCAAAATTGAAATGATAAAGGTCTCAAGTTGATAAGTAAATAAATTTTGATCACCTACAACCTATTTCAAAGATAGATACAAATACGGAAGAATTGAAAACAATACGGTCTAGTATAGAATATCTATGTTAATGTCTTTCAAACAAAAACCTTAGACTGAATTACTCCAATCAAGCAGGAAACAAGTAATCGTCATTAGAATATCCACCCCGACTCGCGATTTAAAACAGTAGTAACAATATTCTAGGTACCCTCCAAAAGAAGGAAATTCACCGCACTATATCTATAAAACTAGATATTGAATAATAAGGTAAAAAGTCGCAATGGTCAAGGTAATGGCCACAGGTTTAGCGCATGCAAATGGAGCGATTAGGTGCGTACGTGGTTGTTCAGAGGCGTGTGGCTCGTCCAATTTCGAACGTTCTCGAAATTCTCTCACCAGTTCCACCAAGGACTCACCACTTAATATTTACAACAAATTTTCAAATATAAGAAAAATTAGATGCTCTTTATAATTATATACTGCTCATCGGTTGAATCATCGGTAAGGAAATAATAAGTGATGAATATTCCCACTTATACCGGAATAATAATGTGGTTGTTAGGGAAATTGTTGATTGGTTAGAAAACAACAGAAAATAACGGTTGGAGTAGATTGTGGTTGTCGCAGAAATAAGAGTCGTAATAATTTATTTTTTGCTACACAAACCCATAACAAATTTGTGTCATAAGTGGAATCTGCTGGAAAATACGTGAGTATTTGAGTGGAAGAACGATGTCGAAGAAACTGGTGACAATAAAGGATTTAAAAGTGGCGAATTTAAAGAAAGAGTTAAGAGAACGGAACGAAGATACCGTCGGTACGAAAGCCGTGTCATTTCGGCGCTTGATGCTAGTGATGGAAAAGGCGGAAGAAGATCCGGGAAAATTCTAATTCGAGGTGCAAGGCGGCAGCGAGGAATTAAAAAAGTTACTGGATGAAAAACTAGAAAAAAGTCGGACGGAACATTGGTGGAAATGTTCGGAAGAATAGAAGAGAGAATGAGGGAGATTTAAGAATACTCAAAAAACGGATTGAGGTGAGGTTTTGGGATAATGCTTCCGGACTGAGACAGGAAATGTATCTGGACCAAGAAAGAGGATTGGAGAAACTTAAGAGTCGTTCTGAATCCCTAGCGGAACAAATTAATTCGAGCAGCGAAGTTAACGGTAAACAGGAGGTACGTACACAATACAATGTGCAATGTCAAGCGTTCGGATGGAGCGAGCTGCCTACGTTTGATGGAAAGACGCCTTTAGAGGAATATTTGACTCTCATCGAAATTGCAGCGATGGTTAACGGTTGGTCAGAGTCCATCAAGGCTTCTACATTATGTTTGGCTCTTCGTGGTGATGCTCTTATAGTACTACAGTGCATTCCTCTCGCCGAGAGACAAAATTACGATTTCTGACCAAACAACTAGAGGTGAGATTTGAACACAGCCATATGGAACAAGTCCGCCGCTTGCAGCTCATAACCCATCAACAGAGACCAAATTAGAGTCTGCAGGAGTTCGAGGTTTTGCGTCTGATAAAATGAGCGTACCGCAAGGTGCCGGACTACGTTTCCGAGAGCTTGGCTGTGGACAGATTCCTCGATGTCCAACGTGAAAGCAAGAGACATCAGGCAATAAAACTGGCTCGTCCGGAAACTCTTCGTGAAGCGCTATCTCAGGCGTTAGAGTTTGAGGCCGACAAACAGTCGATTCGTGGATATGCTCGAGTGCGAACACTAGATGACGATAAATAGGAGGTTCGTGCCATCCGATGCGGCATAGGGGATATTGTCCAGCAAGTCCTAAAGACCATGAAATCCTGGGGAATCGAGCGCCATTGCTGGAATTGTGGAGAACGTGAGCACTTGCGAAGTTCTCGCTCTCGACCTCGCCGCCAACCAAATCAGCAGCAGGGAAACTAGAACGGTTCGGCGGAAAGGGGAAGCCGCCGTCTCATCTCGCCTATACCCTCAAAGATTCGCTCAAGATTGGATAGCTCAACTCCCGAGCTAACCTTCTGTTTATTCATGGTATCGTCAATGGAGACATCGAGACCTGTTGTTGGACACCAGTGCGACAATGAAGATAATCCGACCGGAAATAGTGGAAAAGGAACGGATCATTCCAACGAGATGTATGCTGCGTACGGAAACTGGGCAGGCAGCGGAAACGATGGGTGAGACCGTCGCTAGTTTTCGGATTGGTGACACTGATTTTAAACACCGGGTACTGGTCGCCAAAATACAAGAGGACGTAATACTCGGAATGGACGTGTTGATGGCCCTTGGGTTCAAATTGAACCTTGAAGCGGAAATGGTCAAGGTGAACGAAAAGGAAGTCGTCCTTGACCACCGTAAGGACTTTGCAGCACGGGCAGTTTTAGTAGTGGATACCACGTAAAAGGACGCAGCGAAACCATTGAGTTGGCGAGTTTGGAGGGTGAGGTACCGGAAGGTCAGGTTATCATTTTGGGACCATTTGCGGACAACGAGCTCCTTCGGGGAGTGTTGGTGGCTATTACCATCAACCGCGCTGGAGGAAGATCTCCTGTCCATTTAATGAACGTGAACTCCTACTTCGTGACGCTCAAGAAGAGTACTCCTTTGGGAAACTGCTCCAGCGTAGTATCTATTGTAAATCATGCAGGCATAGTCATCAACGATCCTAGGGTACCGCAAGGTGCCGGACTACGTTTCCGAGAGCTTGGCTGTGGACAGATTCCTCGATGTCCAACGTGAAAGCAAGACACATCTAAGCAGACAAGACAAACTTCTGGACGACGCATGCCGTGACCTGACGGATGACTAACAAAAGGCAGTAAGAAATTTGGTTGAGCGCTTCTAAGGCGTTTTCGAGGGCGGAGACGGAAACAAAGGACGACTGTGGTTCACCATGGTATTGATACAGGAGACGCCAAGCCTATCCGACAAGCACCTAGGAGATTACTCCTATCCAAGCGAGAGGACGCCTAGCAGATAATCAAGGATATGACACAGGATGGTGTTATAGAACCTTCTAACAGTCCCTGGGCTTGGCGACACTGATTTTAAACACCGGGTATTGATCGCCAACGGAAGACAACTGACATCGATGCGTGTACTGAAGGAAACAAAAGAAATATATCTATAGGTACGAGTGATTACTGCATTGATACCGGCAAGATTAATCCCTCACCCCAAAGTAACTGAATTTTTGTAGACCAGAGGAAGAGCAATCACCAATCCAAAAAGCACACACCACAACACTACAAGCCACAGCTCAACGCTACCACCACCGGTCTCACTCGGGTTCTGCTTCCTTGCGCGCAATGATGCTGACTTGTCGTCTGCACACCACGGTGGCAACAGCTTTCATTCGGTGGGCCCTGCCGAATTAGGTTCTTACGGGTAGATTCGCGGGTGACGAGGACTGGCCAGATCCACGTCCCCTCTCCGCTAGGCAGCCTCTCTTCCTAAGAGCTTGGGCTGCTCCTCTCTCGTGCGCTGCAACACATATTCCCATCAACGGGAATTCTCTGTCTCTAAAGAAAAGGAAAGGTATAGGAAAGGAGTAAAATATATTACTTGTCTGTCTTCCAAAACAACAAAGCTATCTTACATGGATAAAAAAACGGAATCGTACAGTTGCTTCTTCAAAAAAAAATAAAGTTTAAAAAAAGAAATAGGCAATTAGGTGTGAAATAAACCACTGGAAACATATCTTTATACAACACTTCTCTTTTTAAAAAAATGAAACAATAATTGGTTTTACAATAAGAAAAATAAAATAAATACCTCTTACCGCCCTTGGGTCCCGGACTCCCTTTGCTGGTCTCCAAATTTTACATGTGCCAATTGTACATTAATTTAACTACGTTACAAAGTATATACATGGTTGGGAAAAGGAAAGAAGTCCAGAGATGGAAATGTAGGGCTGAGGGCGAGTCTCATATCCTCCTCGGAGGATATGAACTCACCTTGGGAGATCATCGTCATTAAAGATCACACAATCTGGTCTTGTGGGTGTGAGTCAAGATAAGGTCGTTTTTCGCTCGCTTAGAGGTTCCGCCCTGGGAGGATTGGTACAGTGGAGATAAGTAAAGGGGTATTTTGTGAATAAAAACGTCCAGTTGGTTATTTTTACACAAACTCTTGTGTGTTACATTCACTTTAGAGTAAAACAATTAACCCTCTTATGCTCTCGTGGAATTATTCGCATGATTAACAAAAACAAAAAGAAACGAGATCGAAGCCTGTGACGATAGATTTCATGAATCACCTTTTACATACAATTATAAAAAAGCAGGGGTTTTATATAATATTTCAAATTATGGTTAATCCAACTTATCCTTAAGATAGTACGTAATATTTTTGCCATTTCGTATAGAGATAGCATTATGTAACAGTCAATTCCTCATCCAATGATCGCCTACCACAAAAAACTGAAATATAGAATTATATTTCAATGCAAAAAAATTTGCAAAGATATACTGTACAACGTATTAATGCTCACCGGCTTGATATGAAATTTAAATTACTGAACAAGAGGTGAAAATATACGACATAAGCTACATTTATATCTACAAAAAACATATTACATATTTTCCGATTCTTACCTTACCTCATTATTTAGCCCAAGCCACAACTCTAATTGTTACTTTTATTCAGGTAATTGTTTTGTTTTTTCTCAGCCTTCCTCAGGTGATATAAATTTCGACCCTAGTAAACAATTATGATTTTCAAAAAGACATAGCAACTGTCTAATAGCCCTATTATACTTCAAAAATGAATCATTGATTTATGGAAAGAATATGAAGAGGTAGTGATAATTGACAGCCCGTATTCCGATTTGAATTCTGATGTGCTTCATCTTCCAGCTAAAATGTGTAAAGATATGACCTATCTAGACTCTATCATTATAATTTTCAATAATTCTGCAGCGGCTAACGATGTGAGTCGTCGTCATCTGGTTTAACAATTTTGTAATCCTTTTCAACGCTCGTTAAATATATTTGAAGCCTTTTATTAAGCAAAAGATTCCATTTGTTACATTTGACAGATTTTTCACTATGTTCCCTGTGAAATCAAATAAAAGGCAAATGAAAGGAGGTCGAGGTGAACACTTATGAAGGCATGGACTATATGAGAGCTTGTCACAACAAAGACATGACAGGATTATTTATTTAAGAATTTCCAACCATAATAAGTAGTATTAGGATGAGGATGGCTACAAAAAGTTCTGTTATTGAGATCAGAAACGAAAATAAAAAGTATTGAACATTAAAATACAATGAAATGGACGTTATTTGTTCCCTTAGTTTCAAGTTTTGTCGATACAGCTACTTCGCCTTAAAGAAAAAACACTTGTAATGCTGAACTATTTTTCGTTGCATATTCAAGCCATTTTAAAATGCATCTTTCGTCGTTGAATTTATCGTTTTGCCGCCTCTGCTCTCTTTTTGCAACTTTTCAGTTTTTTGACACGTCACGCAAAAGCGAGGGATGCTCCACAATAAGAGGAAGATTATGAACTATGAATATTCATCAGCTGTTACGATCAGTTAGGCGTCGAAACTCGAGGCAGATTGAGACAAGCCTCTCTGGGAATTCATAATGCTCCTTAAAATTCCATCGTGGCTTAGATTATTTATCCAGCGTCCTAATCACACAGGAGTTAGTGGTAAAGGAGGGCGACAAATTATTTTGAGAGATGCTGGTGGCTTCAACAAAAACAATTGAAGTTTGACGCGTAAGCTTGTTTGCAGCTGAAGAGTCTCCGCTTCGTTCTCGCCGCTTCCATTCCTCCCAATGAATATTATAACATTTCGATTCCTTTGTGACAACGCTTGGATTTCACTCACATTTTCATTATTTCCGTCATAAATTTCTCCAACTAACCCAGATATTACCTCGAATTTTAGAGAATGGTGTTAAGAAAAACAAAAGTATTTGTCCATGCCAATGCTCGCTAAAATTCCATCGAGGTGTAGATTAACTATCCATCGTCCTACGCGTGCAGAAGTCAGTGGTGAAAGAGAGCGACAAATTATTTGGAAAGACGCTAGTGGCTTAAATAAACACACTAGAAGTTCGACGCGTAAGCTTTTTTGCTGCTAAAGAGTCTTTGCCTTATTCTTGCCGCTTTCATTCCTCCCGGTGAATATTACAACACACCGATTTCTCCGTGACAAGGCTCGGTGTTCATTGCACTCGAATTTTTCACTATTTCCGTCATAAATTTCTTCAACTAGCCCGGATATCAACTTGAACTTTAGAGAATGGCTGTATGAAAAACAGAAGTATTTTTCCATGCCCTTTTTGTCCATTAAATAGTATAATCCCTGATCAAATGGAAGGTTCATATATAAATTTAATATTTAAAAAACATATCACCAGAAATGAGACAGGAGAGACATGAACTTGCAAATTAAATCAAAAAAACATATTGTTAAATGCGTTAAGTCGATAAAGATAATGAAAGGGGAGTAAATGTTGACTGTATAGTCAAGATTTGTGGTTCCTAAAGGGAGTTTTTGTCTTAAATTGTGATGGAACTGACAAACTCGTTCCAATGAATTTCATGACACCATTTAAATTACACCAAACCTGAAAGCTTAACCCAAAATAATAATGCAAGAAAGCAATATGTCGTGAAAACGTCAATATATTGACATTTTTCGTAGCTGCAAAAGTGCAGTCCCAAGTGAAGTGGCGTATGTGGTTTGTTTTTTTCAATAGTACCTAGACCCAATATGCATCGAACAAAATACCCATTTAAATTCATTCATGTCTGACTAATGTGCGGTGAAAGTTAGAACAGACATATTTACAGATAAAAATCTCAGCATACATTATCTATAGATTGGTCAGAGAAGTTAGGAGTTCTTTGAAAGGAGCCAAACAGAATTAAGCCTTAAGGCAAAGACGGAGGACTGTCCGTTTAAGATAAAGCCGACAAATTTGTTAGTTACGGTAAAAATATCAAAACAAGCCTATGAAAGATCGTTCTCATCGTAAAACTATATAGAGAGCACGTGAGAAGCGTGAGGCAGGGTTTTATAGAGAGAAAATATTGAAAGACTACAATTGAGAAAAAAAATTAAGGAATTTTAACCTTTCTCTACCGCTATATGGCTGAGATTTTAAAATGTTAATTGCATTCACATATACCCTCAATGGAAATACAAGAACGACTAGCCTTGTCAGGATAGGAGAGAATGCAAAGGAAAAATACCAAGGTATATCATCAGATTAAATGTCAATGAATTCACGAAAAAAAAAATTCGTGATCGTAACTTTGCCCATTACTAAAACTCAAGTCCGTCACAATGACATGAAGGGACCTGCGTTTCAAGTCTTTGATTTCCTTAATCCAAGTCTCGGTCATATGAGTGCCTCCAAAAGTTTGAATTACAAATATAAATCATATTTAAGAACTGTAAAATGATATACCAGTCTTCATTGTTATTAAAATAGTAAACCATGTATGCCACTAGAATATCAATTAAATGAAAATAAATGTTATCTTACACGAGCGGTTAGATTAGTTAAACTCACAGTCAGGTTCAGAGCCGGAAAAGACAGTTTTCACTGGAGTTGGTTGATTTAAAGTGATAGAAGAATGACAGGTTTTCGTGGCAGTGATTATCTTTTGCCAAATGATTAGCAAGAGCATTAACAAACTTTTCCAGACGAAAGTACAAATATTTATGACTTAGCCATTAAACATTACGACAGATTATATACGCTAAATTTTTAACCAAATAACTCAGGTACTTTAGTTTATACTTTAGAAAACTCTTAGAATTCATTGATTAATCAGATAAATTACGTATGCATTGCGTAAATACTACCACAATTACAAATAAATTTTTATTTTAAAATAGCGTCAAGAAAAACTTCTTTAATATCCTTAAACAAATAATATTAAACGACTCAAAACTTCTTTTTATTTTAATTTAAATGTTTAAGCGTTATCTTTATATAAAATTTTATATTTACACGATATTTTAACAACATTTTGTATAAAAATGATCAGAAACAAAGTACCTTATTTCAATTAATCTAAAACATTAAAAAGTTGAATCATCTGTTGTTTAGCGGAACATAAAGTATGGTGTTGAGTTAGTAACATTCACCTACATCTACAACTACCCTGCAAACCGCCGCTGGGGCTGCGGGTATGGGCCAAGGACACCATCAGTGCCAAAGCGTTAAGGAAGAGGTTTTGGGAGGTAAAAATTTGAACTGTAATAAGGGTGTGTTTTGAATGAAGCTCACTCAATATTATGTTCACTTACTATACCGGGAAAGAACATATTTTTGCATAAATCTGTTCGTCAATATAGCTCTCTTATTTTATCGTTTCTGTAGGACATAGAAGATAAGTAGGGCGTAAAAAGATATTTTCTCTGCCACTTTGAAGCATATCTACCCTGAATTTCTGAAAAAAAGTTAGCCTAGCGTGTCACCTCTAAGTCTCTGGTGGAACCATACCTATTCTATTTAAAAGATGAGAGACTATAATTTCGCTCTTGGATTTTGTTACTCAGCGTCCATATTTTCTTTGTATATAATTTTTAATATATTTATTTTTATGTCCAGGTATCTATATGCTCGTAGTTATTCGGGATATGGTCTAGCCACACGCATTAGTACATATTATTTACATTATCATTCGAAGACCTTCTTTTCCTACACCTGATCAATTCTTCTTTCTTTAATGACGTGCCACATATATTGTGTATGTGTTTTCCCCACGCTACATTGCAGTTATAATAAATGCAAGGTATTTTAAATTATCTAAGAACATAAATTTACCCCGAAAACAGTGTAGATTCAGCGTTGTTATGATGAATTCCTTGTGAAGTGTATCTCGGTGCACATACCAAGATTTTGTTCAACCCCACATTCCTGGGACCTCAAAACGCCGTTGTGGATGATCGATGATGGAAACTCTGCGTCGGTCTCTTCGCTATGATCCTAGTAGATTACATTGCTTACTAGAAACTTGCTTTGCTTGCTTACTTGTTGTAAGGAGGTAATGAAGGGAGAACGCAAGCTTTGGTTTGTAAGATCTATCCTTCCAGAAGCCGAGGTGACTGCCCCATAAGAATTGTCGATTATATGAGATACCGGAATAATAACGCAGTAATCAAGCACTACTTCGGTACGAACCAAGCTCTACTTCATTTGATAAATTACAATATGCTAAGACAGCTCATATTTTATATCCAAAGCTACCTACCTTTTAACTTTTGCCACTCATCAAACGAATTGAGAACGTGGACATTTTTCCGGGACCGCGGTCGAATGTGTGGATGATGGATAATGAGGAAGAAGGCGGAGTAAGTGGGGATATAATACCGTGGGTGAGGAATTGGAGTGGGGCAGGAGAAGGAAGGGAGGGTATGGTGGGCGGGGAAGGAGTGCTTGGAGAGGGAGAAGGAGGGGTGAATTTAGGGGAAGGTGAACGGGGAGGAGTTTTGTGGGTGGTGAAAGTTAATAAAGAAGAGAGAGGGGGTTGGTGTGCGGGGAGGTGGAGAAGTAGAGGAATATCGTCAATTTGGACCTGGAGGGGGACTGGACGGCGTGGTCGAGATGGGTGTGGGGTGATGGGGATATTTTCCCCGCTTCTCCTCCTTTTTCCAAGTTCTCTCAATTGTCACATTCCAGTCTGAAACATTCACTGCCGTTCTTCTTCCTTTCCACCCTCTGACTTGTATTCTCCTCTCTTTCCCCACGAAAGCACTAGCCTGCAACATAAAATTATGAATTAGGATATCTTGTGCAATATATTTCTTTTCGGAGTGCGTTATATCATTCTAAAATTACCCTGAAGTCTGGTTTTCTTGTCCTCAGGCGTCGCAGCAGGAGAAATTACTTAAGTTATTTAATTAACAGAACATATTGCATGCAAAAGAGTTCTACATATTCGCCACGTCCGAGTAATTGCACCTTAGAACAAATTTAATACATATACATTGTCGTTGATGGTACCAGCGGTGTAACAACTGGAGTCTCAAAGCTTTCAATTAAGACTGGGCTTTTCATTAATGTCGACTTTAAACAAAAAGTAAGCTGTAAATATATTCATTTAATGCTTTTTGTGACCTAAAACCTTTTAAAGCACGATACATATTGAAATGTTGCATATTACTGATAAAATAACTGAGATATCAGACATCTAATCCATCGCGAAGATAGTTATTACATAATCCCCGACGCACGGAGAAATATTGATTGAGGAAATACTAAACACCATAACTTAGTATAACTATTCACCATCTACAAATGTACCATTCTAGGAAATCTCAAGAGTTTTACTAGTTTTAAGACGGAAACGATTTCCCTCATTCCTCTGCAGGTGTCTACCTTTTTTTGCCGTCCCTTTACACTTTAATTCCCTTCCTTCGTTTTTATCCACCATAATACGTCTTTTAGTTTGATCTCACCGTCTTGGACATAACCTTAATCACTCAACATTTCATATTTCACCAAATCCCTAAGATTATTCCGATTTTCGTCTCTATGTATCCCGAACTACTAAATTCTACTAATCGACCGGGCCCAAGGACCAATGTACAGATTTTTGCATTAAAGTTAAAGTGTATAGTTTCTTTCGATTTCACCTAATTAGACATGAGAAAGAGAAATTATGGGTATCACAGACGTCTGAGCATTGGACTGATAAGAAATAGCTCCGTGGTGTGTTATCCTGGATGCGTATGAAATTGTTCCATGGCTATTTGATTCTATTGGCTATTTGTTTCATGGCTATTTTTATGGCAAGTTGCACAATTGACATTCCCATAATTCTTTACTAATAAAATTATTTTTCCTATCGTACTATAAATTACAGACGAATATGCACGAATTAATGAAATGATATTTCGCATAGTTTAAAAGTAAATAATAGACGCGATATCACTTACAAAGTGCTCCATGGTGGAATAATTTGCTGTTTCGTGGTACTGTTATTACTGAGGTAATTCTTTTCTTTATGGATATTTTTCTTTCATTCTTCCTCTTTCAGTACTTGTTATTTATTAATTAAATTCTTTTCTTATTGAAGAGCTTTTTTGTAACGTTCTTACCGTTGAAATGATCAACCTTTAAGTTCGAGTTTCCTTGGCAATGTCTGTAATAAGCTACTTCCAGTTCTTAGCCATTTTTGTTCCTTAACGCCACTGAGCTACTTGTAGAATTAGTATTAAGAAACCATTGGTGTAATTATTTGCGTGTATAGTATCGAAAATCTCGTACATTTCATAAAAATTGGCTATTTGTACTTAATTACTCAAATCATTTACTCCTGGTTACGATAAATCTAATGTGATCCAAAGCTAAAACGGACTGAAATTGTTCATATTCCTTGCGGTTATACCCCTGATACAACATTGGCATAAGGCCAAACAAATTGTTTAAGAAGGTCTGTAGTTTAATGAGCATATATTCATGGACCTTGTAATTTCGAAGGAATTGCTAATTGTAGAGCACAGTTTGGGCTGTGAGGACACAATCTGTAAAAAGGGTGAGCAAATATGCGCGCGTTTTTCATTTTTACAACAAAATATTATGATTATAAATGAATACCAATTACATAAGGAAAAGCATTTTCCTCTATATCAACAACGAATGAAGTTTATAGATTGTGGTTATAGTGAATTAAAGTATTTATTTATATAAATGTTGGCGTTTTATGTTTGTAAAATACTTTATTGAGTAAAAATCTGCATAAAATAATTTCGTCTTTTAATGTAGTGACATGAATATTTTGGAAGATAAATTAAAAAAAAACAGCATACATAATGAATAAGTCGACTCCGGAATATGAGGAGAAAGTTGATGATCATGGTATACAGCTATGGGAGGATCAGGAAAACTTGAAAAAGGAGAAGAGGCGGGGAAAATATCCCCATCACCTGCCCCACCCTCGTCTTGACCACTCCGCCCTCTCCCCCTCTCAGTCCAAATTAATGACTGATCGAGGAAACTTGAGCTCTTCGGTCTCTTACAATAAACAAATAAATAATAAATCTGCAATGGCCGTAATAATTGGCACCACTCGTCAAAAGAAAGAAAGATAAGTATACTGTGTTGGTTTAACGTAAACGTCAGTGACCAACCCCAGCCTCTCAACCAGAATACCCTCCTGTGATGGTTTACGGGAAAGTGACTTCCTCGCAGGTGACCAACACAGACACCCCCCAAAAAAGGCTCCTTCGCAAGGGCTAATGGGAACCCGCTAAGGATGCTTGGGGTGATAACCTGGGATCCTTCGATGGGCTAATGAGACCCCACTAGGAATGCCAGGTTATTCACACATTCACTCTCACAAACACTCAAATTCACTCACTCACACACACAAATGGGCCCAACTCTGGGAGAATCTTGCTGAAAAAGAGCGTGGTTTAATACACACACAAACACACAGGGTGAGCGTCGGATACGCGCATTTCGGCCACAAGGTGGCCCTCTTCAGTGAACTGAAGAGAAAAAACACTAGCAACACAAGGTTGTGTTTCTTTTGACGAGTGGTGCCAATTATTACGGCCATTGGAGATTTATTATTTATTTGTTTATCAAATTGACGACATTCCTCTACTTCTCCACCTTCCCGCTCAACCACCCCCACTATCTCTGTATTTACTTCCACCACCCACGATACTCTTCCCCGTTCCCCTTCCCCTCAATTCACCCCTCCTTCTCCCTCTCCACGCAATCCTCATCCGCCCACCATACCCTCCCTTCCTCCTCCTGCCCCACTCTCATTCCCCACCCACGGTATTATATCCCCACTTACTCCGCCTTCTTCCTCATTATCCATCATCCACACATTCGACCGCGGCCCCGGAATAATTTTCTCGTTCTCAATTAATTTGATGAGTGGCATAAGTTAAAAGATAGGTAACTTTTGATATAAAATATGAGCTGTCTTAGCATATTGTAATTTATCAAATGAAGTAGAGCTTGGTTCGTAGCGAAGTAGTGATTGATTACTGCGTTATTATTCCGGTATCCGATATAACCGACATTTCTTAAGAGGCAGTCACCTCGGCTTCTGGAAGGCCAGATCCTACGAACCAAAGTTTGCGTTCTTCCTTCATTACCTCCTTAGAACAAGCAAGCAAGCAAGACAAGTTTCTAGCAAGCAAAGTCATCTACTAGGATTATAGCGGAGAGACCGACGGAGAGATTCTATCATTGATCATCCACAACGGTCTTTCGTGGTCCCAGGAATGTGGGGTTGAACTAAATCTTGGTAAATGCACCGAGATACACTTCACAAGTAATTCATCATATCAAGACTGTATCTACTGTTTATGGGCAAATAATAAATCCTCAGAATATGTTAAATACCTTGCATTTACTGAAACTGCCATATAGCGTGGAAAACACACATACAATATATGTAGCACATCATTAAAGAAAGTAGGATTAATCAAGTGAAGATAAGGAAGATCGTCGAATGATAATGTAAATTATATGTGCTACTTCGTCTGACTAGATCATATCCCGAATAACCACGAGCAAATAGAAACCTGAATATAAAATAGATATGATATTGAAAATTATATACAAAGAAAATATGGACGCTGAGTAACAAAATCCAAGAGCGAAATTATAGTCCGTCATCTTTTAAATAGAATAGGTAGGGTTCCGCCAGACGTAGAGGTAACGCGCTAGGCTAACTTTTCTTCAGAAATTCAGAGTAGATATGTTTCAGAGCGGCAGAGGAAATAACTTTTTACGCCACACTCCTCTTCCTTGTCCTACAGAAACGATAAAATAAGAGAGCTATATTGACGAACAGAGTTATACAAAAATAGGTTCTTCTCAGATGCAATTAGTGAACAATAATATAAGAGTGAGCTCAATAATAAGGACTGAACTCAACTCAAAACACAACCTTATTGCACTTCGAACTTTTATCTCCCAAAATCTCATCCTTATTACTTGCACATATGGTGTCCTTGCCTCTTCTGGCACAATCCCAAGCGGCGTGGAAGTTCCAGGGTAGTATGTACACGTAGATGAGTGTTCCTAACTGAACGCCAATCAAACATTTTAAATTTATCAAATAATTGAGATAAGATACATTGTTTCTGAACATTTTTATACAACATTTTGTTAAAATATCGTGGAAATAAAAGATTTTATATAAATAACAACGCTTAAATATCTTAAATTTAAAAAAATTATTAAGAGATTTTTAATTTCGTTGTTGAAGGATATTAAATAAGTTTTTCTTGGCGCTATTTTAAAATAAAAATAAATTTGTAATTGTAGTAGTATTTATGCAATGTATGCTTAATTTATCTGATTAATTTTTTCATGAATTCTTAGAGTTTTTTCAAGTATAGGAAATTGAAACCTTTTACCAGTTTCTTATACTAAAATGCCTGAGTTATTTGGTTAAAAGATTTGACATTTATTATATGGCGTAATGTTTAATGATATTAATGGTACTAATGGTAAGTAATAAATATTTGAACCTTCGTAATGAAAAGTTTGTTAATGCTCTTTCTAAGCATTTGGAAATAGATAATAACTGTCACCTAAACCTATCATTCCTCTATCACTTTTAATCAACAAACTCAAGTGAAAACTCTCAGTTCTGGCTCTAAACCTGACTATAAGTTAACCTTACCTAAGCTTTCGTGTCAGATGACATTTATTTTCATTTAAGATAGATTCAAGAGACATCAACTTTTTTAACTATTCTAATAACAATGAAGACTGGTATTTCATTTCACAGCTGTTAAATATGATATATGTTGGAATTCAAACTCGTGGAGGCACTCATAATGACCGAGACTTAGATTATGGAAAACATAGAGTTGAAAAGTATATCCCTTCATTTATTTGTAACGGACTTCAATTTTAGTAATGGGCATAGTTACGATCATAACTTTATTATAGCGTTAATTCGTTAATTATTTTATCCTGATGAAATAGCTTGGGACTTAACTTTTGCATTACCTTCCATCACGACAAGGTTAGGGCTGTGCTCCATATTTGCTATCCGGACTCATTTATTTTGGCTTTCTTATAAAGGAAATGTTATTTCTTTATCCAATCTATATGCTATGGATGCAAAGGTTTAACCTCTGCAATCCATGTCACCTAACTTTCACAGCATACTCGTTAGTATAAACCATGATAGAAACCAAAGAGATATATTCATCAATTTATATTGAGTTTAACAAGTATGAAAAAAGAACAAACGACTAATGCTACTTATTTCTTTCTCTTTCATTCATTTGCTTCTCCATACTCCTTCAGTGGCCAAAAATGTGAATATAGGTGCTGATTCACGACGAATTTGTTATCATCTTCATAACTTTTGAGTTAAATGCTGGGCTTTTAGTATAAGTTTTACTTACTTGGTGTCATCAAATTCATAGAAAGGTTTATTACTGCTCCATTGCAATTTAATTAAGAAATTCTCTCTTAAAGAACCTTATATATTAATTACACAGTCAAGATTTACACTCCTTCCACAATAATAATCGACGTAAAGAATTTAACAAAATGGTTTTAATTTGATTTGCTGGATCAAATCCAACTATAATTGCCTAGAGGTGTATTTATTTATCCGAGATAGATTTGAGATACGCCCACAGCTTGTTTAGTTTTCTATGCACCCCATTTGCTAGATTACTCAAAGGGCTTCAGCCATTAATTTGCTCTTTCAGATGCTGCTTTTCCATGGTTTGAGAATTCCCACTCCAGATTAATCCATTAACAGCGCCAATTGGCGTCATTTGCTACAATGTGTTCGTATCACTTTTTCGCTTTCAGCATTTCCTTTTGGAGTGATAGAATTACACCCCGCTCTTCTGCAGGGTTGACACCTGACACGTTTTCTATCCGTTTTAGGAATACTTTGTTGCCTATGGTGATACCCCCCTATACAATGGCTTACAATTTAGGCTTTCTCTTGTTTCTCCTTACATTTTGTACCATATCAAATCACATAAAGTAACTAAGAAGAGCGTACATTGTCTTTTTATATGCCATTAGTTCGATAGACCTAGCTTTCCTAAAGCTTGTTGGGAGTAGTGAGATACGCACTTTTAGCACGGTGAGGTCCGTGAATTCTTTTTTGCTGTGAATTCTACCTGGCATCTCCGCAGCTGCTATCAAAGTAAAATAGGTACGTATAATTATTTTATGAATGAGTTTTTTAGATTGTCACTCATGTTTTGTATATACTTGATGATTTAAAAAAATACTTTTCTCACTCGCTCATTATTTAAGATGTCGAACTTCTGTCCGAAAATTGTGTACAGCGTACGTGTTTGAAGTGATTACCCTTCAAAAAAATTTTAATATTTACACATTCAAATCAAAAGGTAAGTTTTGAAATAACTTCAATTTGCCCTTAGACATTTAAATGTATTTGCTAAACTGGTACTTTTAAGTTTTAGCTTTAATTATCATTTGCCGCATTTTCCCCATCCGTAATGATTTTTCTAAAACCTACACGGAAATATACTGCATTCTCTGAGTCAGTATTTGTATACCTTACCCCTTCTATCCATTTGTATGTGAACAAAACTTCTTGGTGGCATAAGAGCACTCATTTTCTAAAGGGGAGAGTTTCCCGTTCAAAGCTGGGTGGAGCCTCACAACATAAAACTCACCTAAGATTCCCTAAATATTTAGGGAATTTAACAGTAATTGCTGTTACTTGCAATTTGGCTTTAAAATTTAGTAAACCATTAGTTATCAATTGTTTCTTATGATTGATCCTATTTTGTGTAGTTCATGTAGATTACGCTCTACGATAAGTTGAGCTCCAATTGAAAAATGTGCTTGTCAAATTTCAGGATTATGGAGTCTGGTCCATCTACTTCCAGATTAAGTGGCAGCCGTCGTAAAAGATCCTGGCGATCATTGAATGAAGTTCAAGACGGAGAAATAGATCTTATCTTGATGGCGGATGAGGAGCTTTTCAGTGGTGACAGTGTGAGTCACCACTGAAAAATACTGAGATACTTGGGGATGTAGATTCGGAAGAGAGCATCGATGAGGAGGACGATGAGGGAGGTACTGTTTCCAACTCAATAGGGGACGATACTTCCTTTTGCTGGAAGAGTGAAAAAACAACTTCAATTGAATTACAGTTCACCGGAAACCCTGGACTGCTTGCATGTAGCACGCTGACTTGGGATCTTTCATTGTTTTCTTTCCTTATTTAAAGAGTATCATCATATAACTCTTTCCCCCCCCCCCCCCGCTTGCAAACTTCAAGCACCCATTTACTCGTTATTACTACATCTAGGCAATAAGCACCTCATGGATGTGTGGCAGGGGTTAACTCCTAAACAGGTATACAATAGCCGTGATATGCACAGTCGTTGTTTCCAGAACTATTTCAGAATCGTTCATGTTATGCAACTGTTGTTTTACAGAAGAAGGACAGAAAAATTGAACTAAACCTATACATAACTGAGTTTCCGAAGATCCACATAATTAATGGAAAGTATAAAGGGGGCAGGGGGGGGAAAGTATAAAGGGGAAAGTAAAGGGGGCATATAGTAGAGAAGTTTAAAAAAGAGTGAATTAAAGAAAAATGCGCCAACCGCCAACTCAGATGAGGCAAAGAGGTCGCCTCACTTTTAACGCGTCTCCAGTTACGATTAATAATAATCCCAAGCAATGCATCGGAGGACATCGTACTAATATATAAAAATATAGTAGTATCTGTCTGTCTGTCTGTTACTCAATCACTCATAAACCACCACTGAATCTATTGAAACCAAATTTTGCAGGAAGATACTTGATATATCTGGTTCACGCATAGACTATAGAACAAGGGCCTTGAGGACCTAGAAGGCCCTCAAGCGGGCCCTTTTATCGCCAAAAATTGGCCCTGGAAGATAATTCTTGCTAGTATTTGAAACACGTAAAGTATACCTATACTTAATGTACAACAATTATGGGGTTGTAAGTCACGCTGGGGCCCCAGAGGGCCCAAGGTTCCAAAAGAATGCTTTCTTAAAAACCTCATAAGTATTGACGAACCGATTATTGAGTGAACCGACTTTAGTGAAATTTTCACACATGGGATCAGTAAAGTTATTTTAAATAAATTGGGACACTGAGGAAGGCCCCTGGGCTCCAAGGTAAATAACAGCGTATTGGGCCGTCTGGTGTCTTATGTGTTTGAAAAGCTCAAGTCTAAACATTTCGGTTCAAGTGCAGATGTTTCTCTTTTTGCATATTTTAATTACTTTTACTAAAATAGAAGGCTATAGTTTTCGCCATTAGATGAATTAAAGATTGCAGTTTCTGATTATTTCATTCAATTATCGTATACGAATAAAATTTCCCAAGAAATCGCGTTTGTAATGTCAAAATCATAAATTTTACTTCTTTTGACAATAGGATATTTCCTTGGTAACCGTGGAATTAGTATTAGCTTTAGAAGAGAAATGGAATCTTTACAATGGCGGCTGGGTTTTATATCTAGAGATAGGTATTACAGTGAAAATAAAGGTCGTATAGCGAAATGCTGCTGATTACCATATGATCAGGGATATTTTTGCCTAAAATTGGCAAAATTCATTTCAAGTGGACTAATATAAGCTGGACTCATGTAAAACAGGAGAATGCCACGATGTATATTGGTGCAGAAAGCTTCTGGAATGCAAACGGCCTGTAGTTTAGTTTCCATATGTCACTGCAAAAGAATGTCAAAACTCGGTAAACATAATGTAATGCGGTTTTCATCGGCTGAATTCAATAATAAAACTAAAATTTTAGCTGAGTAAAGCATGAGAATGCCACGATGTTATAATAATGTGACTAGCCTCTGAAATGCAAAAGGCCTGTAGTTTAATTTCTATATGTTACTGCAAAAGAACGTCAAAACTCGGTAAGCATAATAAAATGCGGTTTTCATCTGCTGAATTAAAAAGTAAAACCAAAGTTATTTGCCTAGAAAAAAATACACCTCATGAGCGACTCAAACCCACATCCTTGGTATCAGGTTTATTCAACTCTAACCAACTAGGCCAGTTCGGTAACAACAGTTCGAGCAAGGTTTAAGTACATAAATATATATTGTGTAACCTATGCGCGCTGAATGGCTTATTTCTTGAAAATACGAATACTGATTTCTTCATCGTAAATTTATTTTACTATGCCCTGTCTTTTTTCATCCCCCGTTTCATTTCAACCGGTAGCTTTGCTAGTACATTTCTGAATAGGAAAAAGCTGAGCAAGGAGATTGAGAAATGAATCAGACTGTAAGCAGAGGGAGTTGTAAGGTGGCTCTTAGGATGAAGCCAATTGTCACAAAGTTATGTCGGTGGGAGAGAACGATAACAGGAGGCGAGGCATCAGAGTAAAAGAAATTTTAAAAAAATATAACTCCCGAACTCAAGTCATGTGAGTCTCAACGAAATACAAGAGCAAATGCAAGATAGTCTTAGCAAAAATTGCTATTCCTCCAGCAATGAAGATCAAGTAGCTGTAGGATGTAACGTCAAATTCTTGATATTGTTCGTTTCAAACCTTCACCTTACACAGCATATTTTTTATAACATTCAGCTCATAGGGGAGTATTTTCCGCACTAAAAATTCTTGGAAAGATATTGGAAAGATTAGCACATATATCAGAAATGTAAATTAATAAGCGGTCTTTCTTGTATCCTGTAGAGAATGACCCACTTTAAATTTTAATATAATATAATAAAAAAAATAAAAATAAAGGAGGGATGCAGAGTGATGATATCGAGAGTGTTATAAGTAAGAAAGAAGCCATGACGGAGTGTTTTTGACTGAAGAGTACAATGGAAACAGCTAATAATTCGTAAGGGAGGATCTGAAAATAGAGTAAATCATAGCTAAGTTTTAGTAATGATAATTATTAAAGTAAAAAGTTGAGAGAAAAACTTGCCAATCATAATGTCATATAAAATATGACATAGTAGAACACATTTGTCCTGCGAAAACGCTAATGCAAATATATTTTCAGGTATTACTTGACAGAAATAAAATATCCTGACCTAATTGACGGTCGATTGCAAATTGTAGTTACATCAAATACGTTCGGTGAAAGGAATCGCGTGACCGCAACATCTGTGACGGTGGCCATTGTTTAAATAATACATTCAGGAAAAATTGTTTTCTTCGATTATTTTTTCTAATTAAAGCAGCATATCTGACTGCTACATTCTTGAAGTAAGTACATTTAAACTTGCATAGACGAAAACCATACGCGGCTTTAGTGTATCACATAGAAATATGAGCGTGGTAACAGATGAGTTCATTCCTTAAAACAGAAAAATATTTAGTGATACATAAAATGCTATTGATATTTATCTGTTTTCTTTATAATTATATTATTATACATCATAATATTTTTGAAAGCTTAAACGACCATTGAACTCAATGGAATTTACTCATATGAAATCGTACTTCCACTTGACCCTCGGAGAAAAAAATCCGAGACCTTAACTTTTACAATTGGAAGTGGAGTCATAAGAATCGACTTTGTTCTTTGGATCTATACGTCACTCCAGTTACACGAATCCATATTGACTCTCCGCGGATTTCGATCGATAACTTAGACGTAACAAGCACATGATCCACTTTCCCCAGAGAGAGATTGGATACATGTGAGTGAGGACAGTGGAGGATAGGGTCGTAGAAATTGACGTACTCCGTCAGTTTCACGCCAATTGCCACTACGCGGTGAATTAAAAATGCCCAGGAGGCAGGTAAATGACAATAGGGAATGGCGAGAGAGAATGCTTCAGGAGGTCATTCGTGTAAGCCATGTTCTCACTGAATGACGGAGTTTTCATTTACCAGTCACTCTACTTCCTCCGTTGCCGTCGGCTAATGCTCGCTATATCACGTTCATATCATGCGGAAATAAATACGGAGGAAAAGAAGACTTAGAAGAACCCTCAAGTTTAACATCAACTAGATGGTGTACAATGATAGGTCCCTTTTCTTTTCTAAACATATTTGGAGTTGACTTCTACCTATGCCACAAACATAACCTTCAGGTGACAAGCTGATTGGAAAAACTTAATTGGTAGGAAACGGGAAAAGGTAGGGAACAGGATTTTTAAGATATTATACTTAATGCACATTAAGGCCCTGAAATTTAAGTACAGAAATAAAAACAGCACTATGTATGTACTATGATATGAGTTTTGACGGTAGAAGGTCTGTGGCCTATCTATAATTATTTGAAATAACAGAAAAAGTCAAAACTACCTCAAAATCACCGAGAAGACTGGTAAAAATCAATGGAATGACAAAGAAGTTAATTTACTCAGTCATACATGCCACCTCTCTTACCTGTCTACTACGTCTAGTAAATGGTGTGAGTATGCTTCATCCATCCCGTGAGTGACTTGCCAGAAATATTATGTAAATTAAAAGGTGAAGATGTGATATAAATATTAAACTTTAATAAAATTGTGAACTCGTTGAGGACATTTGGGACCAGAGACATTTCATCAAAATATCTTTCACCTTAGTGTAATGCCTCCTTCGTTTCAAGCAATAACATCTGCCATCTTATACAGCGAAACCAAACGGAGAGAAATACTGCTCCGAATAGCTATGGCATGCGTGAGGAGTGAACCATTCTTTTCAACCACAAAAATCTAAGCTATATTCATTTATGGTTCTCTTTATCTCCTTCGTCACCTCATTTTCCTCCCTTATGTTCAAAGCAGTGGGCCACCTATCAAGATTTCAATATTTCCACTTATTTCACCCCCGCAGTACTATTCTCATTAAGCCACCAGCGTTAAATGCGGATCCCCCATATTTATCATCGAGCGGTACGCGTATGCGTGATTAAAAGGGAATCTCAGGTCTATATCGGACGCATTGCGAAATTAATTCGCTAATGGCAGAGTATAAAAGGATTTCATGCGAGATTAATGGGCCCTCCCAATAACTCGAAGCCACAGAATTCAGGGGCAGAAAGGAGGACCATTGAGAGGGTCCTATCCCTTTGATCGAGTTTCGCGGAGTTAGAGGGAGGCTTGTGAGCGAAGAGAAGTGAAGAGTGGAGCAGAGAAGAGAGTGGGGGAAGGAAGAGACAAGGCGAAAGATGGACGAGCGAGTGGTTTCTAAACGAAGATTTGAATTCATTCAAGGACGACAGAGCAAGAAGGAACGGAGCACTGCGGATGGTGGGAGAAGGAAAGGAAAATAAGGGTGGAGAAATGAGACCAAAGTGACGTTGTGGAGCAAGCGAGAATAAAGAAAAGTCAGTAAATGACTGTGGAGCAGCTTGATGACCACCAATTCCCTTCATTGGTTAATGAGCATCGTCTAATGTCCACGAAGTTCAATACTCCTATCATTTAAAGATCGTAGGCTATCCCGAAGAATAATATAAGTAAAATCTTCTCGGGTTTGGCACCGGGTAAGACTATTAAAGGCCAACGCTTCGACGAGAAACTCTCTCATCGTCATTAGGGCCAAGACTGATTGCCGAGTTTGGTCCATGCCGGGTTTTTATACTTAGACGGTTGAGACCCATTGTTGACCGGCCAATTCAAATTCGCTCACGGCGGTGGAATTTGAAGTGTCTCCGCGACCGTTGTATTCTATTGAGTAACGGTCTCCATATTAGGCTGATGTACTGCCCAGTCTCTTGATCAATCTTTTTCTCCTCCAGACTGTTTCGATTTCCTCTTATTAATCGATCCCAGTATCCATATGACCGGCAGAGGATTTTGGCGCCGTTAATACTCCTATCATTATTTTGCTGAAAGACTATGAATCGAATTACTGTAGAAGCTACAAAATACGATGCTATCTGTTATGAAACTAGCTTGAAATGGGGCTATTATAAAATATTTTTATAATTCTAGATCGTAATACTTCAATCTCTGTTAAATTTTATAGAATAATTATTTCACTAATTTCTCATAATTTACAAAGTTATTTCTAATACTTTCTTTATTCATACTGATATTCATCACTGTTGACAATTTTTTACCCGTGAATTTTATTTCAGGATTATATATACAGTGATCTATAGCATAAAACTGAATGGGTACAATAATTTAAAGTTTAAATATACAAAGTTAAATTCGTTTAATAAAATGTGTACAGTTATACTGCGGAACTTTTTTTCTTTTGCAACCATATTTTTAGAATTCTATGTAATCATTAACATTTTAGAGGTAAGTTGCTCCTTGGAATATTTTACGGTCATAACGGCAAAATACAAATAAAAAATAGTTTTATTTTGAGGGATGTTCATTTTAGTGTCTCGAATACTCGGATAGTTGGGATTTGTTAAAAGGATACTTGAAAAATGTGACGATAACATCGAAGAAATCAGCTACAACTCTCTATTTAGACACCACTTGGAATACAATGCCAGTGTTAGGGATCCTCGCAAGTTAAGCTTAATTATGGAGCTGGACTGCATGCAGAGAAGAGCAATAAGATACATAGAAGGCTTTTTTCGTGTCTTGTTTGTGTTACTGGCTTTTTACAACAACTTGAATGGTAATCGCTTTTAGATTTATTTACCAATTTACCAATTTATTTACCGACGAAGGTATCGATATGCTACACATTCCAATATACTACAGTAGACCAGATAACGGGAATAAAATTAGGGAAAATGACTAGAAAAGAAATATCAAAACCTCGTATTTTTTTACGATCAATAAGAGACCATAATGGTTGCGCTAAAACTTTGAAGTATGTTAAATGACAGGTCTAGTCGCTGATTTATGGATGTGCTCCCTAATGCATGTTTCTAAATCTGCCGAGTAGTGTTCTCGCCATGTTTTGCAAGTTCCCTGTATGACTCTTGAGTCACTTTTTCATAGATACATTTCTGATTAGTTTTGTAGTTTCTGAAGTGTTTGTAGCAAACACATAGTGTGGTGCATGTTAGTGATAAATTACCCCCTGCAAAAAACCCCTGAGGTTGCTTGCAGGGTAAGATGTAGATGTAGATAATGATTCCAATATTTTCCGCGTATAACATACATGAACGTTTCTTTCAATGAGGCTTATTGCACAATAATGGTTTCGATATCCCGCGGTATAAATTATACATAGGAGTTAATTTACTCTCTTCTACAATCAGTGATAAAACTGGATTAATTTATACAGCCATACGGCCTGAAAGATATGAAAAGCTGGTGCGACTCCAATTGATGAAAGATATCCCCATTTCACAACCAGGAGACTAACAGAAGGTAAAAATTTTACAACAGAGATAGGTTAATATATAACCTTAGAGGAATAGATTAATCATATGACGAAAATATATGGCCTTCCTAAGACAATGCTCGGATAGTACTAATTAAGAATAACTATAGTCCTGATAGGGCTTAACTAATTATTTCCGAGTCCATAAACTAAAACAGAAAGGATATCTTGTGAAATACCCAGCAAGTCTATGAAAATGTTAATTCTTTCACCCATGATAGACAACTACATGGCATCATCAATAATGTAACTAAGGAGAAATTATGTAATCTAAGTGCATTTTATGTGGTCCGAATACTTTTAATTCTCTATGTAATCTGTAATATGACAAATCTGCTAGGTATTTAATCAATCAGTTCCTTATTATTTTGAGGGAATATCAAATGAGCAACGAATTATTTTAAACTTGATGCAGAACGATTTAGGATCGAAAAATTATGGCAAAAACTATGGCATTTCTAATACATGTTAGGACAAGAATCGTTCCCGTGATCAAAACAAATCTTCCCAGCACATAGCATAATCCAGATGACACAAACAGCAGACGAGTTGGGCATTGGGCTGGGAGTTATGGATGAAAGCTACGATAATTAGAGTCCAAGTAGATATATTTGCATTGTCGATCACTTATATTCAGCATACGATACGATATTGTCAACAATGAATACGATATTGTCAACAAAAATCTGCCTATGGCTTATTTATAAAGGAAATTACAAATTCTTACAGTGTCCAACATTTAAAATATTTTGTCTCAGGTACACCTACACCCGTTTCATCCATACAGATGTTTCAATGGAATATCTTAAAAAATCTCTTGCATCATACGTTTTCTCTAGTTCCTGGTTCGTCCATATATCACACTAGTATGAAATACGTATTGTTATCCTTGTCTAGTCTAACTTGATTTAATCCAAACAAAGTCATAGTTTTCGAACCAAATAATACGCAACGGCCCACCAAGTATTTGGAGTATCATGGAAAAAGTGCTAACGTCCTATTCACCTTCATCTGACGGTGCAGTGGAAGAGTGGTCGGCAGATACATTGAGTCCGCCGCACTGTTCTCGAGGCCCGCCCGTAGTTCTCGTCACCCGTCGCCAATGAAAAGGAGGGAAAGAATGGAGGCGGTGCAGGCAAGCAAAAGGTTTTGGGCGCTATTATATGTTATATGATAGAGCCAAAGATTGAGCTCTTGGAAAGAATGATTTCCTTTGCCAGTTGTTTTACACTTTTTTTGGTTCTCCCTCCTACAAATTGCTTCTTTCCTTCAATTCACTCGTCATTTGTTTTGGAAGGTGTGCTTTGCGTGAACGATTGCAACCGCCGGATGGCAATTCACCTCGGTTAAAGAGATCAAAGACGATTAGGGAGGACTAGCAATCCTGAGACTTCAATGGAAAAAGATCAACGGTACTCATCCTGGCCCAGCAGTCAGCGCGTCGCGTTTAATGATGCACTCTTCTTATTCGATCCAAATTTTTGAATGATACTTTTATCCTATACTTCCTCCATCACATTTTGTTTATACCGTTTCTGTTAAGTTTGTCAAACATCATACTCTCACCCATAATTACTTTTTTTTTGCTATAAATGTGAATTATTTTCAGTCACGATCAAGACCGCAAAAGCAGCACAAATCAAATGGGAAACCTCAGTATTCTCTTCACTTACAGTCACATTATTCAACATATCTAAACCGAGTACCGAAACTTGAGCCATGACGAGCGTAATCATGCGGAAATTGCGACTTCACTCAGGGTTTCTAAGGGCAGAATGTAAAACTGACAAAAGAGGACCCTAGAAACAACCGTTGGCAGACATATTGCCACAGGGATACCGGGAGGGGATCTAGGTCGTTGAAGGCTATAACAAATTAGGCTTCCGTTTATAGTCACGAGAAGTTTGCCCTCTGTCTCCTGCATGCACCCGAATTGTGAACAGCTTTTCAATTCGTTTTGTCGCGACCTAGCGCATACCATGTCGTCACCGTCTGCCTCCGCCATCGTCTTCCTATCGTAATGGCCTCTTTCCTTTCTTTAAGTATCGGAAAAATTCCGTGCTCAATGAATACATTTAACCGCTCTGCCAAGCGAATCGCCTCCTGTTCCAGCACAAAACGTGTCTCCATAAAGTGAATACGCCTTTCTTTCGCAAACCAAGCTAGTCCACGCAAAAAAGTGATAATTTTTCCTGTTCGGGCAAGTGTTACCAGGAATAAGTTACGAGATAGAAACCTGGGTATTACCTGAAACCAGATCAAAACATTAAATGGAACGGTACAGTCACTAATAAATCATGTTCACATTTATTCCACTGGCTTAAGATTTTTTATTGTTCGTGATATTATAAAAATATTTCTATGGCCCATGACTGAAGAGTCCGTCTGCCCGTCTGAGAATTGCCCGTCAATAAATGTCGTGGTCGAACTAATGGATTTAAGGCTAGCAAATTGATATTTTATCTTCTGAATATTATAACGATTTTGCTTTACGTAGAATATTAAAAACAAGCATTAAGCTACCTAATAAACAATTAAAAAACAAAGACGAATTGAATTTAGAAGAGTTTGCATTGGTGAAATAGTTTCATCGTAACTGAGAATGAAAAATCGGAAAAACAACGTTCAATTAGCGGAGAAATTTTCAGTACACTCTTCAATCCAAATTATTTTCAAGACGATTAACTATGTATTGTTCCAAAGTAGTTAAACACGGTTTTCCCTAAACATTTCGCAGTCGTTTCGTAATAAGAGCCCTCTTATCCCATGAAAAGTTCACGTAAAGTTCCCCCAAATTATTATCTCGTCCTTGCACTTGATCTCCTGTCTGGCATTACTGGCGCGGATTGGGAATGATATAATTAAGGATTCACCTGATGACTAGGTGACACATTGAAACCCGGATCATCTTGAATAAATTTTGTGTGGAATTACAAAGTAAATTACATCTATGAAAGCATGAGCTTAATAAAAATTGGAAGGAAAAATATGGTATATTAGTGGACTGTGATAACTTTTTGCAGTTCCCAGAATAGATATAAACAACTATGGACGAATATTCAAGAGGCTTCATAAGAAGCCAAAGCGTTTTCCAAATATCGATTGAAATCGAAAATAAATACACAAATAAAATACTACTTTATTTCATACTTTTGCTATAGCATTGAATATATAAGTAATTTTCATAAAATAAATATCCCAAGGAATGATTTAGCATTGTTTGCCAGGTTTGGTGAAAATGGATAATGTGAGAGATGATTGAAACAGTCACTTGGGAAGTTGACACATACAACACGTATGTGTCAACTTCCCAAGTGACTGTTTAGAATCATGACTTTTTTAGAATGTTAGGTGTCAAAAACTAATTAAATCTTTAATGTGGAATTTTAAAGTGTTTCACTTAATCATTAAACGATCCCTACAATTTATTCTAACAACTACGTCGCTAAATATCAATTCAGAAGGTTTAGCGGAGGCATCAAGAATCCACCATGTAAGCATTAGAGCGGTGCACGATTGGTGTCGTCACAAATAATGCAGCACTCAAAAGCATCGGTAATGGTATCATGAAATACACTAGTCTATTAGGATATGCAGCACCAAATGTAAATAAATGGCAGACGCTTAGTTACTACACTGCCATTTTAGGTGTTCGACGTTTAGGTGTCCGCGAAAAGCGGAAAGCCACAAGACTGGACCACAAATCCTCTTAGAGTGTGCAAAGATTAGAATTGTCTCCATTCGACAGCTTCAGCCATCAGGGGCAACGCATTAAAGTCAGTGCCCAACGACCGGGATTGATTAGGGTAAATAAAGTCATCACCGAGATCATTTCCACGTCCTGAAGGGCTCAGAAACATTTAATAAGAACGGAATATACTTTAATAGTTATTGTAAATTAGTTCTTATTTATTATCATATTACAGTTATACCTACCACATGATAAACAAGGAGCTTTATTAATTTCTTTTTATGTATTCTACCATAAAAGGTAGGCATTGACGAAAGCCATAGAATCTTATCATGGTTTTCCACACTTTAAAGGGCCTAATCACCTCGATTATTTCCTTTGTTCCCTCAGCATACAATCTACCCGTCGTTATTGTAAATCGCCGGGTCCTCGGTATTATGTATCATTCCAAGTTCATATAAGGAGGCCTCTGGCATCCCATCGTCTTCTCCGTTGATGATATTCTGCACCAAAACCGGGACTGCACAGCATTCGTCATTGTAAATCGCCAGTTCCTCGGTATTATGAATCTTTCCAAGTTCATATAAAGAGGCCACTGGCATCCCATCGTCTTAACTTAATTCTTAACTTTTTCTCTTTCTGTTCACTACCCACTTACCCAAAAGCCGTCCCTAATTCACTCTCTTGAGCAACCCATCGCCCTTTATTAAATTCTTCAGCTATTTACCCTGAGTATCACGGATTTCATTCCGAAGTTCCCTTCTTCGCCCACCATCTCAAGCACTTCCTCGTAAGTCTTTCTTTCCGTCCACCTCACCTTTTTCATACTTCGCCAAACCAACATCTCCACATCTCAAATGCCTGCAGACTATTCTCGTCCTCCTTTCTGAGGTTCCAAGTTTCTGCTCCATATCAAGCTCTTCACCAGCCTCTTCCCCACATCCAAACGTAATGTCCCTGTCATTAGCTCCCTTCAATTACTAAACGCCTGCTTAGCTAGTGCTATTTTCTTCCGAATGTCTTTGCTACTATTACCATTTTCTTCAAGCGTGCTGCCTAACTCAGTTATAATATTCTGCTTGCTCGAGTTTGTGCCCTCTCAATTTTATCATCACTCTCGGTTTATTAGTCCTAGAGAAACACATAACTTTCGTCTTCTTATGATTTATCTTCACTCCAAATATCCCGCACTGAATTTCTAAAGTATCTGCTAAAGCTTGTAGTCCCGTCGAAGATCCACTAACCAACACCGTGAATCTTAACGACTTTATCTGCTGCCCTCCCACTTAAATTTCCATATCGAGCATTTCCTAGGCATGTCTTACCGTTGCCTCAGAATAAATTTTAAAAAGCTATTGCGACAACGAGCACTCTTGCCTTACCCCAAAACTTATAGCTGCCTACACTGAATTACCGTTAGCTACCCTCACCTGGTCCTTTATGCAGTACATAAGTTTGGGATTGATCTCTTGTCTCACCTATCTATTCCCATTTCCACGAGTATCTCCGTCAGCTTTTCCAAGTACTCTGTCAAAAGATTTACAATGTTCACAAAGCAAGTAAAAACAACAAGTAGCATTATTATAAACTGGAAATTTACAGCTTTAATCTTTTAACAAACATTTTTTTAAATAATTGTGAGAGATAAATTTGGACTGAAGCTAGAAACAAATTTTGAGTGAAGCTAGAAAGACAGGTGAAAATGCTAAATACCAATTTTCCGGAAGAAATAGTGGAAAAAGCAATATATTCTTGATAAATAAAACATATGAACGTAAACGGAAGTCTAAAAGACATTTGCATACAATTAAGCTAGGGTTCGGAATCACACAAATAAAATAATTCTACAGCTATGCGTCTGTTATCAAAACCTGGGAAATTCTAAATATTAACTGATCAAGTTAGCGTTAAAGATCGAAAACGTGGAAAAATGGTGGTATTACGGCTTTGGAGCTAATAAAAATCCTTTTCATATTTTATTTTTTGCCAAAATCAGTCAACCATCATTGCTCTTTGAATGGGGCTGTATCCCTCTCAATCTTAGATCCACTTTATTATTCGAACCATTATGTTGATGGAAGGGGAGAAACAAAAATGGAACACAAGAAATTCGCTTTTGCAGGGGTTGAGATAAAGGACCTGTATGAAATACCAACCTCTACTGCATAAACGGAACATGTTTATAGATGAAGGTAGGGGAGAGAGCGGAAGAGAACAAAAAGCTAAAGGGGAAAATGCTCAAGGGATGCATTTTTTTAAGAACAGGAGCGAACGTAGTCAAGGAGAGATTCTTGGGTAGACTCTTATAAAAGGGCGGAAACCGGGAAAGAAATGTGAAGGAGAGAGCTTCCTTTTCGGGATTAGATTGGGATATATGGATAGCGCCAGAGAGATAACAAGACGTTCACCATCGATTTTGCGCCTTATTCTCAATGTTAATACAGACGAAAGAGGCGTAATTGTATCAATCCTACCCTCAGCCCTTCCCAAACCTAAAGTTTTATACGCAATCAACGAAAGCTATATTTCCCTTTCACTATTTCTGCCGCAAAAAAGAACTCCGCTCATCCTTTGCCACCGCAGGTAGGTTAGCACTCTAAGAATCGTGTCCTTCATAAAGCTGTTTCGTTTTTTTCGCGTTAATTTCCAGCAATTTGATAAAACTCGAATAATTAACACTGAGCTGGTCAAATAAGAAGCCGTTGCCTGCCAATGAAAGAAAGGGGTATAAAGATAAAGGACATGAAACTACGCAGGAGGCCTGTATTTCAAGTGACGAGGTCACATAAAAGCGAAGACAAGTGTACTTTAGGCAGGTTACCTCAAAAAATACTTGAAACCGCCGCTTAGAATGTAAAAGTCAATGCTTGTTCCAGCAGTTATCCACGGTACACGGTTTTATGAAAGCGCACAGCTCGTTATATCACCTCTAAGCTTTCATCAAGTCCGTCATCCTCCAAAAACGGGTGCCTTGATACTGCATGTGACCGAAATCCGTACAAAAGGGAAGCTGAAGCAAGCAGGTGTCTACTGGTGGACGCATAAAGGAGTAAGAAGTAGGGGAAAAGAGGATGTCGCAAGGGACTAAAAGGAAGGCGTTTGTCCAATGAGAAGGAGTGGAGCCCGCGTCAACTCTCAGAAATGCAGATGGAGGGGGATAGCACAGAAAAGGGAATGCAAGACTAGGGTTACAAACCATCATTTGTAAACTTCAATGTCTGAGGGTGCATCCTTTGGCGCATTCCATATTCGTCGAAACAAAGCTCGCCAACTTGCTCTACATGGGTCTTCTGCGAGGAGATTTCGGGAGGAAGTGCCCTCGTAACTCGCTGCGGATCAACGTATTACAGCAGCTGTTGACCCCGAGCGACCCATAAGAGGAGTTAGGAAAAGAACCCTCTAACCCCGAGGAGAAATTTTGGGTCCAAAAAACGTTGAAAGAAGAGATGTGTATTTAGTGAATATTGGCATACAAAACCTCCATGTTGATTGATGGGTCACCTCCATTTGTGTTACACGCAGTACAAAATGACATGCGACACTTATTTGTATTTTCTTTGGCACTCGTGATTACCAAACCCTCTCGTTTACCGTCACTATTCAAAAGAAGATTCTCATCCAATTATAGGACCAAATTCAGACGCCATAGGTAGTCGTATGCATATATATGAATAACCATTTTCATCACGATAGTAAACCCTTTATAGGAAAACTGCTAATCTCAACCGATTGAAGACTTCAAATTTTCAGCAAAATTTAACTAAGAACTAACATCTTGCAAATTAGGCTGCAATTATTAAACTTATAATTTTAAAACGGAATGATTTCAGTAAAACAGTTTGAAATAAATAAATAGACAATTATCACTAAGTAATAAACTAGGATTATGAAAGGCACTGAAATTCGCTTTTGTTTTAAATTCTTATAATATAATAAAATTCTTATAATATTCCGTTTCAAATTCTAAAAAAAAATGCTCAGGTATATAACACTGAAATGGTATTCCTCTTTTTAGCCTCTTCAATCCACATCCTAATCGTGATTTCGTCCCAGACTAAATGTCAAATATTCAAAGTGAAACCAAACGATCCAAACTCATGCCTAAGAGTGATTCAACCATTTAAATCTAAATCTTTGGTTGCAAAACTTGAACTACAATAGTGATAAATGCAACGTATTCACTACACGGATATTTAAATAATTATATTTCAATTACAATATTAACAGCTACATATCATCAATTTAAAAATCTCACGCACAACCTGAAATATAATAAAGCTAACGAGTATCAAGAGGATGAATTTACTACTCATACGAATTCAGCAGACTTGGAGAATAAGTAGCGCATTTATCATCACAGTAACCCCACTGTTCAATCTGAGGCTGGGTGAACAACTTTATTAAGATCCTGTGCATTGGTTTTACAAAGAGACTTGTGACGATGCTAGAGCCCGAATTTCCATCGCCCAAAGCCACGTTGGGACCACGCTAAATCCAGTTGCCTTTGATTCGAGGTCTCCGCGGACTTGAAGAAGTAGATTAGGGCTGGGGAGAATGAGTGGAACGCTTTATGGTTCGGGAATCACGGTATATGTCCGACGGGGAATACGATCTAGCTATGAGAGTAGCCTGTTTGTTTATCAGTGTTCATTCCCCATGTGTCTAGAGCGGAGTACAGAGAGCGATAATTGCGGTCGAAAGTATACATTCTACGTAGGTCGTCTGGTACAGACACTCTAAAGAGCATGCGCCGATTATACTGATCGGCTGGGTGGACGTAAAAGGAAGAATATTTTCCGCTACCCCTGTAAACGCTGCTATCAAAGTTTATTGCATGGGTGTGCATGAAAGTGATATTTGCTCTGGACTGACTACACAAATGTTTGCTTGAATAATAGAGTGTCTACATACTATGTCTCATGCTCACAATGAAAATTGTACGGTCATCGGCGAAGTCAGCTGATAGCTGAGGTAATGAGCACATTTTGGAATAAAAAATAGTGGGTAAGGAATTATCATAACTCTAAATAGAGGTGGGCCACATTTTTCAGAGTGCGAGCCAAAATTGGCTAAATGTCTGGCAAAAAAAATATAAAAAATTGTTAATAATATGTAATTTGATACTTTTACAATTGATTAGAAAGTGAAAACGTAAATTATATAACCATGACTTCGTGAAAATAACATGATATTTTTACTACAAAGGTATCTGAGTATATTTTTATTGTTCTGAAGGAATGACTGTAACTGCCATGAGTTCACACAATATATGCACAGGGTGTTTCAGGTGGGAAGTTTTAAACTTCTGGAAGAGGTAGGGCAGGTAATTTTAAGCATTTTTATTATAGAAACATGGGGTCGTATCAGAGTGAAGGTATTTGTTAAAATTTCGTAAATAAAGTTATCGATTCTTCATTACGATGATGATAGAAATGAAGCAATATGTCAAAGTAGTGAGCATGCCTAACAATGATTCTGGAATTGGGAGAAACTGTTAACCCCACCGACGAGTATTTGTTGTCTTTGTGACTGTTAACTTAATAACTCTCAGCAACCAGACCATGACCTAGCGTGGCATATTCTCCTCGGGTCTTTTTCTCAAAGGCGAGTTTTGATTAGTGTCACTAATAGCCAAGGTTTTCTAAGAAAATTAAAGCTCTTATCCACAATAACATTTGTTGTCTCGTTGTATTAACATCAGTTAATTTACCATATCTTCCGTCTTTTAAAAGATAGAGAAATAATTGTTGCCGCAATGAATTGAGACATTAATTCAATAAAAGTTTTATTCTTACACATTTTTTGATATCTCTGAAATTAAGACCGCTATCGTACATTATTTGTTTTTGAGGAATTAAATTTCGACGAATATTCGAGGACCATCTTAAAAATATGATATCGTTCGCATTGATGATAGCAAAGAAAGAAGAATACATATCTTATTCACCACTGTGAAAAGTTTCAAATCTCCTCTATCGATACTAGTCATTGACATTCGGTGTTTTCATTGTGATTGCAGAATACTTCTGAAAAAATTTTTACGTTGCCATAGCTCGGTAACTAAGAGTTTGCGACCCCATGTTGCTATGATAAAAAAATGTTTAAAATCACCTTTCCTACCTCCTTCAGAAGTTTCAAACTTTCCTCCTGAAACACCCTGTACACTCTTCATAGATTTCATGTGGACAGAACCCGTTTATACTCAACGCGTGAAAGAAAATTTTGAACACGATATATAGATTAACCAATCACAGCATTGTGAATCACACATAATACACTGCATACAAATCCGTCTATTGCTTATGGATATAGTTCTTCTGCTCTACTGCATGATGTGTAGATATAACACACTCCATTGTAATACTACGTGGTTCACGGTGTTAAAACGTAGTAATTGTTGCATTTCTAGATGTATTTTATAAAAAAAATTTCCACTCATTTGGAAATTTATGCAGTAAAGGGTTAATAGTCAAATTATTTTAGCTGTCATTAAAAACTTATGATACTATAAAAAAAAACAAATAAAAAGTCCTGTCACAGCATTAAATTATCCGCAATTTAGAAGGCGGAAAATGTTAATTTCTCTATTTTAGGGTAACATAAAACACTTTTTTCAATTGCCATGATTAAGCATTCAACCATTTAATTGCTGACACAACTTATCCCCGTAGCTAAAAGCAGACCAAAGTAAACATAACCACCAATTTGATTTGAAGAGTTAGTATTTTTATGTTTGGAAATATTTACAAGTACCTATTTATTTATGATTACCATGTGGGCTCAAACTGCATATGATCAAATCACACTCGGATGAAATAATAACGCTCCCTCATTATCCTCAAATGCTGATAATAGAAAACACTTTTAGTTTAATTTAAGTAACGCTATAAAGAAGAAAATAATCGTATTCCCCATTCAAAGCCTGCGCCGATAGTGAGAGAGTGAGTATTCAAAAAATACTAAGACTGGAGGAATAAGCACATATTTGATTTTTCATTTAATCACACGCATAATAATCACTATTAGGTCTGGAGAGAAAATCAGGATGATAAAGAGAATAAAAATATTTTTTTAAATTACGCTATGGTATGCTTTTTGTTTAATCTATGCACTGACATAAAATTACAAAGAAACAGAATGTAGCGTGAGAAATAATTAAAGTGTAAATACATCACTCAAGGAAAAACATTAAGTATTCTTTCAAATAAATTTAATACCGGAAGGAATCACACTGTCATGGCAGAATGAATATATAAAGAAAAATAAATAAGTATTATGTATGTTTTAAATATCAAATCACGATACCTGCGTATAAAAAAACATTTAGTAGTGTCAACTGCTGGGAGGAAATCTGCATTGTTGAATTTTCCTTTTACTGCGCACAAGCGAGCGATGGCATAAGAATGAAAAACATAGGGCTGTAAAAATAAATGTGTGTTTAGTTTATATTCATGGCTTTTCATTTTTTAGGATGGCCAGTATTTTTTTAAACTCACTAAAACATGACAGGTAAAATGCAGATAAAATTTCTTGAAATATTGTGGGAGGAAACAGCAACCGAGACAAAGTTAACTGACTTATGGAGACAGAATGTAAAACAGGAGTGAGAAATGAAGAACAAGAATGACGATGAAGATGAGGTAGTTAAGAAAAGCATCGGAGCGGAGAGTTTCCGGGCGAAATACATGGGACGAGTATGAGGGAAAAGGAGGGAAAAAAGGCTGGAGAGAGGGGGATTAAGGAATAGGAAGCCACAGGGTGACTGATGGTGAGTACGACGGATAAGACGGAAATTCGTCCGCCTGAGGAAGAAAATAAGGGCAGGGATAGACTGCAAAAGTATAAGATGGAAAGGAGAAAGAGATGAGGTTTTGCGAAGAGGAACGTGATGATGACGTGAGACAATAAGGGAGGACAGATGATCGCTGAAGACACGAGGGAGAGAGACAAGAAAAAAAGGGGAAGAGATGCATCCTAAAGGAATGCCCGAGGTAAACGAAACCAGGAAATGGATGGCCGAAAGCGTGACTCGAAGAATGTGAAAGGATGAAAATTAGAAACGGAAGAAGTGGGGTAGGATATCCCATCACCATTCCCACACGCCGGATATTTGCAATATACCCTCACGTGATGATGCTCTGGAATATTTTTCTTCTTGATTTTTCACACAATATGCGGGCGAATTCTCAAAGTATTCCATGAAGCTGAAAATATCATGAACGTTTCAAACGACACAATATATTGAAATCAATGCTGATGACAAGAGAAATCAATATAAGTGAAGCTCTTCTTTAATGTTTTCTATATAAAATGAATAAATGGAAAAAATACGACTGTCCATCAATTCATTTGAGCTTTTCGACTCAGAAAAGTAGCCTGTGGGAATTGGCATGATATTATCAGACATTCATCATCCATTCTTTTAATGTCACTGAGAGCATGTAGTGGTACAAATTTTACTTAAAGAGGAAATTGTCTTCATTTCATGCGCGACCATTATCGGCGATATTCAGATGGTGATGTTATGTAGAAGCAATATTTGTTGGTTTTGTAGAAGCAATATAAGTTTTAACGAGGCCATATCTGAGAGAGTCACAAGGAACCATAAAAAAAAGGAAAATTAAAAGGTTTATGGAAGAATATTAATTCAAAATCACCACCCATTTGGTGCCCATAACGATAAATGATGATTCGATAAAATGATGATGCACAAGTCAAAAGCTATTCAGAAAGACCTCATCAGATTTCACGAACCCCCTTTGAGGTGCAGAAAATTGACTGTCGAGAATGAGTGAGAGGCTTTCCTGCCAAGCCCAAGTTTTTCTTAGATTCTGCGATAAAATAAGCAGCATTCAGAATTTCTACTAATGACAAACTCCAAAACCTCATAAATAACAAAACTTAGCTTTTTCTGAGATCTCATTTATTAGTTACCTTTACGGTGTCAAGTTTAATACAAAAATGTATAGCAGAGAAGTGTTTCGGCAATGTCAAAGCAAGGGCGATGCTTTTTTGTTTATAAATGGTAGTGTAAATGTAGTTTATTTTTTATGTTCATGCAGAGGACGCTGTAACACCAACTTCAGTAAAATTTAAAATAGACAGTATTCATGTTTATACGTGTAGTATTCATTCTGTGATTCAAAGTATTCTCTGAAGCTGAAATTTCATGAACGTCCTAAACGGCACAAGATATCCAAATCAGTGCCTATATCAAGCAAAATTGATAGAAATGAGGCTCTTTGTTAAAATTTTCTTATAGCAACAACAAATGGAAAAAATAAAATTAACCATCTACTCTTGAGTTTATCGATTCAGAAAATCAGCCCACGTGTAAACTGTTTACGAAATATATAAAATATCAGAGGAGACGAGAGCACAAGCCAATGAAGTTTTTAAAAATATCCTAGGTAAAACCGATGGTAGAATTTTGTTTTAATTGCATAAGCATTGATGGAAACTGCATCTGCTTGATGTTCTCCATAAACGTGATTTTAGTCTTGAAAATTGGAGTTGTTTAATTCCGACGCCGACAAGTTTAATTTTTTGCTCTTGCTCAAAACAAGTTTTCCTTACACCTATCGGTGTTTTGATGAATACTCGTCAGTCTAAAAGCCGCTCAGATACAGATTATTTCATTGAAACATAAATGTAATAACTAGAATAGAGATTCAGAATGCTGTTTTTGCTTCTAGTTAAGTTAAAAATGTGAAATTTTGGCTAATAATTAATCTCCCACTAACAGTTGTTGTCTTCTCTCAACCATTATTTTGGAATTAAAATATCTTGCGTATTATTGTGTAAATATGGAGTTGTTCATTGTTGTCTATAAATGAGTTATTCATGCTTTTATACGCATGAACTTAATTATATTTTCCTGCACAAATATGCCAACAATTTAGCAACTTTCGATTTTATACAATCCAATCGTATACTTACTGTATTTACCAGTATATAAGCCTCGAAAAAGCCTTGATTCGACGAAATAGGCAAACAAGCTCTTGCATCAGTCTTTATTAAGTGAGTTCCGATACTATCATCAGAATGTCACCGTGAGAAAATCAATTGGGGTACTGAGTCAGTGAATCAATTGATCATTTATTGATTTCTTCCTTCCGTTGAAATGCATGCAAACAACTAAAACTGCATCATAATATAGAGAAGAACCGATTTAAAAATATATATCCGACGTCTCTTGGACCATTAGGGCAGACGCAATTCCTGCCACATTTTTAACCCCTCTAAAATGGCCATTCTACTAACTCACCGCACTAACTTGGCTTTCCTTCCCGGTATTGAATTTTCCCACTTCCGTATCCATTGCATCTCTAAGCTCTTGAAGGAATAAACTTGAAGGCCTTCGGCTTTCTCGGTGAACATGGGACCGGCTTTAAGTAAAGGATTCGATTCATTACTAATAGAATGTTTATGTTCAAAGTGCCATCAAAGTGTAAGATAATACAGTTAACCTAATACAGATTGGGTTTGGATGTTCTATAATATAGATACGTGTGAGTGGGATAATAAAATTAAAATCACGGAATGCCACTGCCTTACATTTGCTCCATGCTCATTTTTACACTCGAGTACATTATTTCATATTATTCTTAATGGAGTTTTGGCTGTAATTCGGATGTAAAAACAGTGCATTGTAAACGGTTTTTAACCTACAGAGGAAGCAAGAAACTTCTCAAAAGCAAAATATCCAAGTTTGAATAAAACAACACCGTATTTCCTTAGGCATTAGATTTTTTTCCTCAAAATTTACTTCAACGTACATATAATCGGTTGTATTATGCTACTACTGAATGCAAAATACAAATGTAAGAGAAATAGGTAAATAAAAATTAATACATTAAATTCTGTGCAAGAGAGTAGATATGCATTCACATTATGCTAAATATACTCTCCCCTTCACTATGGTTTCCCTACTTGTAGCAACATCTTTATGTATTCCTCGCTTTAGAGACCGCCATTGCTATAAAAAGAAGGGGTAAGCATTCCCCGCTACGACGCGACTCATGCTGGATAGGGAAAGAATTATTCCGATTCTTTTTGTATCAAAGCATCACAGCGATAGGAGCGCGATGTTATCTTATACCTTTTGACATACACAGTTGCGAGGTTCTTGTTTGTGCTAACATTGAGTAAGAAAGGCACAATGAGAGATGGCGTTGGAGCCGTCCGTAGGCATCCCCTTTAATCGACCCAATGAAAAGAGCCGCACTGCGTACTCGTGGAACATTAACGCGACCTCACACAATCTTTCCTCGTGTAACACCCGTGAAAAATAGCTGTGGATGAAGTGGGGTGAGATGAAGGTATGGATCACTCATGAAATGGAGAAATAATTGCGTATGTGACGAGGATAATTATTAAACTTACTGAGAACTACACGGGAAAATTACAAATGGCTAAGTTTCCACGTACGGAAACGATTTTCATGAGATAGATTCAAGAAGTAAGTCCTCACCTCAGCTAATAAGCGCTCAGCCATATTTTTAGTATTGAACACACATCAAATGACAGAGTCACACCAATGAGGTGAAAATAGAAAACTGTGTATTACTTATAAGCATAAAGGTTACGCATTGAATAGAATCCTAAGTCAAAAATGAGAGATTTACTTTACGATTTTACACATGTTGACGTACTGGCAATAATAGACCTCTGAGCGTAAGCAAAATGTACCGTACATGAAATCCATCTCTTTTATGGTACAAGTGTTTTCACTACCAGAGGAAATCAGTCTTCATCTGTCAAGTTACAACTTCCGATAATCAGTATATTTTACATGACGGCTTGAAGAGCTTTAGAATGTTGCAGGACTACCAGGGGATTTCGGCATCACAGCTAAATGATTTCCATTGGGACATTATTCTCGCGGCCGTTAGGCAATTTGATCAAAGGAAACATGCCTAGAGAAACCCCCTGACTCCTTTTGGAGAAAGTTCGCGAGTTTTGAGAATATTTTATCACTTAACTTTCATTGCCATGAAGTCTCAGGTATCATGAGACACAATAAAATTAAATTTAGTTGGTTCATACGAAGTCTGTCATAAATAGCAGCCAATATACGCGTAAAGTTATGAAATTAGATCACCCAAGACAGCTTGTTCCAAGAAAAAATCAAGACGTACTACTTATTGACAATTCATCGTACAATATTTACCTAAAAGTACTTATATGATGACCTTCTTTTCTACTTATCTTTCGATAGTTTAATTTAAGAAATAGTATGTTCCTCTGATTACTAATGTCTTTGGTCTATGTTCCAACTTTTTTCGTTACTCTGAGATTTTTTTAAAGAAACAATGGATCATACATTAGTGTAAATTTCTCGGGCTAGCCCGTGAAATTTACACTAATTTAATTCGCCGGGAAAGTGTAAAATCATACAATGGATCATACACTTTCCCACAAAACAATGTCTCAGAGGAGGATTTTATTTTCATAAGAACAGGCCCTACGTTTTATTAATTAGGAATGTCAATCATAAAAATGAACTACATGTATAATTTGAAAACCTCATTTCCCTTTTTTAACAAAGGATACAATATAAAGGTGTTGCCTGAAAAGATATTTGATTATTTAAAGAGCAATGAATAATTCATTGACATTATGTTGCCACTTGTTAGTTAGCCACTTGTTCTTTTAAATTTGCATAAAATTAGCAGGAGAAAACTCATGGTGTTTCATAATGTCCCAATTGTGAGCTTTAGGAGTGGCCACATGCAGTATGAGGCCCAAATTTAGTGAATACAAAATACCTTGATGATATCTGCAAACAATGTACCATATGTAATATAGGACAAAGAGAACCCTCGATATTACAATGAAATGACAACATATTCCCGATTTTACTTACATTACGCGACAGTGAACAAGAAAAGTCTCACCCACACTGAACACTTTATGTGCAAAATCAAATGAAATATTTAATCGCAAGGAAATATCACATCTTAATTTCTTATCTTAATGATCCCATATTTTTCTTAATCATCACTAAATTAGTAATTTGGTGATGATAAAGAAAACTTTTGGAAAAATTAAAGATATTTTGATGCTGAAGGTGAGCCAAAAAAACACCACTTTGGGGGTAGAATGAGATTTACTCATTGAATAGGGCATGCTAGCGTCTTATAACAAAATACTTTAATAGTTTCTTTAAGTCGCATGCGCATATTTTTCCGTGAAAAATCCGTCATACCCTCCTGGCTGGGAGACAAATTCAAATAAAAAAGATTAAAAAACAAAAATATTATTACTCACAGGCTTAGGAAAATATTTCATATTTTGCGTATGGTTTCAACATAAAGAAAAGGGAGAGAAAGGGAAAGAGAGTCTCTTACAGAGCTGATCCTTTTTGGCCGGGTAAAGAAATATAATTTACGCCAAGCATTGGCCTTAATGTTAAAAGAAAGTTTTACGCAAGTAAGTAATTTTCAGGATTTCACTCATACCCAGAATTTTTTTATAGTAATTATGAAATAAATTCTCCATGCTAGTTTGGAATAAATGGCGTCTAATAATAATGCGCATCAGATATGAAGGTCTTATAAACTTACTAATAAGTGAATCAGAAACAAAGAAGTCCAACGAAGAGTTGAAGAGAAAAGACGTGAAAAAACTCATAGATTTAAGAATTTTTGGAATTGGCGTTTTTTATTTAAAAAATATTATGAAATAGTGCACCACAGAATTCAGCAACGGAGGTAAAAAATGAAAATTGTTGATAAAACAAGATAAACTCAAAAGTGGAAGTTCTCCTAAGCAGAGTATGTACAACTACATGCTATCAATCTACAGCAAAAAAATAAAAATTTTTGAGATTTTTTGGCATTTTCGAAAAAATATATTTTTTTTTTTCAAAAAAATAATTTTGAAGAATACAGCAAGGTGAATTGGTTACTTATTTTCAAACTTTTAATATTATTTGAATGAGAAAATTGTATATTTTAAATTAAAGGAAACAGCATCAAAATATCTTGAATTTTTCAAGAGTTAGAGCATTTTTATAAATTTACCGAAAATTGCGCGTCGTAAATTGCGCCCGAGGCGCCATTCTTGTCAGGCTGTATCTCGGGCCTGGAATTTTTTTGGACCAAAAAAATGAAAAATGTGATGCACTTTGTCTTAAATTTTAACATGTGTGAAATTCAATAACTTCCAAGACTATGAAGGTAAGACTTTTTCTTTCCCTGCCTTAATTGGTGTGGACTCTCCCTTCTAGTTATTGGCTTGAGATTTGATCTCCAGACATTAGTCTTGCTTATATTCGTCACAATTCAAATAAAATTAGGAGTACTGGAATCCAATAATCTACGTCCAATAAAGATAAGAGCGCCAAAAACGAGGTCATTTTGAAATGAAACTATGTGAGGCGTGGTTAAAAGATAAGCCACGAATATTAACATGAATGCGTCCATCCAAACAACGAAAAATATCCATTAAAGAAATTTTTTTATTAAAATTAAAAATTAAAAAAAGGTTTTTCTAGCAGCATTAAGAACGTAATTCATAGTCTTGAGCAACAATTAGAAAAATTTAATTATCTTAATAGTGCACTACGAATATTGACCAAGAGATAAGATATGATGATGGTCTAAGGAGATGACACAAACACAATCGACGTACTTTTGACAAAATAAAATTGAATTTACTGAAACCAACATTGTTAATTAATGGAAATACACAGCTCAACCAGTTTCTTTGAGTTTACTAAATATAAAAATTAGTTTAGATATTACTTTGATAAAGGCCAGAAGAATATAACAAAGAACAGTGAGTAACATACTTTGCTCTTTAATGGTCCGTGATTTTACTCTGTGAAGGTTACTAAGTCATTAAGAGTCAACCTTTTGTTTTTAGTCATCCACTTGTAGACATCCAGTACAATATTAAGTTTAAAATATTCATATTTTTGACGATAGGATGCCAGGCAAAATTTTTGTATAAATGGACGATGATAAAATAGCTTACCTACTTCTGGCCAAAATGAAAATACTTCTGAGCAAAATGAAAAGTTTTTGCGGTAGAATAGGTACTTTTGTGACCATTAATTAGATAACAAAGGTACATATTCTATTTAATGTTCACTTCATACACTTTATTTATTACGATTTTGTCATAAAAGACTTTTCATTTCCCTTTCTATTCCATCTTCGGAAAATCAGCTTCAGTTCACTAGTTCAATACATTCATACAAATCGCTCCACATTTCTCCTCGAATTTTTTATTTATTGACAATAGAATCAAAAATTGGAAGTCAAAATGGGATATTTAATGTACCAATGAAGAAATACTAAAGGTAATGCACATATATGAAGCGAATTAGAAACGAAGATGTCCAACGAAGTGTTGTAGAGAGAAGACGTGTAACAAAAGGTCTCAGTAAAGGATTAGGAATGGATACTTAATGCTTCCTAACAGTCTCTTAAATAAATAATGAACAGATAAATGGAGAAGACGGTTAATTGAGATTGATAAAAAGCGGATTATATCTTATATACTAATGGAGTGTTAAAACTAAGACTACAGAGGACTGCAACGGAGGAAGAGATCGAATAGAAGACTGCTTATCTTAAGAAAACTTATCTTCGGATATATGACTCGGGATGATGTTGGAGGTTCTCATCAAAATTTTGCAAACTGAATTACAGATATTAATTTTTAAAGAGCAAGGGGACATTTTATTGATGAGAAAGTCAAACTTCTACATGATGAATCATAAATCCTTCACATAAAGATATATATACCCCGATGTATGAACCGTAATGAGTTCCCGAATGAGCACCGTAATTAGTGCTCAAATCTCTGCTCAACATTCGAATCAGATATAAGATTAGAAGCAAATCCACGTTACCCACTAAAGGGGAATTAGTTATATTTACAGAGAAAAATCTTTCCCCACTGAACCACCGTTTTTCACGTCGGGCTCAAGAAAGATACTCGGGACTCTAACGACTATAACTCAGGCGTCCTATTCTATATTGAAAATTCATGGGTTCTCAAAGAAACAACTTATTTATTGTACATTGTATAAGGTTGGCCAAGTTGGCATGACTAATTGAGGCATACCGTGTGGACTTGGAAGATTTTTTTCTAATTCCATTCTAATTAAATAAATTTCTGCCCCGACGAATTTCACTACAAAACTTACCATCAAATGTTGACTAATCAGAAGGCAACGTTACTTTGCATCCATAATACAGTTTTATACATGCACAATCCATACTGGCATTTTGAAAATCCTCTTAAATATTGCTACATACGTTTATAAAGTCGGGTAAAGAAGTTCGACTGGATAACCCTGACGATAAAGATGAGATGAATTACTTAGCCAATAAAGTTGGTTAAATTCATCATCGGCTTGCTCTGAAATTGTTTTTTTCATCATGAATAGCCATTAGTCCATTCATCGGCGCCAAATTCGCGGCCGTGTTTACACTGTAAGAATGGCTGGTAGGGGGGGGGGGAGATCTTATTTTCTCTTTCACGCTAGACCCTTGCAAGATACATATTTACTCTTCTATGGCTGTCGGAGCATTATAAAAATTCCGATTTTAAAAGGTTGAATACTTTCTAATAAATAGGTCTGGAAATAGCCCATATAACGCGGAAGAAAAATGTCACTGATGAATCTTTGATCAAGACAACTCTAGTATTGACATTAAAAAAATCAAATTACACCTTAAGACTAGCTAGGCTCATTCAGAAGGGTTTGGCACACGTATTCCTCGCCTTGACACTTATACGAACACGCGATCTCAAAAAGTTGTAATAAAAATATCTTGGCCCAAGTAAACAATACACGATGCTGAAAAACACGGCAGAGAGCCTTGTTTTAACGAAACAGCATAGATTTTCACCGAAGATAAAAAAGTTCCTTACTTGGATTAAGTATATAATTTTCTTACAACTCTAATATGGTAAAGAACCGTCGCGTCGTCCACGTTCACCGAATAGATATCCGTATCGTGTCCTCTCGTCATACTCTTACTAATCATTTGATTTTAGGTGAAATTTGAAATCATGTAATACCATAGCTAGTCCTGGTATCCTCATAAACTGTCACAACGAGCAAACACCACATTGTGTTATTACTTTACTGAAAACTTCGTGGGTAAAGTCATTAAACGCACGCTTTGGAGTAGTTTATTAAGTTTCTCCGCCCAACAGTGTTGAGCAGTCTTGAGAAATTCTCTAAAGCTCGCAAAAATCCACGGCGTAGGGTGACTTCACGGCAGCTTAAATGGTTAAATAAATTGGCGAAATATTGAGAGATTCGGGTCCGAATCCCGGTCAAGGTGAATTATATTTGCACAGAGGAATTCTGAATTTCTTCAAATGAATTGAATGAGTGACAAAATAATGTCACAGCAGTATACTAAGCCCTAACCTGACTGTCGAAAATCACAACTTTGGCACACGTTTCACGAACCCACGTCCATCAAAATCTGGAATCACACGATGAAATCAGCTAAATGAGCGGCTATAAGAGTTCCGTATCAAGCGGCAGTATCTCAGCAGGCCGGCGACTGTTCGTCTACTCTGCGAGGTAGACAAATGAAGCTCGTGTTCCGCCTTCTGAAACCAATTGCTTACTGCAAAGGAAAGTCCCCTTGGGAGTACAATGGAGGACGTATGCTGGGGAGTGGAGGGAGCGAGCCCCTTCCTCATTCCACCTCCTGGCCACAACAGACACTCATACTCTCGCACCCTCCATTCATGCGGCACTACCTCTTCATGAACTGACTTCCCCTCCCCATGTTACGTAGCTGAGGGGAAATCCGTTCGGCGTTTGCGCACTCAAGAGTCCCCTCAACGATTCCCCTCATATTCCTCCCCCTCTCAACCCGTCTCCCAATCGTCTGCCTCCTGCTCTCGTCACTGATGACGATTATTTCCCTGATTTTCTTCCAAGCCATTTCCAACCCTCGGGACAGCAATATCTCTAACGTTTTAGGTATTTTCTTTAGGTCTCAAGCACCTTTGTAGTTTATTTTACTCCGGTTGTAACTAAGTATGAAAAAATAGGCAAACCGATCCAAATAAATTTTGTCACAGTGGAAGTTGCCTATTTTTTCATACTAAGTTATGTTCCGATTCCACTCCATCAAGCCTGAAACCACAGAGTATACTCTGATTGTCTTCGTGGACAACTGATACTTCAATGAAGAGAGGTTAACCTCACTCAAGTTTGAGTTCTGTTTACTCGGGTGTTTCCCCCGTTGCTTCATTTTAACGGACAACAGTTTCGCCAACGTTACAGCTAGCGTCGTCAGTTAATGAAAATGAAGTAATGCGGGGAAAACCCGAATAAACGGAACTCAATAAATCACCGCGGAAGCCCCCGTACCAATCTCACTCAAGTTTGTTATAAAGGTGAGCATTCACCATTATAAATTCATAATTGTAATAAAACTTACTTAATCCATCTCTAGTTGCCTTCCGTAAAGAGTAATTATAGGCTCAAATTCACAAGGAGTGACTTAATTATTTAATCAATTATTTTAAACAAAAGTTTGTATTTCTAATACAAAAGTAGGGGGTTTTGCTGAAAAAAAGAGTTAACGATAGCTCCCTACGTACTACACGTTATTCATACCATACTGCAGAAACGTAATATTTTTATTATCTATTGACATAGAAAAATTTAATTAATTATGAAGTATTCAACTGAGGGTATTTGAAGCATTGTTAAAAAAAGTTTTCATCACATCATGGAAATAATCTTCTAAATTCTTCGTCCTGAATCATCCTTAGTAATCTGAAACGTAAGGTTGTTGGAAACGTAAGGTTGTAAGGAAAGTTGAAGGGCCGTATCGCCAAATGGTGCACGTCTCCTCAAATTCCTTCCGTTTCTCGCATTAGTTCTCCCCACTCGGGCGATACGCGGAGAGAGATGTTTTAATAAGGCTTTGAAAAGCATCGACTCAACTTTCAATGACATCCGAAAAGATTTTGTCATTAAAATTAAATCCCGAAAGCGTTAATGAGTAGTAGAAGTAGAAAAAAATTTTCCCTTCCTAAATCTCCACCCTTCTCACCACATACATTCCACTGAAATCATTTTCCTTATTCCAAAATTCCACGCTTGCCTCAAGGGCAAGCAAGATGTAATGGGAAACCCTAAATTATAAATGAATGATTACAATTAATTGCGTTTTGTACTTTTTTCAGGGCGAAAATTAGATATTTTATGTATGAAATGGTCTTAGTCAAAAGTTGTTCACATAGAACTAACGATCCATAATGCGTGTATTTAAAGTGAGCACAGTACCCATGTTTTCATTTTTAAACTCGACAACATGTTTTGGACCGCAAAACTATTTTTCAAATTGTATGAACTCCTGGTCGTCTCACATGAATTTTTCCAATCTGCCAATTATCAAATCCACTGAAATTTTACCATATTGCTATTTTATTTACTCTTCTGTCGTCTCTAATTTCTCCTCACCAACCGTATTTAAAGTCAGTAAAATGTGACCTATCCCCTAAAATTGTCCCTATCCTATTCCTTCTGTTAATGATTAGTCGATTCAAATGAAATCGCATTCAGGATGAAAATTAAAGAATGTATCCCACGCGGTAGAAAAGGGTGTTTTAACTCCTACGATCAGAGATACAATTATCATGTGATCTATTAAAATACTTTAGGAACTAAGAAATGGGAATATTATGCCTCTCTTTCGTATCCATATAAAATTATATATCAGCACTCCTGCCGCAAAATGCCATTAAAAATGAGCTATAGTTTGAAACAAACTTTTGAAGCGCTACAACAGAAATTTATGAAAATCAATTAAAAAAGTAGTAAGAAATAAAACCTATGGTAGATCAGTACTAGGAATTTAACAGGAAGCTAAGCTACATTAACAATAAAATTAGGGAACCCTTCGGTAATACGTTGGGGGCTTAAATAGATATCGCGGAGCTATTTCGGCGTCCTAATCAAATCTCTTGATCATATTCTTTGAAAGACATGAAAAGCTGTGTAAATTATCACCCCGCACTCATTTTGAGAATTTTGTCAAGTAATTAGATTTTTATGACAATATGTCTTCCTCTAGTAATGGGTACGTCTCCATGGGGCTTTATTGCTAACTGAAGTGATTTTTTGCGATATTTCGGCGAATACTCACGAAAATTATTTTATAATTATAATGATTGAACTCAAATGTACAGCCTGTACCATTTTTTACGCATTTTATTCTTTCACGCCACATTTCCATCCTTCGGACATGTTTTTCCTGGGTGGACTATTTATCCGGCGAAATAAGCCAAAGGATACTCACAAGCCATATCCAACGTGCGTGCCAACGATATCGCGCCTGTAACCCACGGTTACACACTCCTTCTTGCCAGCAAAGATAGCTAAATCGTTAGACACAAGATTTACTGTCATTTCAACTATCGTTTATATGGATTAGTGCTAACTTATTAGTACCACGACTGGGCTTAACATAGATCAAAATCCAGTTATCCGTGGCTGGAGGCTGAAGGCTATTACTCACGCTCCAATTTATAGCTTCCACCACGTCTATGTACCCATCACACTATTTACTCCTAGCTATGGCTACATAAGCCCTTCCATCTTTAAGATCACATGCTCCACCTCGACCTTGCTATAAAACCTCCCCCAAAAGATGATAACTGCCAACAGCCTACTACGCACATGACGAGTCGCCGTCAACACCACGTCGTTTCCTGTACTTATTCACTAATTATATTTACATAGATGCCTCTCGTACTCTGGTGAAAATATAAAATGGTTGACTGCACTTGAAAAGTTTATTTTTAATTTGATTAGTTTAATGAAATAAATTTAATCTTTTTCTTTATTATTTATGAGAACGGCATCTCACTTATAACTAGACTCCTCTAATATGCTTCGAAATATTTTCATTCTAAACGGGAGATTTCGAAATAAATATATCCATCTCTCGTTACGCACTAATCCTAACATACTTGTGAAATGGAAATTTTTGCAACTTAGGCGCTGGTCCAGGCATATGTTAGGGATCTCTTAACCCACTATGGACGAGCAAGTCAAATTCTTTACATTTCAAAATCATTGAAATATTTGATTTTTAAGAGGCATTTCCATTTAGTGCTGCGCTAGACAGAATTGTAATGCTTCGGATTAAGTGTGTGGAAATTTTTGTCTCTTTCAGCGACATACCTTGCGCAACTATTATTATGAAAATTATTATTTTAAATTAAACATATTCAATGAAAATACGTCACCATTCAACATAAATGTTATTATCAAATAAATTGCAATTTTTATATGCTTAAATAGCACTTTTTAATATCTAATATAGTAGCAATATTTTTTTCATGCTAATGTTTCAATTCTGTCCATAGAGGGTCAAACATTGATGAACAGCAGGGAATGGATTTGTTATTTTTCTCAATATATAACAATGAGGCTTTAAGAAACATCTCTAAGGAAACGCCGCGGAGATAAAGAGATGCTATTTTTATATCCATCCAGCAAAGTGAGGTACATGTATTCTTTTCAACATTTTTAGAAAAAACAAGCCAATTTTGACAACCAGCCATTTATGTTTCGCATAATTTAGCACTTCTTCTCTCTTCCTCCGGAGAGCGCAACGCAATGAAAAATGCAAATACGCTACAATGGGGTGATTCATGATTTATATTGTTAACATTTAGAGGTCGTTCTAATACAATAATGTCCAACTTTCCCGATTGAAGGAGAAAAACTCCATAGTTAGGAGTGACGCGCCAAATTTCATTCATTTTGGTCCAAATAACATTCCATTTGACGAATGTACAACCATTTTTCATAAATAACACATTTTTGCGACATCTTCTTCCGCGCGCCCCACACACAACACCACGGAGGGTGCGCGAGGGCCGCAGTCCCAGTCAGCTGATTCCTCCCGCGCCCTATAAGGCCATACGTCATAGGCCCTAGTGTTCTATAATAACCGCAATATCCTATGAAAACAGTGTCTGCATACTCAAAAGCAATAATATAATCTGTCTTCCCAATCTAGATTGATAAGACCAGAATGCCTGTTATTTAAGAAATACATGGAAAAGAGAAAGTTGGAGTGTTATTTTCTGTGAGCTGATATAACCTAAAAATTACACCCGACACCTTTATAAACTACAACGGGAAAAAATAAAAAAAAATTAAACAAATTTGGCCAATTAAATGAAGAAAGTGATAAAGTTTTCTCGCGTTATCATCCGGGTCAGGATGGTCATTACTGCTAACGTTTCGATGCCCTTCTCTGCCATCTTCATCAGGGCTAATAATGGACCTTCTGTCGTGCCTGGTTTATATAGCTCCGATATGGAGGTCGTCTCCTCTGATTGGTCAATTTTTGGCTCCATTTTTCGTCTTAATCTTCGCATTTTTTGGAGGATAGTATTCCATGTTCTGCTCAGATTATAACCCGTGTATCTATCATTGTGTTTTTCGAGAGTCGTAATTAATTTCCTCCTTGGTCAGCCGTAAATGTAATTGTAAATGTTTCCACATACATCGGAGAAACTGACAGAACAATTGAAACCAGGATTTCTGAGCAAAAGCGCCGCATCAGGCTTGTATATCCGGAGAAATTTGTCGTAGCCCACCACACCATCCAAAAAGATTGTGCAATCCATTTTGATGAAGCTAAAATCCTCTATAGGGCAAATGGATACTGGGAAAAATGAGAAGTAAAACATACCATATGTATGTTAACCCTACATTGTTATATCTACAGATTTGGTGGTATACTCAACATAAAAAGATGCCCTTTTCTATAAAAGCTTTCTTACCACAAAATATTTAAAATGCCTCCTTTAATTGATTACAATGGCTCACTTTTCATGAAATCAGTTTACTTCAGTATGGGATTATGCCACATTTTAAGGTAGAGATAGTAAGATGTTGTTTCGACAAAAGACTCAATAGTGAATATAATCTATTGAGCACTGATTTCAAATTTTCTCATTTAAAGTTTCATTCACATCATGGTAAACCAGACTCCTTACTTTGCAACATCAAGCAAAAGTTAAGAAAAAGCACAATCAGGAAAAAAATTTCTTCCAGGCTGTGAGTGAGTCAACCGAGGAAACCTGGAAAATGTGTATTTTGCATTCAGTAGTGGTTTTAACGAAAATGTAACATTTAGCACTATTTGTTTTATCAACATTAAAAATACTTAATAATTTATTTCTGAGACAAAATAAACCTTAAAAATAATCAAATAAAGAAAATCTTTGGAGGAAAGCCAGGAAAGAAATTTTATACATATATCATGAAGGGATATAATATGTAATATTATGTTAATTCTCATAGTAAAACATTTCACTTGTTACTCTTGTTAGGGACTTATGTGGAGAGAAAACAGCAGACAGAAAGGAACGGGATATTTGGAAAATCTTCATTTTAATCACTGTTGATATTCAAAATATTTGGCCAAGAAATACAGGTAGATTTTATTATTAAAAATCCTAAAACTAGTTCTAGAGAGATGAGGCACTGGTTATTATGATAGCATGAGTATTACTCTAATGCGTCAAGCGTTTGCTGGAAGAAGGACATTTCCATTTTGTTATGAACTTGAAGTATCCCTAACATCTATGACACAGATATATATGACTATTTACATAATTTTATTTAGACCTCAAATCAATCAAATCATTATTTTAAACGCCTCATTATTTAATCAAAATAAAGCTACTAAAGTGACGTAGTTAATTGATAGACAATTGGAAAAGTTATATGCATAACATTCCTAAATAACTGCCAGGTTGATGCCTTGTCTTCGTTCATTGATAACTAAGTGTGCCGATCCCTCACACCAAGAAATTTGGCAAATATCTACCCAATATGCACTTTTCATTGATTTAAGGAATTCCCTTCGTTCATTAATCTATCCGATTAAGTCACAATCTTTAGTCCTTCCTTTAGAACGTTTTCCTACTCCTTCAATTTTTTACCACCTTTTACTATAAAAAAAATATATATGTACTAAACAAAATTATTTAATTTTATTTACTTCGGTTAAAAATTGTTATCAGAACAGTGCTATGAACAGTGCCTAGGATGTGTCAGTATGAACATAGCTAGAAATTTCATCACTTACGGCTCATTAGTAATCTCTCATCCATCATATATGTATTATTTATGATTTTATTTAGGCTCCCATTTAAAGTTTGCATAAACGGAAATTGTTTTGTTTTATCATCGTAAATGCCTCACTCCTAGGAAAGAGTAGTTTTAGAATTTTTAGGAAACTATCTTATAGGTTATGTACCTGATAAAATAGAGAATAAATGTAACAAATAAGGATTTAAATAACCTAAGAAATATCATGAGTGGAGCCCTAAATATCATGGAGTAAATATCTATCCATTCAAATACATTCCCATTGAAAAATATGCCAATATATTTTTTACTCCAATTGTAAATAGTCAAATTTCAATTAATAGGCAAATTTCTAAATAAATGAACAAGTCTGATTATTATCGATAGAATATAAAAAATATGATCATTAACAGTTTTTGAAATTCTAATAAAAATATATGGAACAAATACCACGTTTCACAACCTCTAACGTCTCGACTTCTCTTATCAATAAGATTACATAGCATGATCAGGTCAAAAAAGACTGCACGTAACTAGCACTTTGGAGGCAGTAAAACGGGTACGATAATACTCCGAGCTTATACACCAAAGGGGTACGAAAACCCGCCGGATGATGGATCCATTGTCCATTGGCGTTTGCTGCGCCCTGATTTCTACACAAGTGAAACTCCATCCCGCTCTTATTTATTCTGGGGCAGAACGGTTATCTTCCATCGCATGCATCGCACAACTCAACACTATCCGCTTCAAGAAGCGTCAACAGTCCGTAAACTACCACCCGTTGGAATTTCCACGCCGGCACGTGGAAATAACAACATGTACAGTGAATTGAAACTGATTACTCGGCAATTTCTCCGGACCCAAGCTTTCAGAATTTTGCTGAACCCATACACAATTAAGTATATCATCATTCACTCCCGTTCTCTCCGTGATGGTATTTCAACGCTCTCACTCATCCAATGTGCTCTTGCTATTCGCTATTAAGGTTCTACGATTGAAGTCTTTTTTGCCAGGACAACGTCGCTTTCGGAGTGATTTTACAACATTTGCATTCCGCCTGCTCTCTTTTCCAAGCCCCTCATTTTATGATTTGAATGGGTGAATACTGAAGCTATTATTACACGGTAAGTTTTCACGGTATATCTATTTGTTAATAAAAATCCTCCGACCTACCATTGATTTGGTTTTCCAGCTAAAGTGTAACAACATTTATACCTAGCTACTTTGGATACTTAATAAAAAAAGATCGTGATCGAAACCGATACATATACCTCCAGTTGCAATAGTGTAAGAAGGTATATATATATTATTCACATGCATCACTATTGTACACTTGAGAAAACTAAACCGGGACCCCAACAGAGGTGAATCACCACCACTTAGCACCACATCCCATTTTTAAACATGACCTACCTCTCCTCCTCTCGTCCGTTTTCCCATGTAACTAATCCCCAGCCCCCAGATTGTGAGTTGCATGTATACATATTTCCTCTAAGGCTGAAAAAATATTTTATTGCACCTAATACTAGCTTTACGGGTGTAAGTGGTTGTGCAGTGTCATTGAAATGCTTTTTCTTTACTTCCAGTTATAGTTAAATCTTTCTCCAGTATTTGTTTTCTTTCAAGCTAATTTTCCACTGTAGATGTCAGCGCACTAAATATTTCATTTAGGGCAATCCAAAATCTTTCCAGTTCGTGCAATTTCAAAGCATATACAATGATTTAAATTGTTTCATGGACGAGGGTATCGTGAAAAAGTTTACTTGTTGTACCATGGAACTAGGACTTTACCCTTGCTAATAACATAAGAATTCCAGCAACGACATCTAGCCTTGTTCTTTTGAATTCATTATTAATTTTCACAAGTTTTCCACACCAACCGAGAGGGTATTGCGGTTGCATACATACATTTTGCTGACCTCCTTTTAGGTGAAATGATATCCTTTCCAGCAAAGTCAAACATACTTGATTACTGCCTACGTGAGGATTTGCCAATTTAAAGTGCGGGTCATTGACATCTTCGTTCATCTTTAAATTTTTCAATTATAATTAAATTTCAGCATATTACGATTGTAATTTACTAAAATACTCGTCATTGTTCATATTGAACTGTAAGGAATCGAAACAATTGGTGGAAGGAGTTTCATTCGACGGAGGAATTACATCACTCGAAGTGGTCTCCACAAATCATTCAGGTAGGCATCGGGTTGTATCTGAAATTTCCTACCACCACCCCAATATGAGCCCGAGCCTATAAAAAGTGAGGTCAGTACTCTAGCAACCGTACCTCGATGATTCCTCCGCTATAAACCAGCTAGTTTTATGCCATGACAGAGAATTGTCGGGAATAAAAATGTGTAAGATCTTACTTTGTCCTACCATAGTTACATCTTTGACTCATTTTCGAATGAAAACCTTTTTCCTCAAGGACAGGAAATATTACGTAATCGGCAATATGGGCTATTTTCAGAAAGTGATTTTGGTTACCACTTTAAAAATATTGCATTATGGACTGTAATATACCATTTTATATCAAACATATTAATAGTATAAAATAGTATAATAGTTCTCCATGCTTGACGTCGAGTATTTATTTTACAAATTTTTCTAGCTCTCGGCTTATATAATGGAAGAATTTGTTTTTCGTTACATTGAGGTACTTCTGAAAATACGTAGGATCAGTCCTACTATGATCATCATCATCAAAAACTGAAGGTTCTTTGTTGTCCCTTCTAAATTATTCTCATTACATTCTACTTTTTCTTGATTAGTTAACGGCAGAAAGAGGTGAATTGTTTGAGAAGAGGTTCATAGGAACCCTAGTCGGTGATTCTCTTCTAAGGGAGGCCAGATAAAGAGGGGTAATTAGGCACTCAGAACTCTTAGTATCCTGATTACCAGGAGCCGGAACGATAAAAGGGACGTGAGAGAAAGTAGGCGAGTGCTTGAAGGAGCCGGCGAATGGCCTTGGAGTGTAAGGCCTCAACTGTGCTCGACGGTAATTTTCCTCCCGTCGTCAAAGCATATCACTCATTTTCATAAACAGAATTATCAAAAAGCACATGCCAATATTTCACTTTATAAAAACGTTTTGGTCGCGTAAGTCAATGAAAATTAACCAGTGCAAAACTACCAGCATGAAATCATTCGACTTTCAAATTATCTGGGATCGAAGCCTAAAGTTATCTAATACACTCTCTTCAAGAAACCATAGAATAGGATGTGTGAATAGTCAAAGTGTTTTCAACTCATGTCCTCCAAATGAATTGTTGGGAGCATGGTTTCCTTCTTATTAATAATACGAGCAATTAGGCGTAAATAACTGCTGAACTTGTTCTTTAAATTTTCTTGAAATGCTTCTTATGAGAAGTCGTGCACTAAAATCCAACAGAACTGAAGAGAATGTCTATATTTTATAGTAATGATACTTATTAACTTTTATAAGGCAAACTATTGAATCACATCCTAATTAGAGTACGAAAAATGGACGAGAGAAGAATTTTACGAAAATCTCGGGGAAATATAGAAGAGTCGGTGTTATACATATCAGATATGGAGATCATATTTATAGAAATAAAAGAAAACTATAGTTTTTCGGTGGAGATAGAGGCAAATTGGAAACCTCGTTAAATTGGTACTAGAGGACCGTGATTCCTCTAAAAAAAATTGATTTATGGTCGCCAATAGAATACAATTCTTATAAAAATGCTTGTGAAAATGTGTAGCTAAAGGCAATATACCTACCAAATACGGTAGAAATCATAGGCAGAATATGTTCTCCGTGCAGGACAACTGGTCCTTTCCTCTCGTTAAAATTTGATGTCTATAAGTAACTGCTAATCACAAAAGGGAGCATTCTTCATCCCTTTTTTATGGCATCCGCTCTTAAAGCATATTTCAAAGTTCTTCTGCTCTGTGAGCGTTATGTGATAGACTGAAATATTTCACAGGTACCAGGTATTTAGATCGTGACAAAGATTCCTTATCAGTCCAAGGAAAGAAATCATTAAATGTCAAATTATACTGTCTCAGAAGAGTAATAAAGAAAAGGGGAACGACCTCATTATAGATAATCTGTTGGGTGTCCAATTAAAATGGCAGAGTGCTTTTTTAATATAAAACATCATACTTCTCAAAGACCTCATAACATCAAAAAGCGCAATTAAAAATCAGTTGACTCCATATTTACGAAGACGCTTCAACGTAAAGCAAACGCGGTGACCGAACTTAATCATGAACTATTTATAAACTAACCGACAAAATTAAGGGTAGGCTGAAAAATAACAGGACCACCTGGAATATATTTCCCTCATATTCTGTGCTCATCTTACGGCGAATGTAAAACTAGACGCTCGATACAAAGGTCTGAGCAATTAAGCACCATTTCATTATGTCATAATGTGGTAACTGCTCGAAGCTGGCAACCAGAAGTGAATCTTGACTACATCCAAGACTCAATTTATATGCCGTTCATAGTCGAGTCATATCGAGTCAATCCACAGTCGAGATGGCAAAAAAAAAATGTAGAAGAAAATATATTAACTTAACTTTGAGCTGAAAGTCGAGAAACATGCAAATGAAGGAGTTGAAAACCCTTTTGAACACTTATAAAACGAGTAGAAAGAGACAGAGCAAATGGACATAGAATCCGCCGACATCACACGATGTAAAATGACGATTTTTAAAAGTAGCGTTGAAAGTAAAAGGAAAAGGTGACATTGAAATTACAGAAATATAAGAAAAAATGTACGAGTAGGCTTTCAAAGAGATTCACGGCAGGGAAAGGGAAAAAGCGATGGCTGAATAAGTTAAAAGTACGAATAAAAAAAGGATTGAGGTTAGCGTCGTCACTTTGCTTGAGGCTCAAATGTTCCCGTGAGTAGTCCAGAGCTCAAGAGAGCCCTGCATCTCTCAATTGGTGTCCTTACTAAAAGCTCCTATCCAGAAATTCTTTTTACGATCTTATTCCCGAAGCATTCATGTTTAGCCATAGGTACACGCAAGGGTGGCTCTGAGCATTAAACTTCAAAGAAAATATCCTTAGTAAAACATAAAAGATAAATATTGCAGTGTACGAGGTGTGTTCAAAAAATAAGGTGACTTTTCAAATTTCGCGGGCAACATATATTTTATAATCAATTTTTTTGTTTTTTTTGTGTTGGTGCACATTTCTCAAATATTTTTTTACAGTTTCATCAATATAACATATTTAGTTTGTTATTGACAGATACAAATGTTAGACGTGTTTTGGTGTGCTCGGCGATTTTCTGCTATTAAAAAAATGGATGAAAGAATTTGCATCAAATTTTGTGTAAAAAATGAAAATAAGTGCTCCAAAACACTTAAAATGTTGACAATGGCATACGGAAAGTCTGCTCTGAGTAAAAAAAAATGTTTATAAGTGGTACAAGCTCTTCCAAGATGCCCGAGAAGATGCCAATGACGAACCTCGCTCTGGACGCCCCGGCACGTCAACAACAGATGAAAACGTTGATGCAGAGAAGAATATTGTTTTGAAAAATCGTCGAATCACTATTAGAGAAGTTGCTGAGGATGTTGGCATATCGGTTGGCTCGTGCCATGCAATTTTTTCGGATGTTTTGGGCATGAGACGTGTGTCAGCGAAGTTCGTTCCGAAACTTTTTAATTTTGACCAGAAGAACCGTCGCATGAGCATCGCTCAGGAGCTGTTGAATGACGTCAATGATGATCCTGATTTGCTCAAAAGGATCATAACTGGCGAAGAATCATGGGTGTATGGTTATGACGTCGAAACCAAAGCCCAATCGTCCCAATGGAAGTATCCAGGAGAACCAAGATCGAAAAAAGCACGCCAAGTTCGATCAAATGTCAAGGTTTTGCTCACTGTTTTCTTCAATTACCGTGGCGTATTGCATCAAGAGTTCTTACCACAAGATCGTACGGTCAATAAGGAGTATTATCTTGAAGTTATGCGCCGTTTGTGAGAATCAATACGAAAAAAAGTCCGGCATTGTGGAAAAACAGTTCATGGCTTTTGCATCACGATAATGCACTTGCTCACTCATCGTTGCTTGTGAGAGATTTTTTGGCCAAAAACAACACCACAATCATGCCTCAGCCACCATATTCATCGGATTTGGCCCCCCACGACTTTTTCCTGTTCCCAAAACTGAAGAGACCTATGAAAGGACGGAGATTTGCAACGATTGAGGAGATACAGACTGCATGGCTGGAAGAGCTCAAGGCTATACAAAAAAGTGCTTATCAGAATTGCTTCGAGGATTGGAAAAAGCGTTGGCACAAGTGTATTTTATCTGGGGGGATTACTTTGAAGGGGACAACTTGAATATTGAAGAATAAATAAATATTTTTTCATAAAAATATAAAGCAACCTTACTTTTTGAACATACCTTGTACATTACTGTGCTATGTGCTGTATGAAATTTTTTATTCGTACAAAACTCCTCCGTTCACGAAACCTGATTTGCCAAGGCCTTCGAAACATTGCGCAAGCGGTAAAACCCTTATTATTTTAATTTGTTTTAATTTTGTTTTTTTTTTCAGCAATATTGCTTACTATAAACAAATTTCAATTATGTTTGAAGATAAAATTCACATCAAGCCTTATACACCACAAAAAATCACCGATTGGGCGTAAATTTAGCATGAGTAGGTATGCCAAATGATTGATGGATTGTATCTTAACAAGGTATCCAATTTTACATTCATGTAGTTTTTGATAAATCACTTAAAGATGCGCTTGATTTTATGCATTTCATACACATCAGCGTATCGTTACAACCAATAAATGTGCGAGGAAAGAAGGCATTCTTGTATTCATCAGTTAGGTAGCGTTTCTCTCTTACTTTTTCCGTCACTCTATTGGAGAGTCATAGCGGGCAGTTAAAAAAATATCCTCCGCGTCGTATCGAAACTTACCAGATGGGTATGTTTTATGGAATAAAAGCCTAGCGTGTAGCTTCCGAGTCTCTAGTGGTCTCATTCTTGATTCTTTTCCGAGCTCTGTTACACTTTCAGTTTGCTTGTAGCAGTTTTTTTAACTAAGTTGAACAAATTTGTTATCTATCATTTCAATCTTTATGCCATCATATTTCACTCTCCGTCATCTATCCCGTATTTTACTCAATGTAGTACCAAATCCTTTGACGTTGTTATTGCGTGTTTTTATGTTCGAGCTCGCCAAACTGATCGTGACTGCGTCGCCCTTATCTCCCTCTAGCGGGATGTTGAGAAATGCTTTGACGGACGGTTGATGGAGATGTATGTAGTGATGAATAGATGAATGAGCGTTCCATTCGCGCTTTTTATCTCACTGAAGCCAAGCCTTATCTACATTTTTTCCGATTTACTTAGGGCTTCTATAAATCATTATATTCCTTTTCTCCATCATGAAATCATAGCGTTTATGACTTTTAATTCACTCTTCTTATCCAAATCACAAGATATCTCTAACCTCAATATGAAGCTCGTATTTTTGGAACCGTCAAAATAGTCACGTAAATTTTGACACTGAATCATTATTTTCTCATCAATTCATTATGTTTTTAGTAAAAATTTGCGCTATAGTGCGCAAAGAACTTTATCAATTTATCATTATTTCTCTAGTAAAAAATGTAGAAAAAACATTAAAATGTTCATTGACATTTAAACTCGATTATCACAATCAGGATGCACTAATATAATGTGACATGAATGAAGAAAAGTCATTTTTCTTTTATGTTTCACTAAGAAAACAATAAATATATCACCTGAATAAAATTACTTCAAGGCCTCCAATAAGTTCAAACATTTTGTCTGTATGTGCCGTTATCTCATATCTTCGCCCGAATTCCGGAAAGTGTCGGCACATGATTGAGTGACCCTAGAACATGTGCAGTAATGCATACCATTAGTTTTTCGTATTGCACTTAATGGAAAAACTCAGAATTTAGAGAAGCGACCTCCACTACGTGCTCACTGATATTCCATTTTACCGGAGGGTTTATTCCACAATGTGGTCATTGAGGCATTATGTTTGACATTTTAGGGGTACGGATTTTGGAATCTTCTTTACTTTTGTCTTATGCATGGGCAAATGGTGATCTGAGATCATCTTCAGAATGATTTATTTACTTTAAATATCACCTTAATGTTACTTGTTATAACTGTCGGACGAATACAGCACAGTTAATAATATCGCAAACAATGGAAATTTTCTCATGAAAAAATGTTTCTAAAACGTAATGACATGAACGAGAAATGATAAAAGCACCCCTCCTCTTCTTTCTGTCCAAGAACTGACATTACCAACGCCTCCGTTATCAATTTACTTGCGTTATTCCTTTGTCGAATCACTCCCACAATCAAAAATGTGGTAAAATCTTCATCTATGGACGTATGATAATCTCTCATTTTTCATGCCGAGCAAAAGACAATGTATTCAAACTAAATTTAACTATTAGAACGAGAGAAATGTATAAAATGTGGTGTAGTCCCACCTGCTTTGGGTTTTGTATATGTTCAAATACTCGAAATTGCCCTCGGTCATTACGCTCGCTATTTTACCCCAAATCCCAGGCATTTTACAAGAATCGCTTGCCCTGAGAAGGTAGCAGACAGGGAAGCTGAAGAATTGGAGTAAGGAAAAACGAGGAGGCCTGACTTGCTGATATCAAAGATTCATGACCAGAACGAAAAAGGGAAGGGACTCTTTGCTTTTCCTATGCGTGTGGGGATACGCACACCTGGGAAGATAGATGGAAATACATCGGTGCGCTTCTCTCGCCTATATTGGAGAAAGAAAAGTTGAGAGCAGAAAACGTGTGGAAAAACAGAATAGGACAGCAAAAATGTGCAATGCATGGTCCATATTGAATAATAACAGAAAAAGGTTAAGGAAATTGCTTAGAAAATGATCACTAACCCGGCAATGATTAAAAAATTGTCAAACTAGATAATGTGATATAAAAAATCAAACGATCCAAATATGCATAAGAATCTGACTAGTGTAATAAAGATCTAAACATCTATTCATTTGGTGTCCTATTTTTAATCAATAACTATATTCAACGTCTGGGCAACAGGCTTCAGATTTGTATTTAGGTAACTGTGTCATTCATCTATCCTTAGGACGACGTCAAATCACCGAAAATGACGTGACAACTTGCAAAATGAAACCCATGATAAGATGGAATACCCTATAGTACATTGAAAATGAATCGTAGGGTATATGAATAAGAATACTTTATTTTGCTTTGGGTACATCACCCCTAAGAGCATTACAAAAATTATCAAAAATAATATACAAAAAAATAAGCATTAAAAACCACAAAGAGAGTAGAAAAATATGAGAAAAACTTATTCGATATTAGCAGTAAGAAATCCAAAGTATCAATTTCGGAGCTAATTCGCAAGCAGGTACTAAGATATTTTGGCTCTGGAAACAATATACAATAAAACAAGCAATAAAAACCACAAAGAGAGACAAAAATGTGAGACAAACTTATTCGATGTTTAACAGTGAGAAATCCAAAGTAAAAAGTTCGGAACTAAAAACAATAAACAATAAAACAAGCATTACGTACCACAAAGAGAGTGGCAAACCTATTCGATATTAACAGTGATAAGTCCAAAGTAACAAGTTCGGAACTACTTCGCAAGCAGGTAATGAGATATTTTGGCTTTAAAAGCAGAAAGATTCTGACTGCACTTGTTGTAATTCGGTAGAGAGTTCCATGTTGCGGTGGCGCTGACTACTAATGATAGGTGGTATTGAGTGGTACAATGCGCGGGGCAGTACAGATTAGCAGGGTCACTCCTGGTAGAAATGCCCCGAGAAAGTGATGGTCTACTAAATAAATCGTAGATATACCGAGGTTCTCTCCGGGAAAATAGGACGTATAGAAATGTGCAGAGCATGTACTGCCGTCTGTTTTCAATACTAAGCCAGGCTAATTGTGCTCTATAGGGAGTGATATGCTCGGCTCGGCGAAGATTAAAAATGTATCGAATGCAGGAGTCCTGCAATCGCTGGAGTCTCTCTTTAAGTTCATAAGTTAAGTCACTGAAGACCAATTCTTGAAGAGTTTGAGTCGATAGACTGATCTCTAAGATCAACTCACATTTATCCACTATTTATTTACCTCACATATTCAAATAATTCCACTATTATACGAAAAATAGACCTTCTAGTTCATTCAAGATATATTCTCTCCCTCAGAGTAATATTTTGGTCGACAGTAACCCAAGCTTTGAAGCGGAGGATACCGCACTCCCAATGTTTTAATTGACGTCATTCAGGGAACTTCTCTTGTCATCTTGTACTGGTCGTTAGCCGCTCCGCTGAACATGCCTTGGAATCCATGGCTTTACGAGAATTAAGAAATTGTGTGAACCGCTTTTTCACAGGTTGTGAAAAGGACTTTTAAAGTCTTGGGATACGAAAAGTTTTGCTAGTAATAACATTTTTTTCAGTCACCATGGTGAAAAATATTTAAAATGAAGTTTTTATTTATTCAAACATTTACTTATTGGAATGATTGTAAAGGAAGTTCAGCTGTACGGAATCCATCACTCTTTAATTTCCATTTCACATGTAATTTATTTTTTCTATATCACCAATTTGACACAAGTGCAATAGAAAAGTACATCATACGGAATTAAGATAAATACTCATAGGAAGTAACATGGATTTATAACCATCACCTATTAAATTAAACATTAAGTTAAATTTTAACTTCAGGGGAATACGTTTGGATATTTTTAAATAATTATCTCTGATAAATCAGGGTTAATGAAAAATATGAACCCCTTCTACGATACTGACAATTACTTAAAGCGTATCCTGTCCAAATTATTTTCATTATCAGCCCTTTAAAATGTGTACTTCCATCCCTTCCCGGAAATGATGACTTTATCTATCACTGAATCCTCATATTTGTGAATGCTACGGAAAAGTCATAGTGACACAGAAACTGCGAAGAGGGAGAGATGAGGACAACACAAACCTTTAACAAGAATACCCTATCTCTTATTAGAAAATTGCGATAGGAATCAATAGCACGCAAGATTCGTGATAACCACAATTAGAATCTATTATTTACAATAGAATACATGATTGCAATATGAATTTCAGTATGAATATTTAAACATACTACATTTATCGTAATGCGGCGTATATTCAGTATTTTATTGAGCAAGAGAAACAATTTATAAAAAACCGCCATAAAAATGAATTACTCTGGTGACAGAGTAATTAAACATTACTACGGATTTGAGTTTCAAGCCTAAAATTATATTCCCAAGGAGGTGTTCATTGCAAATTCAGTTTAGCCTAGGCCAGTTTAGCCTATTCAAAAGCCTAAACATATGCCTTTGCGTGCAATATAGAATGCAAAAAATCTCCAAAGAATAAAGATTAAAAATTATAAAAATGGGCTCCATTTCCAAAGGGGATTTTTCCTTGCTGAGAATTTTTTCAATAATTTAATGATAAAGGAATGGGGGCATGAGGGCCAACTCTTTGAGCGAGAAAATTAGTAGTATCATAACTTCATAGAATGTGATTAGTTTATTCGAAGAAAAGTAATTTCAGGGATGATAAATGGGAAACATTGTAAAACATACAGAATATACAAATATATAAACATTAATGCCTCAAATTCAGTTCAATATCAACAATTAATCATCCTTATCTTTACTTTGAATATAGTAAAATTATTGTAAAATCAAGGCATCTTCCAAAATGAATCAGACTTTAACAAGGGTGAAAATTGAATAAAATTGTCAAGAATCAAATAAATATACTTAGGCAAATTCCATACATACCTATGTGTTAGCCCATCCGAGCTTCGATTAATCAAAAAGTGCTGATGTCGCACACAAAAAATAATTGTACGAACATAAAACCCACGTAATCATTAACCAGGTGAGAAGTTGTCTAAATGAATAACGTTATTAACTTTATCTCCGCACTTAATTCAAATAAAAATATGATTATTCCATCAGAAATGCATGCATCAATAGGGTTAAACGAGTACTAAATTTATCAAGAAAAGTGTTCCATCACATATTTTTATAGTAAAAAGTGACACTGTTATTTATCTAAGACACGTATATTCAATGGAGCATTTAGGCTGGAAAATGTTCGTTTTGTATTTGAAATAAGAAAGCCACCTCGCGAACAGCTTTAGAAAGTTAAAATTTTACTTACAGCGAAGAAACAATGGCCAGCGAAAAATTAAGGAGAAACACATATACACAATAATAATGACCTATGTAACGTCGCTTACCATTCACCAGGACCCCATCTCCTTTTTAATTAAATTAATGATAAAATTCGCAGCAAGGAAAAATCCTCTTTGGGTAATTAAAATAAGGCGAAATAAATACAGCTTATGAATACACCATTCCTTCAGCTGTTTTAAAAAAGAACACAGCTTGTCTCATTCTGTAATCTTGGATAAAATTATTGCAGAATCGTGCACTCCATGATAAGAATGAAAACATTTGCTATCATCACTACAAACTGTTGGAAGTGTTACCAGCGACTTTCCAAAGCTAAATTCAGGTTTATACACCTTACCACACTTGACACTTCTTACACCTTGCCACACACAAGCTGTGTCAGATATGGTAAAGAGTATTTCCAGAAAGGCCTTATGCTTTGATTTTTAGAATGTATTAAAAAATTTTAGCCATAGATGCCAATAACACGAGTGCAAATTTTTTATAAAATATGATATTTTTAAAATATAAGTGATTTTCCAAGAAAACGAGGAATAGTTCTGTAAACAAGAACTCTCAATAATTACCGTAAATATGAGTTTCAAACTGTCTATTCGTTTGTTAAAGAGCAACTAGTACTGCATTAAGACGAAAGTAGCGAAAATTCTAGTTAATCTGACATTTTGAATACAGATGACTTCACTATTACAGCTGCGGCACTGGCTTTAAAGAAGAAGACTATGGAGCCATCACTACGAGCAACTACAGGAACGCCAAGAAGTGAAAACTTATGGGATGGAAAAGCCACTAACCACATCGTTACGCTAATGGAAGTGAAGATAATCAAGAGAGCGCAATCTGTAGCTAAGAAGCAAGAGAACGCTCAGAGGAGCACGAGAAATCACCGCCACATCAGTCTTAGAAAGTGCTCAAGGCCATATTTGGAGATTCAAGGGAGGAATTGGAATGGGAGTAGTGTAAGGCAAGTGAAAAATGCAGAAACCTTCAAAGAGAATCGAAAGAAAGCAAGTGACAAAAACACTCAATGAGACTAAACATTTTCCGAAACTTTAGACAAAAAAGTTTTGAGGTTAACGTTATCAGATTCCATGGGACAAAAACGGTTTTTCTAGAAGCACTGGCTATGGAATAGCGCAGAAGCATTAAAGCGGTGATCTGGAAAATCATTAAACTAATGTTAAATCCCTTCTTGAGCATGGAATGAAAGGTCCTCTGAGTTCCTAAAATTGCCTATTTTGCAGGTGTGACTATTGGATGTGGCGAAAACTGCCTTAAAGTGATTGTGCACTAAATATTAACTGACCATATATTAGGATAAAATTTTTGGTATGCCTACGGATTTTATTAAAGACGAAACAACTTTATGGCCATATTATACAAGTCCTTCTTTGTTTTTGAAATTGTATTCAGTTTTAGTGACTTGAAAAAGTGAAGGCGTAGTTTTTCAAGTCAATTTAGTGAACTTTTCTATTTTGACACCTTTGCTGATTTTTTCCCGCTTTGAATCTTTAACCATTATGTTCTGCTCTCTTCCATAAATGGACACACGCAACAGATTTAAGCATAATCGAAAGTCTCCGCGCAAATTCGGCCCAACTAATCCCTGATATTTGACTATCCATTCTCATGCACTTTCCCTAAAATCTAGATCTATCTTCTAATAGGTACATACTTATTGATTCGAAGAACCAGTGTTTCCAAGAAATATTTTTCACCGACAAATGTCTACCCTTTATTCTTGGATCTGCGTTTGTGCATCCTTTTAAATGACCACGATTTTATTAGGCAATCAAAGGCTGTTTGCTTATTCCTTATATATGCGATACCAAAGCGTAAATTAGTCGTAGAGACTGGGTAGTATAATAATTTTACTATTGAATGGGCATGGGGATAATTTTTTAATCTAAATTGCACATGGTACTGTGCAGAAGTACAGAGAAATGCAAGGATAATATGCTTCATTGGTTCAGGTCACATTGAAATGATCTCTTACACGATGGCCGCATCATTGCATATTCATCCAGTCATTCATTGCATATCATACCTTTTATCAACAAAGATATTATTATGATAGATTTTAAAGTATGCACTAACTGAATTGAAAATTAAATTTTATGCTGATTGTGTTTCAGCGCAAGAAGGACAAACATTATCATTGAAGAATACAAATTATTGATCTTATCTACTGTCAAATATGGCTCATGCGAAATTCTTATTTCTTCCTCTAAGATAGCTTCAGTCGTCATTTTTCGTTTTCCACTCATGCTAAGACATGCTCATTCACTACAAAAGCTTGCATAGCAATTTTTTCATATGTATACCAAATCATATTCTATTGCAATGGAGTATTAACTAATCCTAATCTACCTTACCTGGATGCTACCATATAGAATTTCAACTCTTAATTTGATTAATGAAGCTCATGTTGATAGAACGAAATCACTTCCTCACCTATGTGCTGGCCTCATCTCGAGCCGACCGTGATTACTTCGCTTAATTTACCTTCAGAGGCTGGATAAAGCAAAGGCTAGCGTCGTATTACTGAACTTTTGCCGATATTACAAACTGTTGCGCTCGCGACTATATTCCCCAAAATCCTGTGATCAATCATTTTTTACGTTTTTCAAACTTAGTTTTTGGGGTGAGAATATTATTTTAGTGCCTCCCTCTCCAAAAATTGATCCACATAATTATTACATTTTGTGAAATTGAAAGGCCTTATAAATCAATTTTAAAAATAATTATTAGAGTTAAATATAATACATCTAATGAAAACTTTTTAGTGCGCTTATTAGGCTCCTCCACAGTTGTATAAGATCATATACATTTATTGTAGTTACAATTTGAGTCAAACCTGAAACATGAATTAAAGCTATTACAAAATATGTTATTGTTTTAAGATCAGCGGTTTTCCATGAAAAATAAGGAGTTCTGTTAACAAGAAAACTCAATAATTACCGCAAAATATATCTGGATGCACCATGAAAGCTTCTGAAATCCAATTTGACGCCCTATGAGAAATAAAGCATAAAAAGCTAGATACAACACACTACATACGATTGAGGGAAAAATTTATGGAACTCATTTCATGAAATTGTATTAATAAAAATCCGGATTAATACAGCTATCAAAAAGTTTTTTGCCAATAAGTATTGTTTTTAAGTGCTCTATTATAAAGAGGATTGTATTTTACCAAACATTCGGATAAGGTAGACGTTGAACTATTTTTCACTCGGTTTACTTGTAATAAATCAGCGATGAGAATTTTTGGTGTAAGCACTTCCATACCGCAAGCTTCTCCTTGATGCCCCTAATGACCCACCAAAGTTCAGAGAACCCCATGAATGGCTCGCAGATGCTCTACAGGAAACGGACGAGATGAGACGAGTATCTGTCGCTAATGTGATAGATAGTGGGTCGAAGGACTTAAGGGTTTGACTCGGTTCCATCCAAAATTCATGACTTCCGTGAAAAACAGTTGGGTCTCGCCGCATGACAGTTGCGTGCTGGTATGCGCACGGTGGAGGAAGATATATTAGTTCGGTCCCTAGGCACATACTAGAAGGGATGAACAAGAGAGCGGAGGAAGAGTGAAACCATAGGATGAGAGTGTAATACGGAAGAAGTAAGAAAGGATGAGGACCAATAAAGATACTGGTAGAAGAAATAACATTAAACATGTATTTCGGCATACATGCAGATATTGAAAATCACAAGCTTTCTAAACTGTTTCTAAACAAGTGTTACTAGGAGTTTAAAGTAACCCAAATGCAGGCGGTTAAACTGAGAAAACCTGAAAGCTGAAGGCACATTGCAGAGAAACATATGTTCCTACATACATTGCCATATTGCCAAATCTTCATGGTAAAACCTTCACTGAGTTCTACCCAGATTGCAACATCTTTGGGAGCTCACTTAGATGTGGTACCGCCACTCGTTTCAAATTCTATGCTAGATAACCTGAGCCAGTTCTTCTGAAGAAGAATTAAGGACAGCCAAATCAAACTGCGATTCAAAGAAATTAAAAATACGAAAATCTGGCAATAATTGCAGAATAATGTTGTAACAAACCATATCAGTGTTACCTTAGCAAAATACAAGAAGTAAATGAAGAAACACTTTACAGAATAGGACACGTGATACCATTTGATTCAAATGCATTGCGATGAAATTAGCGACGTCGCGAGATTCTGTTTCGCGAAAATTAAAGAGGGAAAGGAGGAGAGCGCGCTCTGTCGTCGACTCCAATCGATCAACATTTTTGACGCTATGATATAAAGGTACAGGACATTACTATCTCTTAAGCCTAACATAATGCCGCTGGAAATCGAATCAATGTACCTTTATGTTTACAACAAGCCATGTGAAATTGCACGTACCTCAAAATAGTGTAAACCTACCACTCACTGTCAGTGGGATGTAAATCGCTACAACTGTCATTATTCAATCCGATGGTATTCAATGACATACAGTGCTGATCTTTGTTTTTAGGTAAATTTTGATGTGTACGAGTATAACTTTGACTACTTTTTGTCAAAAGCTCTAATTGTTTGCAAACAAGAATACCACAAAGATCGTACGCCTTCCTTTCTCCATAAATGTGTGCAGCAAATTAGAGGAGGAGGTCCAAATATGGGGTACGTGTTTCATTTTGTGGTCTACTGTGCTAACTTATATTATTTTTAAAGATTTTATGTTATAATTCAACCTAGAACAAGGCGTATATAACATAGGGTAGTATTATGCACGTAAAGCCTTCAACTTTTTTCACATGAGTTTATTTCATAAAGTTGTCAAAATGAAATGATTTTAAACTGTGGTCTAAATATTGGCTAGTGGGCCATTCTTAATGTTAATGTTAAAAAAAGACAAAAATAAACTAAAAAGGTGAAAATTACCCCAAAAATATTTAACGTAGTAAAACGAAGTTAAAACATATGCTCTCAAACGTTGTACTGATATCACTTGCAGAAATCACACACATACGCCTCTTTTTCTGCCCCCGCGCACTCTGTGTGTGCCCACATCTGGCACATTTACACTGAACCCACGTTTCTCCACTCGTGTCCTCAGAAAACAGTCCATCACAGAGGATGCAGGTTGCATCATTGCAGTCATGGTGGTCTTCTGAAGATAGGTCCAGGTCGCTGTCATCAAGCATCGGCTCCCCATGATCTTCCCGGAGTCTGGTTCTATTAAGACTGGCTCTTCTTAGCCATCTTTGTGCTCCGCTCAGTTTTCTTTCTTGCAAGTTTAATCTTCCTGGCTTTCACAACTTCGCCTTTCCCAGATCTTTAAAGAGTTTTTTCCTGCACTTGCGTTTTTCTGATTTATCCAAAGATCTGCACAATTTATCTCTGTATGGTGTGTCTGTCACAAGACACGCTTTCGCAGATTTACGACCTCGGTTGGTCTTCTTCGAGACAGTAGGCACTGGATTGACGTCAGATGGATAAATGTGTTTGGATGACCCAGCAACTCCAACCTGACCGGAATTGGAAATCTTGGAGGCTAGACGATCTGAGGCTAAGTCCTCACCAGGTGGTGAAAGAGAGGATGATGGTTTGATGGATTGAGAAGATGGCGGCCTTGAGGGAGTTAGAGAAACTGAGCTACATGTCTTCGCAGTATCTATTTCTGTTGCGATAAAATCTGTATCATTGAAAATGTTTTTGTTTAGAGGCCTAATCCCCGTATTTTTTAAACCGTTTACACCTATTTCTCCGGTTAGCACTTTGAGGTAGGCCTTCCCAAAATGCTCCATGATCTCATAAGGTGTTACAGGACCGCTAGAATGTCGCAGCCTCAGACATATTTCCTCACTGTAGGACTTGTGATTTGAATGGACCCATGAAAGTTTTGTCCAGTGGTTGTAGTTTGTGGGTAGAATGTGGGAGCAGACACAAAATGGTCACACGATTCTTCTTCGCCATGTCGATTACATCCACATTGCGTACATGAGAGTAGTGGCCATCTACAATGAGTAGAACTGGAGACACTTCACTTGGTTTGACCTCTTGAATGAAATTGAATTTTTCACGTCGTCTTCGAATTCGAAGACGACGTGAAAAATTGGAAGACTTGATATTTTCAACCACCCTAATTTTCACGCATAAAGAATACCTATTACTTAAATAATTAAAAATAAGCGTTTATCAAAAAGGTTCACGCAGGAATGAAAAAAATATAACTAAGTTATAACGACCGAAATAAATTTAAAAAATTAAAACATTTGATGTGAGGTTGAAAAATGGTCTAAATAGCCCGTTTTTAGACCAATTTAGCTAGCCCATATTTAGACCATCCACATGTTTGAGTTACACTTAACGGCAGATATTACGGATAAGCAATATACATTGTTCAACGTCTCCAAATCGTATTTTAAAATGCCACCTTAGATGTAATAATGACAAAAGTAACTAAAGTTATTCAATAAAATTTTTTAAAAATCTAAACCATTTACCTGAAAAAGTTTTCGAGTACTCAGTTATGAGGGTTATGGACAAAAAACACAACAGCTTCCAACATGGAGGACAACGCTAGCTCAACTACTCCATTACTTCTTTCTAATCAAATAGGAGTTACTTTATACTCCCAAAGATTACTTGCTGCACCTGGTAGTACCTCATTCATCAACCAGCCCATATTTGGACCATGGCCCGTTTTTGGACCTTCTCTCTATTACTACTCAGACCCCAGAAAGTCGGCCGCCAATGAAGTTACTGTTTACAACCATGGTAATGGCTTTGGAGAATGTCTTCGGTTTAGGCTGCAAGTGAAATTTAAAAATAAAACTTATGGGAATATCTCTATCAATCAAAGAGAAGGTAAATATTTTGAACAACGTGGCCAGTGAACCTAAAATTAAAAAAGGAGAAATGGTAAGGAAAGACAACATTTCTTCTCCCAAGCTCTCAACTGTTTTAGCTCACAGAAGAGCCATTAAAATAGCTGCAGTCGAAGGCAACTTAAAAAGAAACTTAAAACAGGGTAGAGGAAATTAGAGGGCAAGTTTGCGAGATGGGATTATCAATCCATAGCCAACGACATACATCTAAGCGGTAGGAACCTTAAAGAAAAAGGGAAGAAAATAGCTAGTTGTTTGCATAAACAAGGGTTTGCATCTATCAAGGGATAAGCTGGATCGGTTTTAGAAGAGAAAATAAATTGGGTACCGGCAAATAAGTGGAGTTCCTAGCTGTTGATCTAATATCCATTGACATAAGGCAAATAAAATTCTTCCGAGACACGTGGGATACTCATTCTGAGGCTCATTGAATGCAGTTATGTTCGGCTACTTTTATTCTGCTTTCTGATGAGAGCATAGTGTTTCGCATTGGGGTAAGAATTCAGAGGTAAACTCAGCAAAGAGTGGGTTATGTTTTTCCTGTAATGCAATGCCGACGGATCAGAGGAATTACAGCCCCTTTTATTTAGAAAAATATTCTAAATCTAGACACTGTGAGAATATGAAATAATCCACATGCGAACATAAGCACCAAAATGAAGCAAATATATTTGGAACTCTGTTCACTGAGTGGCGTTAATGGTTGCGATGAGGAGCGTATGCCGGTGACGAAAGCTGAGGAGACGGAGTCGCTAAGAACTTCTCAGCAGTAGATGTTTCAGATGAACGTGAGAGAGAAAGTTTTTGGGATGTTTCACCGTCTTGAAAATGAAGCTTCAAACAATGCGAAAGGCCAATTAACAAACGGCTATTTCTCATGTGGAAGTTTGGATTGAATAATTATGTAGATAGGGAGGACTGATGAGTTACATATTTTTCAGTGCATAGTTTTGTAGCGTAGATTGATTCCAATTTCAAATTACTCTTTCATGTATGTTTTTTCATAAATTTAAGACAAATTGATATAATTTTACTAACTAAATTGTCCATAGCATAATCTCAGTCTTCGTATTTTAAGATTAATTAAAGATTTTCACGAAGCATTTTACAGTTTTCATAGAGGAGTTTTCCTCTACACCAAACACCTGAAGGGTCGAGTTAGCCAAGTAGTATTGCACGTCGTCGCTCAGGGGGAGGCTTAAGTGAGGGCCATGGGTGAAACAGCTTACAATACGAGAATGGGCGGTATCATGACGAAAATAATGATAATTTCGTTATGAATGAAGTAAAGATTTTCGATCGGGACAAAAATAATTGTTCGCTGTAGCGGGGATAACATCATCCATACTCGTAAAATGTGGGATATTTAATATCAGGAAACATGGGAAAGTTCAAGGGACCGAGAACTTATTTCATTTTAGGCGGGATTTCGTTACATAGATAATTGTTATAAACGAGTTTTACTTTATTTTCACGTATATTTTGCATTGTGTACGGTCTCCTTCATGATAAAACCTTCACAAAGCTCCCCCTAGAGAACAAAATCTCAGGCGTGCCGCCTTAATTGAAGATAGTACCGAAACTGTGCGAATTTTTACAGAGAAAAAATCATCCGCCTTGACCGGGATGATTTTTTCTCTGTGGAAATTCGCACATTTGTGCATTGCGGGTGACTCCGTAAAAGTGGAACTCCGTGGCTAGTCCCGGATAGCTTAAAATTTGTCAGTACTGAAACTCATTTCTAACTCTAAGCATGATAATCTAAGCCGATTCCCCTGAAGAATAGTTAAAAGGCTATCGAAAAAAATCTTCTACAAACACCTGTCTAGTTATTACTTCAAAGCAATGTTTCAAAGCTAAGTAGAGTTCTTCTTGCTGATTCATGAATGCAGTACATGTCTCTACATTTTCGTAACTTTAAAATATCGCTGATAAGGTGCTGATTGCAAAAGGGGTTGCATCACAACTTTATTAAAACGTGATGAATGATAGTTTTGAGAACTTTTTTACCTTTTTGCCCATGATGTGGGCAAAAAGGTAAAAAAGCGGATGCGGATGCTCCAGCTTCTGCAGTTACGTATTTTCTTTTTTCTTGCAGTCAAAAGTCAATTTCACGCCTGTTCTTTACTGTCACAGTTTATTCCGGGCACGAGGTCCACTTTTTACTGTAAGGGCATGGCCAAATCTCCCCTTAGTTAGCTCCTTCATCATTCCGAGCATTTACGATACGATCTATACCCACATTTAATAAATGGAAGTGCTGAAGAAATTTAAATTGTATTTGGCGGGATGAGTGATTGCTTAGAGTTTCTTACTTATTTACCGCTAGCGCTACATCACTTTTAAGTAAATATACGCCTCTATGATAACGTTAGTCATATGCCATCTTCTTCTCATTAATATTACATTGCATTATTATTTTCATTATTATAATATTTCTCATTAATATGCAAACTGATTAAACTCGTAAAAAAAGGAGCCACCTCCCACATAAGAATCGCGTCGACAGGAAAATATACCCCGGTAAAATGGCAGCACGGTAATAAAAACAGAATGCTAAAAATATCCAAAGCAACTAGTTATAGTCATTTCCTCCACTCTTTTTTCATAACAAATATTTTTAGAAAATACTTTATCTAATACTTTCCCTTACTAAAGAACTTAAAAACTTACGAAAATATGAGGGAATTAATATATTCTTATTCCATTATGTCGGTCGTCTATGGCAATGTCAATGATTTTGAATCTCACTTGTGAAATTTTCTGGGCACAATGCAGCATTTAGCAGTGGTAGAACACTCTCCAAATTCGACATTAATGTCAAGAGAAAGCATTTTCACGCTAGGCTCTTCAACCTGGAAGACATGTCCTCACAGAACACCGACTGCGATAGCACTAAGAAGTCGAGGCGCCCTAAGCCAAGTCGAATTTTTCTCTTTAAGAAATGATTGCTTCCAGGAAACCATGATTAATGTAGCCGATTAGTTAAGCGCCAGCATGATGTCTAGATAAACCCAAAAAAATGGTGATTGTTCCACTGCGATTCAGATTCGCACCAAACGATCGGCCGCGATATCTCAATAGTCCCACAAAAAGTGGGATTAATCGTGATTTAGTTACTTCGTCACCTGTGTGTTTTTCCTCTATAATGTTTCCGATAACCGATAAATAAGCATTATTTAAAACTCAAATTCACCAAGTCAGTTCAAAAGTAAAAATTCCACATTCCGCATGCAGTTAATTCAAGAAATTATGCTATTTTAAGGATGCTGGGACTAGTGTCTTGGGGAAAGGAAATCAAACGCATGACGGGAAACTCGAAGAACCTAACTTTACAAGGATAGAAAATTGACTTCCCATCCTACACCTCATAACCCTCCTCTAGGTCTCCTCGCTCTGGAACGCAGCTTGGAACCGAGGTGGTGAGACGGTGTAAAGTACTTACTATTCATCCCAAAGCACCGATATCTTAAAGCGGAAAAGGCAACTGGACCAAAATTAGAACAAGCGAATTCCTTAGTTTATCTCGGAAATAGCATTAAAAATTCGAGAGGAGTATGGCACTCGACGCATCTGAAGCATGGTCCACGGGAAAAGTCGACCAGAAAAGACTAGAAACTTCCAAAACCTGTTGCTAGAGAAAAATGCGGAAGATCAAACGATGGGATAATATGAAACATGGATTTGTATGCACAAGAGATCCAGAGACAACGAAATAAACAACCATATTAAGGCTCTACTCCGTTTGTAAGGTCCTTTGGATTATAGGACGGAAAGGACCAGTTACTGGATATAAAGCAAAATTGTTCACCATCTGTTAAAAAGCTAAGGAAAGTGACTCTTTGAACACACATGGGCTACTTAAGGCTATAAAGTTCACACTATTTTACCATAGTTTTCTTCGAGAATGCAGATTATTTATGATTTAAATTAATAAAAAATATACATGAGGATAATACGTATTTAAGAAAAAAAATTATGCTAATTTTTTACTTAGTTAAATATGGAAAACATCGCAAAATTGCAAAATTAGTGCGTCAGTCCGTAAGCGCTAAAGAAAAATTGGAGTGAATGAACATGACCGACAGGTCACGTGCACGCTATAGCTTCTGGAAATGGCCACAACTGCAAGCGCCGTCTCCGTATACCTCACTCGTCCAAACCTTATAATAACATCGCAGTCTCTGTCCATTTGAAATCGTCTTTCACAAGAATTATACTGCGAACGCACAAGATAGTGAGAACACCATTCATCCAAATGAATTCAGTTACCGCGCGTTACTTGGAAAATATGTATACCAATGAAAATTTTAATTTCAGTACTTCTCTATTTATCCGTTTTTTCTCTCTGGATGGAGGTGTGAAGTGAATCTCGTGATTGAATTTGCTCAAAAATATTGAATGGAACACGTTGAGTAATTTGAGAGATTCTTTCTGTAATAATATTTCAGAATAGGTGATCGAAATATAGTGTCAGGAAGACATTTCAAGGTTTCGGTTACGAAAACGCCTTAACCGCTTAAGTTAAAGTTTATTTTATTTTATGAGTTATTTTCATTTCACATTTATTTTAATTTATAGCATACCTCGCCATTGAAGACAGTAAAGCCAGCAACCAGAAGGACATCTCTACAGAACCTACTAGATCCAACTAGAACATTGTTGAGCGAGGACGGTCTATCGAAAGAAAATGTACATAAACGGGAAATGATAAAGGACCAGTGCAAGTCTCGGTCCCATATATCTGACGCAGATTCCGATATCTTCCATGACTCTTTTCCTTCCTACACAATACCCCATTGCACTCAGCCATCGACCGGGAGTCTTTCGCAAGCAATGAGCCTGCGCATTCGCATGAGTGATTCTTTCTCCTCCGCGATCCCTGCCGACCTTCTCTCTTCCGGAGACTTTGTCGGCGATTTAAGAGGCGGAATTCCCTTGGAGGGAATTGTGACGGCGAGCTTGGAGATAAAAATGAGAAGAAAGCCTATAATCCCATGCCAAGACATTGTCCATCTTTTGAAGTGCAAAAAGAGGGAGTGGGATTCTGTTCCAAAGGGAATGGCCCGATTCTTTTTTATCTTAAATTAAAGACTGAAAATATCTCAGGGTCTTGGCTCAAAACTGGCGCTGCCAAGGCAAAAGTCGCTGAAATAACGTATTTCCATCAGATGTAACTCTTGCACTACATAAGAAGGGAAATTGATTCAGGCAATTTAAGTAATTCATTCTTTAAAATGTATTCTAAGATGTTATATATTCTAGCGTAATTATAAATATTTAGGCAAAATGTTATACTTCAAACGAATATAGAGTAAACAGCAGGGCTTTTTAATAAAAAAATTTTCCATAAGAAACCTATTAGATGCTGCAAAAATAAAAAAAAACTTAAAATGATATACATCGATTTCGCAAAAATTCTAAGTGGTCGGTGACTTTAGCCTTTAATTTTCACAACATGTACAACTACTTATTTTCATCGTATCGAACGGATTTATGCACAACGGCGTTATTATTGTATTTATTAGAAATTTACTGATTTAGGTCATTTTATTCTCATTCATACTTTAGCTCTGGTAGCATATGTGCTAAGAAAATATTTTGTCTGTTGAGAAGCATGGTTCTTATATTTCTGGCTTAGTGAGACAGTGCATGAAGTAAGAGCACATAAATGTGGAGAGAGATATATGTAGTGTGCACCCTTGTATACGTGTCTCATCACGCGCTTTGAGATAACGAGAAAAATAGTTGTTATATTGAGAAAAAAATCCCAGATTTGGGAAACGCACGAAGATATCGTTTGAAGGCAGATTTGACTTTGACCTCGTCAACTGGTACTTATATGAGGGGATGATAATAACATTTAGAGAGAAAGACAAAATGCTTGAACCTAATATACAATACTAATATATGTATATATGTGTAGCGGATAAAAGAAAGAGAAACGAAAGACAGTATGGCTAGACTTGGAAGAGTTCCCCCAGTTATGGACATTAAATGATTTTTGCTGCTATGATTGAACCTCCTATTCCTACGGGAATAATACCAGGCTAATAGCCAGAGTGGCTTTGATGCAGGTATCTTGATTAGTACCTTGAACAACATTGCCACCTATGTAGAATAAATAACGAAAAGCATGTGAGCAATTTCGGCGAGAACGTACTGCCAAAGAGACGAAACAAGAGTATTGTCAAAGAGTGGGGGAACAAAAGTAAATTTCACCCAGGTTGAATAAAGTGAAGAGTAGTGGTGTGGAAATCGTCCTTCGCATTTTTTCAATTACTGCACCAGAACATATTATTTGGGTGAAGATATGGTAAAAATTTCTCTTTGTGAGTGTTTCACATTCCGACACTCAATTTCACTCTCCACGGTATAGTAGCAAAAAAGAATACTCAAATTCATAAGATTCCTTGGCAATGCGAAAATCAAATGGAGTCTCACAAATTTTTGGTATTTCCAAAAGCAAATTAAACTGAATATTAAAGCTCCAAAAGAACACTTAGCTGCCATCAACCCGAAAACAATGGACACTATAGTGGAACACCACGTTCCAGTGTTCAAAATTTTGGACGTGGATGTCACACACTCACTCTACCAATCAAATCCTCTCTTACATATCCCACGTGGCAGGACAGAGCAGTGAGGGTATAATAAGGAGAATAAGATATGATCAAATTACCCCTCAAACTCCCTTGACTCACTGCAGAAATAAACGCACAGTTCGATAAAATTTTAACCATGATATTTAATAATCAGTTACGTATGTTCTTTGAAAATCTAACTGATCCTAACTGCTTTTTCCATTTCATCTTACAATGTAAAAATTAACGAAAATATAGCTCTGCAGGGGGAAGTAAGGCAGTCGCGATAATTGGAAACCAGATTTCTGAAGATTGTAAACTTTTAGTCTCTCACTCACATTCACTTAAATATCGTCTAACTCCTGTCAAAATGGGCTTTTCAGGCCAGTTGCGACGCATTTAATGTATCCACATCAAGCTAAGTTTGTATAGAAAATATCGTCGTGAAACTCAATGATGTCAATTAACCACCCTATAAAATAAATGACATTATTCAGAAAGCTTTGCTTACCATATGATCCCTATTATGAGAGTCATCAGGGTCCTTTACCCTCCTCCCCTCACCTGAGTTCTTCCACAATAATCTTCTCCTACTCTCGCGCACGTTTAACGTGTGCTACTGCCATCATAACTTTCATAAGAAAGTCTCATGTTATGCAACTACTATGAGGCACAGAAATTTGAGAAGAGTAATTGGAACAAAAACTGGAGCTTCTTTATCAACTTATATGGTTAAGGCAGTTTTGCCTTTCCCTCATGGTATATCCAATGTGGAGCATGGCGATGTCAGTAGAACACTTGATCATTGCGATGGGGAGATATACGCAGACTTGAGGCGTTTGAGATGGTGGTTTGGAGAATGATGGAGAGGGTGAGATGATTGGCAGGAAGGAGATTTTGGATATGGTTTAAAAGGTGAGGAAGTTAGTGGTGGAGGTTAGAAGAAAACTTATAAGATGGCTGTAGGACACTTCACAAGGAGAGAGAATGTTGGAGAGTAACGGAAGGCAGAGCAATGGGGAAGAGGAAAGAAGAGGGTAGACATGATACTGGGATATTATATTTGACGAACCGTCGCCTCTAGAGCAAAGCTTCTGTATTTGTGTACACTTATCATTGTTGTCTCCTCCTCATTGTATTTCATAACTTTGTCTAATATTACTCACCACAGTTACACTGATATCCGAGCAACATTAAACATGGTCTTCCCAAAATATCGACATTTGTCCGTGCGTTAAGGGAGGGAACCATCTTCAAAGATTTTAAGAGAGCTCTTCATGCTAATCCGCAAGTTTACATGCTAGGATAAGATAGTGTATTTCAATAAAAAAATCGTAATTTTATGCTTTTTTCAAGCATCACTTTATATTCTCTCTAATTGGAATTGTTAAATTTATAAGTTATATCAAAATGTCAATTATGCATCGTAAAATACCTATGCTCTAGCCAATGTTTTAAAGTGTTATGCCTCTTTAATACTGCCAAATTTGAGGTTTGAGGATACTAAATGGTGACCGCAGAAGCTCTATATCTGCTACCTGCTTTTCGGGTCTCCGAGCTCTGAGTTTTGGAGCTTATGTCGCCCTCAGAACCTCTACTTTGTTCCCCCCCATCAGGCGGTAGGTGAACTCCGCGGTGATGTTTCAGCATTTTTTTGACTTTCAAAAGTAATTTCCTTTGAATAATCAACTGGTAAATGGTAGGTTTCGGTTAATGTCAAAGAATCTCCTCCAGGTTTTCTACATATGTAGCGTCCTATCTACCTCTAGTACTACATTTATCGCCCCTGAATACGATATACCGTTCTCCATTCCGTCCATGAAACCAACTCTTCTTCTTCCCCTTCCCTGCTTGACCAACATTCTTCCCTTTATCACATTCTTGTGCAAATTGTCCCCCTTCATTACTTCCACAAGACTGCCTATCCCAGACTTCATTAAGAAGTGTTCTTTCCGCGCCCACCGTCTCAAGCCTTTCCTCGCTTGTCTCCCTTTCAGTCCACATCACCTTCTCCAGACCCACATCTCAAATGTCTGCAGCCTATTCTCGCCCTCCTTTCTGAAGGTCCACGTTTTTACTCAATACAACGCTACGCTCCATATCAAACTATTCATCATCCTCCTCTCCACATCCTTGCCTAAGCTCCACATCACCAGCTCCCTTCTATCACTAAACACCTCTTTACCTAATACTATTCTCCTCCTTATGCGTATGCTACTACGCCCATTTTCTTCAAACGTACGCCCCAAGTAATAAAAATGTTCTACTTGCTCAACTTGAGGGCATGTTGAGGATGGAGATTGAGGGGAAAATGCTAAGGAAGCGTGGTAAATAATGGAAGATAATGGGAATTTCTGTACATGATCAGAGGTACGAAATAGGTGTGAGACAACTAACATGAGGCAAATTAAGAAAGGATAAATGCAGAAGTTGTTGAAAGGAGGGTTCAATAACGTGATATCAGCTTGTGGAACACCCAATGATGATGCATAAGGAACGGAGGATAAGAATGTTACGAGGAGGGAAGAAACCGCAAAAACGGGAGTCGTGAAAGAATAAAATGCACTGAGATTCATTGATCCATAGAACGGGTATAATGAAATATTGCACGGGTTAGGAAACCACGTGGCAAGTCTAGGTCGGTAAATGAACACTGCTCCGCAGTGTAATATTGTCTCCCAGATATTTAATTTTGAATAAAGGGTGATTCATCGCCATTATTATTTGATGAACTGAAGCGTATCTCGGACGTAAGTTGAGACGTTGAAAATCCTTGGTCTAATAAATGCTCCTTCTGGCCTCGTAACTGAGGAAGTCTCGGAGGTGCACACTGAAATCCTTCCACTATTAATTTTGGTTGGCACACATGTATCAGGATGTAAGTTACACTTCCTCACAGATGAATGAGAGAATGAAAATCTTCAGAGCTGCCTCTTAATACAGGCTCGTATGACCAATGGAGACTTATTTGAAAGATACCACCCTGTGAAAAACCAATATACAAATAGAAAATCTTTAACCTGCCTGTTTTATTAAAGATTTTTCAATACAAATCCAAATAAATACGACAGAAACTAATACATATATAACATTTTTTGAAGTATCGCAATAAAAATTGCATATCGAGGGTTAACTGGGCAATAGGCAAACTTTAAAGAAACTTTAAGAAATAGATTTAATGCCTTCGAGATAAAGTAACATAGAATATGACTGATTTAATGACCCACGAGATAAATTACTCCTCTAGAACTGAAGTACTCAGAATTACATATATTTAAAGTTAATTGTTAAAAAAAGGTAGAAAAAGTTACTGTGAAGGTAGTCTACAAATGACACGTGCCGAAGTATCTCCGCCAGAAAACCTGAATTATTGGTAAATTGCGAAAATAAGAGTTTATTGCTATTTCTTCGACCTCAGGAAGTGAAAGATAGCACCGCAGAGAAAATATTCTTGCCGATAAAAGAATATAACCGTCGAACCTCTCTCTTGGAGCTTGGAATAAAATAAAAAACGACGACCAGAAAGACACAGGCTTATACTATCAAAAATGAAAGAAAAATATTCACAAATGGAAAAACGACTTCGTTTTCTTCCACTGATTTATTTTTTCGGTACGACATGTTTCGACACATAAAGGTCATTTTCAAGTACAAAAATTTTTGAATTTCAAGCAAATATAAATTCCTGGAAGGGACTTGGGGGAGGTTGGAGAGGGGTGGAAGAAGTGGGTGTTAGGAGTGGGGGGAGGAAACCCCGGAGAGAGGAAAGGGGTGGCGTTTTCGCCTCGGCGTACGATTTACTCTTCTTTCTCCCGTCCATGTAACATGTTCTTTCTTTCCCTTTCCCGCAAGCTCACACCCTTACCTTATCACACTCTTGAGCAATCCATCGCCCATTTACATCCACCGACACTGCCTATTCTGGATTTCATTCAGAAGTTTCCTTTCCTCGCCCGCCATCTCAAGCACTTTCTCGTTAGTCTTTCTTTCCGTCCACCTTCTTCATCCTTCTCCACACCCACTACTCATATGTCTGCAGCCTATTGACGTCCTCTTATCTGAGGGTCCACAGTTTCTATCTAAAGAAAAGCTTCGTTCCATATCAAGCACTCCACCACCCTCTTAACATCCTTACCCTAAGCCCCCGTTATCAGCCGCCATCTACTACTAACCACGCCTTGGCTAACGCTTTCTCTCTTTATGGAGTTTCTTCTGAGCCTATTTTCTTCTAGATTCCTACTTAAGTAATTACAATCCTCCATTGCTCTAAGTTTGTCCTTCCTTTTCTAATACCAGCGTTTTATTCATTGTTTGGGAGATTCTCATTGTTATTAATAATTCATTTCTCCAACAAAATTCAACTGCTTTCTCGCTTCGATCATTTCTCCTTCCTGATACATGCCCTCTTCCACTTCATACCCATCCCTCCCTTCCCCCACTACTGCGTTCCTGTCGCCCATAACTATTAGGTTTGTCTTACTCGGACTTCTTTGATTATCTCCTCTACCTGTTTATATTCTCTGTCCACCTCTTCCTCCCTATGATTGCGTGTGGGCATATGCGCCTGGACCAATACGAAATTTGTAGGGTGTGCTTTTATTTCTACCACTAGTATCCAGTCGCTCACCCGTTCATTATTTACCACTCTCATACCGAATATTGCGTACAATACTCAGCTATCCCCCCCCCCACCCGTTGACCCTCAACCCCACCACTATAGATCACCGAGTCACTATCACTCCAGTAGTCTCCTATGCCCTTCCATCTCACCTCGCACAGCCATGTTCCATCCATCCATTTTCCGTTTAATATTTTCCAACTTCACCGCCCATTCATCCAGCATCATTGTTATAACTTTCCATGTCTCTTTTCTATCGATATAAATATTTTCCTCCTTCTCTTATTTTTTTCTTATCTTTCTTGGCCCTTCTATCCTGTGATGACTCTGTTGAGCAAGAATATCGAGAGATGACGACCTCTGGGACCTTACCTCCCCAAATGCCGGTCCCAACACCCGCTCAAATGAGCGGTGTGCCGCAGTTGCCAGGATTTATTCATCTTTAAAAAAAAACTTTCTTTAGTCTGGATAGTTGATAGTTGTAAGGGTCTCCCTCCCTCGCTTTCCAACAGTGTTTTTCACGGGACACTATCACTGAACTACCTTTCGCCTGGCTATTACCATTGAACCTATTTGGCTTGTGTGACCCTACGGGGAACGATATTAATTACTCTTGCCAGTCCAGCCCTTGGTGTCAGTGGAACACGCAAGCCCTTCCACAACGTTAAGGTTATAGTCCGCGTGAAACGGAAGTCGATTGTATTATAAAATGAAGCAGATGAAGCGGAACTGTTTACAGTGAACGAAAACATTCCTAGCATATTTCCACTTTTTTCTTTATTTTTGTGGAAACAGCTGAAAAGATACCCCCCTGTGATGGTTTACGGGAAAGTTACTTCCTCGTCAGGGACCAAACCCAGACGCACACACACAACCCAAATAGGATCCTTTGCAAGGGCTAATGGGACCCCGCTAAGGATGTTCGGGTTATAACCTGGGATCTTTCACAGGGCTAATGAGACCCCGCTAAGGATGCCCGGTTATTTACGCAAGCACACAAAATCACTCACTCACACACACAAATGGGCCCAACTTCTGGGAGAATCAGCTCCAAAGAGCGTGGTTACATCAACACAACAGGAACGGACGAGGGTGGGGATCGAATACGCGTATTTCTGCTACAAAGTAGCCCTCTTCAGCGAACCGAAGGTAACGCGTCACGTCAACGCAAGATTTAGGTGAGGAAGGTTCAAGACATCCAAGTTGTAAATAAATGTAAACTGAGGAGGAGGGGGGAAGAGACGTAATCCAATAGAGAACAGGGATAGAAGGATTAACTTTGCAATTCCACATTGTAAAAGATTTATTACGACCGGTTTCGCCGCAGTGCAGCATCATCAGGTACACAGACATGTTTTCCACTCTATATATACACAACGTCTATGGATGAAGGAGAGGGGGCGGGTGAAGGAGAGTGAGGGGAAGTCACAGGTAAGGCGTTGGGAAGGTATTGGGTTGGATGGGTGGGGGTGGGAGGCTCTATGCTTGATTGGATGGGGAGGGGTGAGGAGCTAGGGTATTGGACATAATCCGGGAAGCTGACACTGGATAGGGCGTCGTGGGAGGAGGCAATGGCCTCGGCAGCGGGGGATTGGTTGTAGGTTGAGCGAGGGTGGTGGTTGTGGGATGAGTAAGGACGTGTAGGAGATAGTTGAACGTTCGAGGGAGGGGGGGAAGAGAAAGGAAGTGAGCGCTTAACGGCGTCCGTTAAGAGAAGTAACGAATTATTTCAAGTTCAAAACTGAGTAGAGGGAGGAATGAGAGATGGATCCTGAGTCACTGTTTAGAATTTGGCTTTATTTTTTAAAATAAATATACTCTCGTAAGCGTCTAATAGGTTATTACTTGTATGCTTTACGAGTTTCAAATTATATTTTGTTACGTCGTACCCGGTCACGATTAGATGCTGCGCTACACTAGTCTTTTCGGGATTGTGATTTCTGAAGTAAGAGTAGTGTTCTTTGAATCTGGTTTGTAGCGTACGTCGTATCTGTCCTATGTAGGCTAAATGGCAAGTGTTACAGTTGCCTGTTATTTTGTTTGTTGTTTTGTTGCATTTTATAAATGCCTGATTTTTCTAATGCCGCAATTTTATCTTTAGCGTTTCCTAATAGGTTTTTAAGCTTGTTTTGGTTAGAATAGGAGATTTTAGTTTTAACTGATTTGAAGATTTTATCCACCCCTTTCGTTAAACCGGGTTAATAAGGCAATTTAATGTACTTTTCTGCTTCATCTTTTTTGTGTGTGGTCGAGATTGAAATCAAATGTTTAATTTATACTTCATCGCTGTTATCGACTATTGAATCTTGAAAGCCATTCTGTTTAGCAATTTATTTAGTAAAATTCAATTCTTTATTAAAAGCTGATATTTAGAGAGGGACGTTAAAAAGTCTATGAACGAGAGAGCGGAAGACGGCCAGTTTATGGTTGGCATGGTCGAACGAAATTTTGTGGATGTAGTTGGTGGTGTGTGTTGGTTTTCGATAAATATCAAAAGATATCGTGTCTACCAATCTAGTGTGGCAGAGATCAAGGAAGGGAAGATGGTTTTCTTTTTCAATTTCTACATTTAATTTGATGGTTGGGAACAGGCTGTTTAGATCACTGACAAAATTATCCTGATTATATTTCGTGGTATCAAAAACTGAAAATATGTCGTCTACGTAGCGTAAGTATACAGAGGGGTAGTAAGTAAATTTTTCTTTATAAAAGGTTTTCGAAGTGAAACACAAAAAAATTGGCTAGGAAGGTGAAAGCGAGTTGCCCATGGCAGTTCCGAAATCCTGTTTGAAATATTAACCTTAAAAAGTAAAATAATTTTACTTCACGGCCAAATTGGTAAGTCTTATGTGCTCCTCGATGTGCTACTCGATTGAAATGTCAACAGGAACACTAGGAGAAAGATTATTAACATCAAATGAGACCATTATTTTACCCTGGAGGAAATGTAATTTTTAGTCTTTTTAATGAATTCATATCCTTCATTCATATCACAGTCGTAAGTAGCCTGGCATCCTTAGCGGGGTCTCATTAGCCCTGTGAAGGATCCCAGGTTATAACCCAAACATCCTTAGCGGGGTCCCATTAGCCCTTGCAAAGGATCCTATTTGAGTTGTGTGTGTGCGTCTGTGTTTGGTCCCTGGCGAGGAAGTAACATTCCCGTAAACCATCACAGGGGGGTATTCTTGGTTTAAAGGCTGTGGTTGGTCGCTGTTGTGGTTTCCCAACATACCAATACAGTAAATTTGAAGTTTCTGACAAAGGGATCCAATTGTTAACGGCTTTAAGAGACTTTCTTTATTTTATTTTAATTGCATGTACCAGGATAAATCTAAGAAAAAAATTTTCATCCTTTGGCATTTCCCTACTCATGAAGATCAGATAATCAAGGCGGCGTTGGGTCTGCGTACATCAGCGTGCATCTACATACATCGAGGCGGCGTTAGTTCGCTACAGACATGGGTCTGTGTTAGCTGGCAGGATTTCAAGTTTACTGAACCCCTCTTACCTATATGTTGTGCTAGGTCATCATAATTTAAGATTTTTTTACCGTTATATTTCTATAAGAGAAATAATTTTTTAAGTTGCGTGCTAATCGACGGAAAAACTTCAAATTCTTGAAAGAACCCACACACGAGCGGATATATTAGCTTTAAATAGCCATATCAATCTTTAATAGGCAGATATCGTGAGTGAAAAAGCATGTACTCTTGAAAGTTCTTATAGAGAAACACTTTGAACCCTTATCAATCTGCGTCAGTTTGCACGGTTCAACGAAATTTCAACTCTCAAAAGTGAATAGCATTTTCAACGATAATTTAGCATCACTGGGTAGTGGATCGATTATATTAGACGGGAATCCAATAATGTGGCACACATGAAACCATTTTGATTATGAAAGTCATAAAAACTTAATACAATGCATCAATTCCTAAAACTTCTACAAACAGCAAAAAGGTACATATTCTCAAATCAATTAATCATCTTTGACATTAAGGACTATTCCTTGAGGAAGCAAAAAGCTCTCTCGGAGGTTTTCTTAATGTAAAACAGAAAAACTTGAAGATAAAACTTATAAACGACAATAACTTGTTATATATAAAACTGATATTTTTGAATTTCCTCTTAAAAAATGGCACACAAAAAATGAAAACCAGTTGGGGTTTACCAATAAACTGAGCGGAAGTTACATAACTCATTCAATTATACTATGTAATATGATTCTGCAATTAATGTCAGCATGTTACCTACATTGAAATACATATTAGTTAACTTTTAAATTTTGCAATAAAAATATATCATGGATGAAATTAATTGATATTTTTTTATTCTAAAAATATTATATCACAATCTGAGATTTAGTTAATTATATTAGAACTCATCAATAAACGACGCGCCTCTTCAAATTTACGGTTCCCAGACGGTGACGATATCATTTGATTTGACCTCTCCCAGAAAAATTTCGAGCATCCAAAAACTGCGTGGTTTTGAAATAATTTAACTTTTATTCTGATTATGAAAATAAATGTACATTAATCATTTGCCAGGATTTTTAAATACAAAATCACACCTTTTTCTTAGTCCTCATATTTTACTGTTAAGTATTTTATAAATACTCCAGTTAATTATACAATACTGTTAACGATAAAACGGCACTCCATTTGATATAACGGAGGATGGGAAAAGATTTATAATACATGCGTACATGCTAAGAAAGCAATACGGTGAAAAAAAATGATGAACGATTAGAAGCATAGGTACTAGTGAAATGATGTGTAGCCCTCGAGTGAACAAGATTTACATAATCTCTGCAACATCTTTAAGCTATTTTCATTTTACTAGCGAGAACAGTTCTTCCGCCTAACACATGACCTGGAAATTTTTCCTCTGAGCTTTCAGCAATGCGAACATGTCGATCGACTAGATGTTTCATTATTAATGATACTGAGCTATATTTGTAGGAACTCATTTGTTTACATGACTTACGAAGCAAAATACTGTTTCCATTTCATTGTTTCTACCGTCAATTACAAAGCAAAATTAATCATTAATGGGACTATCATTATACATTTTCAGTATAAATTATTTATAATATAACCGAAAGGTGAATAATTTTTCCGTATTTCTTGATATCGGCTGCGAGAAGATAGCTAGATTGATCCTAATTTTAAATGGTGAACAAAGAATAAAAACAAAAACAAAGAAAAAGCAATACGCAACACACGTACTAACCTGTATTGACCGGCCAAAACTAGGACAAAAACATCATAAAAGAAACGCGCTCAACGCCCGGCTAGGTTCTATCCCAGGAAAATTTTGACAGCGTAATGCACTCTCTCTCAATTACTAATTAGGGGGAGAAATGAGGAGTTTCGAAAGTTTGGAGCCTCAAAAGAATTTATGATAGATAGAAAAAAACGTTCACTCACTGCTCTTATCTACGAAATCACTCTCACTCCTCTGCAAGTGAAACTTTTCTTCTCCTCTTTAACTTCTTTAGTTAGACGCAAAACTACGAAGAAAGTTGTTCTTATACTATGTTGTTTTCTGAGTGGGGATGAGAAGAGCACAAAGCGAGGGAGAAAGTACGGAGGGGAGAGGAAAAATAAATCAGGAAGGGAAACATCATTCTCGGCGAATGAAACTACCTTTCATACAGAACGAGCGAAATTGTTCAGGTTATGCAATTCGCCAGCCATTGATTTTATGCAATAGTATCTGAAATTCACTAACTATTTTAGGAAAAGTAAATTACATGATGTTTTTTTATGCTACGAAATTTTCATAATTTATTGCAATCAGAAGTCATTCTTAAATCAATGGATTGTGAATTCTTTCCCCAAGAATTTAAATATTCGATTGTCATCAAAACCTATATATAATTTTAAGGCCGCTATACACGGTGAATGATCATGCGCGAATGATCATGCGAATGACGATCATGCATCGTGTATTACGGAAAATTCAGCGAATGACCCGTCATGCGCATGATCATTCAAGCAAAATTAGAACATGTTCTATATTTGCTCGCATGATCCCGTGAATGATCGCATGATCCGAACGCGCGACCTCCATCTTGATTGTTTTGATTTATTTAACTAGAATGTAGATACGGAACCAGTGAACCGTGAGCGTGCAGTGGAATTTCTCATACAATTCTACACGATTTCGACAGTCCAATGCACGGTATTTTTCACGTCATCTACGAGAACACAGTGATATCTTCCTCTTGAGGTGACTGGTGACCACGTTATGATTTGCGAGCGAATTTGGCTTTTCTTAAATATTTTTTAAACTTCTTATTTTTTAAATTACTTTTCCAATTAGTAGACACAGCTTAGTTTAGTTTTTATATTAAATAAGTTAGCGGTACCGTTAGGACTTGGGTAGATAGTAATTTTAACTTCTTTTGGTATCGATAGGTTTTTCATAATACATTTTTTACTCAAGATTTTTTAATAGTTTTATTATTTTCTCCGCTTTTTAAAATTTTATTTGGTAGATTTATTTCCTATATTCGTTCTTGGCTGTGATTTCTTTTTATAAATAGGTCTAAAATTTTTTCATATACAGTTACATAGTTGCTAAGGTTAGGGATTTATATATATTTATTCATTAAAATTTTATATATTTTTTAAAATTTTTCGTTTTATAGTTGATTTTCTCGATTTCTGTTTCCCGATTTTGTAAATATTTTATTCTCGTTTTTTTTTTCAAATTTCGTGTTAGAGTTAATTACTTTATATTCTTCTTTTCCGCTGTTGTAAATATTTCATTATTCGCGGTTGCTATCATTGCAACACATACCGTAAATTTCAATTTCGAGCCAGTCTCGAAGTGAGGAGATGTCGTGGACCCACGTGCAAGTGGAATTTTTAATCCAGCTGGTGCGGGAGCGACCCCAGCTCTACAATCCAAGAGACCCTTGCTACAAAACAAGGTGAATCGCTTGAAGGAGATGGAGGAAGTTGCTGTAGAAATACCGTCTCTTTACGTGGAGTGAGTCTTGTGTAATACCTGAAATGTTATACCACTATGTTTTGTTTGAATTATATGTAGCGTTAATACCATGCAAAGTGCAGTAAGTAGTATTAAAGGTGTAGGGCGAACATAAATTATTTCGAAAGGGAGTCTTGCAAAGAAATATAGCTTTCTTTAGTAAATAAAACTTGGACGGTGTAACTAACACAAAAATCTGTTCATACATTAAAGCGTCACAGGAAATGAACGCTATCAACTACTATTCTGTTGTGAAACGCGGCTGTGAATGAATATAAAATTCGCTCAGTCGAATGCTAGAGAAATATTGAAAAGAATACTTGTGGCATGTTACTTGTACAACAACAACTCAATCCAATAGGTTGCTGTTTTGCTATGAAAAGTTGCATTTATAAAAGTGTTTGACGTTAACGAAAAAATTTTCCCCATCAACAGGCCGAACACCTCTGCAGAGGAGTGCAGGAAAAAAATGGCATGCTCTCCGCACCAACTTTATGGCGGAGAAGAGGAAGGTTGATTAGTACATGAGGAGTGGTGCTGGTTCGGACACAGTATGTACATGCATATGAAAAAATAATTATTACTAAATATATGCCGTATCTACATCTTCAACATTTTATTCCTGCATTCTATTGTTGCAGGTCCGAACACCGTCATTATTTTATTTTGGGGCAATGAAGTTTCTGGAGGAAACTTTGACGGTCGCTTCACATACCTCCCCGCTACCAGCACCGCAGGTTAGTAGTGTGATAAAAATTTCCGATTTCCTATCTCTTTTTAGATATGTACTGTTTTATAGTATCACAATATTTAATTAAGTGTAATTCTATTATAATTAACTATTACATGTGGTCTGTAGATGTGGCGGTATTTCCCCTACTGCTACACTCCCTATGGAGTGGATGTATTCAAATAAAACTAATGGTTTTTCTGGAGAGATCAAGAAAATGCTCTTGTGTTCAATGGTATTTCATCTTTTGACTCTTGAATGTATTCCTAGACATGAATTTCCCAGCCCTTAACAGAAATTTTGAGGATCCTGGGTAATGGTACTTAAGTGAATGCGTAATTGTTCAAATTGTTTCATCATATGAGCTTTGTGCTCCCTGCACTTTTTCTTAAAGGGGTTAAGTTCTATATTCTCAATCCATTCATCCTTTCCAGGAAGGTCGTGCCCCTATTGAAGAGGGGGAGTGGGAGGTCCTCTTCTCTGATGATGGCTCCATGTTGGAGGTGAGGGATTCCTCTGGAGCAGCATCGCCTGCTCTGTCCGAGACCGCACTTCTCACTGGTGCAGGCCCCATAATGGTAGAGGTGAGGGATTCTCCCGTCACTTCATCGCCTGTGCCCCACGGTCTGTCGCAGGCACATCTGCATGGACTGCAGAGCCTGCCGCAAGGGGAAATAAGAGGAAGGAGGAACCCCCTATGCCTGGGCAGACAGCACAGTTGTTGGAAGCTGCCACATCTGTTCTAGGGAATCTGGCACAGGAGGAAGCCCCTGTCGAAGCAGAGGAGGACACATTCAGCAGGCTTGTGGCCAAACGCCTTAAAGCAATTGAAGAAAGGAAGGAAAAAGCTAGGGTAATGTTCGAGATGGAGAGGATTTTTTTTGAGTCTCGTATGAAGTGAAAAAAGTAATTTAAATAAATTTGTATTTATTCAGTAAGTGTCATTGATTACTTTCATCCCTTCCAAAAAATGTAATAATTGTTAACTGTTATGCCTCAAACTTTCTGTGCATGTCCCTACTTTATTGTTTAGGGACCCTGGCTAGTAATTCATAACTTCAATAATAGAGTATTTTAACTAGATATGATGATGCCATTGTTCACATGGAGGCATTTTTAACTTCAAGGACAAGTGAAATGTAACATCCTACTGGGCTGTGCCAATACTGTGCTCATTTTTAAGTCATTTACAAAATAAGGATAATGGGTTTTCAATGAAATGAAAGGAGTTATGCCTTCTTTGCAAATTCTAATGGAAATTAGTGACTTAAATTGTAGACAAATTGACAAATTTTCATTAATCCCTTCAACAAAATGATGAGGATCTCTCTTAACAGTAAATTATTGATTTAAAAAATGAGGAAGCTGCTATGGGTTACTCCTGAAGGGAGTCGAAGTACTCGCAAAACTCTTTGCGAATGTTTACTGCAGAGTTCATAGGTCTGTTCCCTCCTTGCTGCAGTAACCACATACAAATGCAAATGTCATTTACATTGACAATGTTGTCATTGCTACAGCCAATAGAACTTCCAGCAAATCACCCCAACATCAGCGAGAATCATGTGTTGCACAATAAAATTGTCATTTATTTTACTTTCGTTCACCATTTCACTTGACTGTCATTTGTTATCACATGCATCACGTAATGAGTAAAAAACATTTCACAGGAATCATACCTTCAAATAGTCCGCTTTCATATTCCGATAAATGCTTCTGCACACTTCGGGGATTATTTGGCCGATGGTGCTCTCATGTATTCTCGTTGAATACATCAACGAGCGGCATGACTCTCCAGTCGCCAAAAATCTCAAAGTAAGGGCTAACCTGAAACGAGTTGACAATTAGCAACATAATCATCATAATTTAATATACGAATATTACAGGACAAACATGGTTTCTCTTGTTAGCAGATTTGACTCCTCTCATTAACGTGTCCAATCTCTCATATTCCCTTCTTGTGATGTCAAGAACGAAGGTGAACTGCTCCTCCGTCATTCGTAAAACGTTTCTGAATGCATCACGATCCTCCAAGAGAAGCTCCTCCTGGACCATGTTGAGGATCCCTCGACCACTGCTTCTCCTTTCTATCCAAGGTCTCGTCCAAACCTTTCTTCTTCTACTGACTCTGCGGGCCATTAGCACGGCTGCTACCATTATAAGGGATACGGTAGCAGCGATTACCAATGTTCTGCGTCTCCGATCCATTACGCTCACTTGCCTCGCTAAATAATCCAAAGTAAACACAGACAATGTCGACGCTTGCTGTACGGATACGATGTAAACAAAGATTACTACCCTTACGGATGTAAACAAACCACTATCGACATCCGAGAGCCAGCTAAGTCGGTCGGAATTTCTCCTTGAATCGATATCAACCATCGATAGTCGTACGACTGTGCATCGTTTCAGCGCAGATCATTCGCGCACGATCATTCACCGTGTATAACCTGGTCACTTCTGAAATTCATTAATGCTAGAATGATCATTCGCATGATCATTCACCGTGTAAAGTGGCCTTTACACATGTTACACCATGCAATATTCAATTAAAAGAGGTATTAAAGTGTTCAATGAGCCTAATACGTAACAGCCAGTCAAGGTTGATTTTTATTTGTATATACCTCCTTATCCTTATTTTTGATTGCAAATCAATGTATCCTTATGTTGGTATCTAGCATATAAATTATTATATCAGAGCCCAGAACATTATAAGTAAATGTGAGTTCTAGCAACATATTCCCCTCTCATAGCCTAAAAGCCGCGTATCTCTAACCGAGGCGTCTTGGTATGACTAACCATTTCAGCCTTGACGCCTGATGATGACATCCCCTCTGCATCAATTAACCCTTCGACTCCTTAGGCTAAGAGATTTATGTCCACCCGCTGCAGGTTAGAGGGGATATATTGACAAGGTGGGAGGGATCATCCAATTTCCTCTCCTTGATCGGAGACGCCTCGGCGTTAACTATCGGTCTCTCGCCCCCACCTCGTGTCATGATCTGATTCTGATTGCTGATTATTTCACTGAATTCCCGCATAACTTCACCAATATGATTTATTTTTCAAAACATTTGTCCTTACATCCTTACATTTACAATTCCTTCTCGAGTATACTTCCATAAAATCTCATTCCGATATGACAATGTTATGGCATATTTCCGTCGAATGTGGGGGTCTGTTCTCAAAAAGTCATGATAAATATCGCATTCAACAATAACAACTTATAGAAGGTGCTTTTCAAAGACCGCATCCCACACCAAATTTTGATGATTTTTTGGCTACTTTCATCACATGAGGAAGTAGTTTACCTACACGTAATACTGAATCAACGAAATAAGGTCACAAGATAAAGAGTTATCACGAAAAAATAACTGGTCATCGCAGACTTTTGTCGAAGCATCACTTGTCACACCACACTTTGATAACATTCATATAATAATTATCTATTCAGAAAGAAATCATCCAACTCAGCAATATTGAATGGACCAAATTGTGACATGAAATTATTATTTTCAAACACGATAACTATCTCTTTGCTTGAGTTTGACCCACAGTATTGGAAATATATCGAATGAGTAAACTTTATATATTTATACATCAAAGAGTAGTGTAGTAAGTGGTACTCAAACGAAATATATTATTATCAGCTATTATTGCTCGCAATATTTATCTCAAACTTTTGAGAGTTGATCATCAGAACATATGTACATGCATAAGCAATAATCGGTGTGGGAATGCGCGTCATTTGGAGTTCTCCAAGTCTGATCTGTTACATCAGGAAGCTGTTGCGTCTGGGGGGAATGAGAACAATAAATCACGAAAATCAAATAAAGAAAAAAATACATACAGGTACTTTTCTGATGTTTAATTAAGAGCGAAATTAAAAGGGCAGCGGAGTCTCCCAACTTTATTCCGTTGGAAGCAGAATTACCGGACTTCTGTGAGACCATCAGTGTAAAAAATGAAGGGAATGAAACAAAAACGGCTCCCAAAGGTCCCAAAAACCAAAGGGAATACTGAAATATTCAGCACTAAAGACTCCATTTGGCCAAGTTATGTATTCATATGAGATAGCGATAAAAACGGAGAAACTCGACTCGTCATCTTTCGAACGCTGCAAAATGAAACACTTGAGGTTCCAAAAATGTTTCTTGCATATATAATTTTAAATCACTTTGGGAGAGGAGCGTTTTTTTGTATTCGCATGGAAATCAATCGTAGTTCGTTCTAAATGCAAAAAGTATTGCGCCCTTCTCATGTCTCCTGATTAAAAAGTATTATAGTGATAAGAAAATAAAATTTTTTCCAACATCTGACGTATAATTATTCTGTTAGTTGTTTGTTTAACACAGGTAGAAATAAGACATTTTTACCAACATGGTTGTCATCGATTCCCACGTCATTTTCTTATTCCTGCTCCTATACCATGGGATCTTTGATTGATACCCTAGTTAAAGTCTTTCAAATTGTTTACACCTGTAATCTTTTTCCTCAGCATATCAGCTCTCGTTGTCAATTCCGCACGCACCTTAATTTATCTTCGAGAGAGAAAATTTTTCAATTTCGGTTCTTGAATCTCTGGCGGAGCATTCTTCATAAAATTAAATAGTTCTACAACAGAAAAAGTAAAAAGCTGATTCAATTTTTTAACCATTTACGTAATACAATTTTGCGAGAGCTTTGCTCTGCACGTACTTAGTTTAGGATGAGGAGTTCATTTGAAAAATATCGCTTCAGGAGTGGGAGGGAGAACGCGGAACTCCAACTGTTTTCAGGGACACCGCTGCTGCCGTCGTAGTTGGAAGAAAAGTGTGGGAAGTCTGCATAGTTTCAGAGTCAGGGACCGAGTTGTATGGGTTAGGAAGTCCGCTGCACCCGATCCCATCCCTCCAATCCCCGTTCCCGAAAACTTATCCCTCCTTCCCTCGCGCCACCGGAAGTTCGTCATCCCTTCTGGGAATTCTGGGTCAATGCGTCCCTATCGTACGGAACACCTAATTTTCATCTTCCTCGCTTCATCCATAATTTTTCACCAGCATCTTTACATGATTTTGTGTCGTCAAGTTTCAGCTGAGAGCATAGACGATGATTCAAAATTTATATTTAAACGATATCTTAGATGTACTGTTTGTAGCACATTGAGAAATTTTCTCAGCCCTAAGCTATACTTAAAACCAAATTCCCATGATTCAATTTAAAACAGGGATGAAATAATACTTTCATTATTTCTTTGAGCCCCTTTGCTTATCGGAACTTTGTTGGCAAGTACAGGAAATTTATCAAGAAGAGATGACAAATATTCTGAGTGCTGCATAATTTACATCTAGGCACTAGTTTAATTCCGGATACCTGATTAAGATAAGTTCGTTCAGAAAGTATAAAAAACGGAATTACTCAATCGGAGAACGGATATTATGAGAACTTCTATGATAACGTGAATTCGTTGAAGCATTGTTTATAACCTGAAAATTATTGTCATTTTTGCCACTGCCTCGATGTAAACACCATGTGAAACTAGGATCCATTAATCTAAAAAGCTTGAGAATTCTGCGGAGAACGAGTAAAATATATTGGTATACCCTGCAACAACACAGAAAATTTTGTTATCCGCGCTGAAGGCATGTTCAAATCTAAGAAGGTCATGTGTGCTCTGCTACCTACGGGGAGTGAGTTGAACTTTGATCAAGGTAAGTTTTATTGCACAATTGACTTAATCGTACATTGTATAATAAAATGAATGGAATTAGAGCAGTTTCTATTTCCCGTTCAGTCATCCACATAATTTTTGTCTTCACACGGTACAATTTTTCTCATGAAAGAGTTCATGCATTGGTTTGTACAATAAAATGTACCACGTAAGGCTGCCTTAAGATAGAAGTCTTAGGAAGCCTTCGTACACATATGAGCACTCGTTTTTCTCTAGTCCTATTGGTTGATGGGAAAGATTTCAATTGAGGCAATACATTTATTTTCCACACCACGCATCTGGGACAAACATGCACTGATCACTGTCCGATTGAAAGGAACGACGTGACCTAGAGAAGAGTTCGCTTAAATCATCTCGGAATCATTACTCGGAAGACTTCGACAATAAGTATACTGTTGAGCATTTACTAAGAGTTGGCTCTAGACCCCACTCCTGGTACCCAGCATTAACGCCTTTAAGACCGATGATAGAACTGCCGAGTCCGCATCTAAGCAAATTTCCCGGATTAATTTCTTGTTTTTAATAATCTTAGTTTACTGATAATTCGAGAACTAGGGTCATTTTAATACATAATGATTAAAAGAGGGCCAATCACGCTTCCTTACGGAACACTGTATGTGACAGTAACCATATTAATGCTGATACCAATACTGATAGTAAATACTATTTTTTGCGAATTCTTATATAGAACAGAATTAAGTTCACTACACCTTCTGTTTTGGGGGAATTAAAATTTTTAAAATTGGTATAATGTTGGCTATTTTCTATTCTTGAGGAGCCTTGCCTTTGGATAATGATTTATTTTATTTTATTTTTTTTCATTTATTATAAGTAAACAAACACGGTCCTTCTAAGCCACATGGCTTGTCAGAAGGATCCACTTACCTATATGCATACAATGCGGCAAATTTCTAAATATGATTGATAGAAATGGTGCAATCTGTGGCGTTAACTCCATGAGTACGCGTTCAGGAATTCCTTTGAACCTGGTGATTTGTTACTTTTAATCTAACGCAGTTGTTTAGATATCCCATCACGTAGAATAGTTATGTCAGCCATCTTTAAATGAATGTTCGATACCTATGTCTGAATAATGGACTATGTCGTCCATTGTGAATAAAATTTTTAAGTAGTGGTTTAATGAAACAGAATTTTAGTTTTCAATATGGTGTATGTAGCTTATGTACTCAGTGATGTTATTTACAATTTATTTTATTTTTAACTAAATTTTCTTATATATAAAAATGAAAGTGTGAATGTGCGGTCACTGCGCGGTACCAAACGACAGCACGGAATGACTTAAAACTTTGTAACATGATTCCTTATGTCACTCAAAAGGTTTATAGCTACTTGTAATTTACCTAATGGTCTCCGGTGTGACTCCAGACGAGTAAAAGCGTTTCCAAAAAATGCATGTAATGTTTGTTTTTCTGGCATGCAGACCTTTTTTCTTTTGCATATGTAAATTAGTGATAATGGTCATACAAAGTCGCAACAAAAACTACTGGAAAGAAAAATAAATAAACCTTTTAATAAAGTAATCGAATTTTGTTTTCAACTGATTCACTTTAAATTTTGAAAAAAAAAATAAAAAAATTAGTGAAAATTGAGCGTTCTTGGTATGCTGTTCCCTTGACGACCGATAGCATTGTTGTAGCAGAACCTTATATGGATATATGGTGAAAATAGGCCCAGAACGTATCAATTGAGATAGATGAATTCATAGAATCCATAAGAAATACATTTTACGCGATATATTCCGATTTATATCGATAGTTTTGATCACGTGAATCGATTATTCAAAATAGTCGTTGCCATGGTCCACCAACAAGCTTTACTTTGTACAACGATATCCAAAGATGGCTCGAAAAAGAAAGGTTTCAATAGGCAGAAGGTATTCTGAGGCCAAGAGATCGAGTTCATAATGAAATAGCGTAACTACTCGGTAACAAGAAGAGAGGCTCTCTGACCAGCAAGACAGAATGGCAGCTTTGCACAGATATCAGACAGACTTGCAAAATGAAGATAGGCTACGGCAACAACGAGAGAGAAAACGATGAACTCAGGAATCGCGAAACTGCACTGCTGCGCTCTAATCAAATGGAACGTAACCGTGCGGCAATTCTTAATTCAAGGCGAAGATCGGAAGTCGATTCCCAGAAAACACCGTTCACTACTAGCCTAAAGTGGATTTTCATTCACATACAAATATAATCATTGGTGATGTGGATTCGATTTGCCGCAATAATGACGCTAGAAAATTTTCGAATGAAACTGCATGAACTGCATTAGGAAAGTGTCTCTGCCATCACTTTGAGAATCTCCAGAGCCAAAACGCTAGAGGAGGCAAGGAGAGAGTGAGTAATAGGAACCAAACTAAATTTAGCTAATATGTAAAAATCGAATACTACTAATAGATAAAAATGTAACGGTGTCTGTGTATCCGTCTGTTGCTCCATCACGCAAAAACTGCCATACCGATTGAGATGAAATTTGGCATGTAGATAGGAAATATATTTGGTCATAAAATAGTTTATTTTAAAAAGCCTTTAGGGCCCTCAAGGACCCCCTGTAGGGCCCTGGTGGTCAATGCTAAGCATTGAGCTCGGTGCAGTAGTTTCATTATTTGTTTTTAACAGTATTTTTACTCAAGATAGAGGGCTGGGATTTCTTTATCAGATGGCTTAATAAAGGAAAATTCTAATTATTTCAATCTATGTTATTACTTCCTTCGTATTTGTCTGATAATCATGTTTTAGCTAAAAATCTCACATTTTTCTTTGAAATAAAAAATTTCATATTTCCTTGACAACCAAAGATTTGATTTTCGAAGGATATTTGCGCCTCTGGGATTTAAATATAATGCTAAACTGCAGGTCCATGATAGTACATAGAAATAAAACCTGTATAAGAAGGGCTAGGAATCCCAAGGGCCCAATGATAGATTACATAGGGAGGAAATCGGTAAATTTTATGTATACTTACTACAAAGATACTCTTCAATGTCTATTCTCAAATTAGCTCTCATAGAGGCACTGCATGCACATGAGAGAACACTTACGTAGTAAACGATACACATAAATACCCTGGTGTCAGCGTCTCTAATACAACTAACACAAAGTACAAGATAGGTTACGAGCTCCTCAAATGACCACGCTGACAGTATTCTTCAAGTTTTGTCAGTCAGGTATCCTTATATAATAAGTTCAATATTTTCCATACCCGGTAAAGTTCAACGGGTAACTTCCGCTGGTAAAGTATATTTCAATTGCGTTAATTACAGTTGAAACTAGTTAACTTTTTCAATTTGTACGCGCGAGAACTCAAATGAAATATTAGATTAAAACTCTGACGGGAATTATCATTTTCCTCACCTTAAACAGGAAATTTGCTGTAAAAACAATTACTCCTAAATTTTGCGTATCAGTTTTCTATTTTCCTTAAATTCTTGCTCCCTTCTACGGTAAATATAGAGAAAAGTTATTGGGAAGGGAATTCATCTTGTCCTCAGGCTACAAATTGGGTAGGGATAACAAACGCTCAAGCACACACAGTACGAAAGAAAAAACTTTCTAGGGACGATGGCACAAGAACTTAACGCAAATGGGTTGAAACGAAGCATGTAAGGGCGATGATGGATTAAGGAGAATTCTTTCCCGAAAGGCGACCAAGTTATTGATAGGACCGTTTTGCGTGGAAAAAACGCGAGGATGGACCAAAAAAACCGACTTCCAAAGCCCGTGTTTTTTCCACAAGATACAATAGACGTTATTTTAAAGGAGAAAGGGAAAGTTACGAGGGCAAAAATGAATGAATGAGGGTCTGTCCATCCTGGCGATCCATTCGGCACGCAGGATTTCCTCCCACACGAAGGGCGCAGGGTAAAGAAAGGACGGACGCGCAGAGAAAGGTCAAAGTGATAAAAAAGGGGAGAAGAGTGAGATAGAGGTGGAAGCAAGGGAATCACGAAGGAGAAAGGGAGAGAAAGAGGGAAACACTTGAAGCACGTTAGAAAGTACTTGGAAAAAAGTATATTAAAGAGCAGTGGCGCTCAATTTACACGTAAACACGTATTTATCACGCATTAAACTTCCATTTATCAATCGTCCTTAGGCACATAATTCGATTAGCTGAAACCGTGGTCTGATGATCGATTAAAATTTGAAAATGTTGAATATTAATGTTTTCCTTTTTGAACATTAGAAGAGGAAAGATGGAAATGAGAGTGGGTAAAAAAGGAAGAAAATACACGAGGATATCTCAAATCTTAAAACCAGAATAAATAAATTTATGGTTTTTATAAACCATGTTAATGAAAAAGTGATATGGCTTATAATAAGATATTTTCTAATGGTCAGCGGTAGATTACCATGGTGGAGTTAGCACACAATAGTCTTTTTTAGGGAAACATTCTAATTTCTACAAACTTTCGAACCAGGAATTATGGTAGCCTCCTTGTCTTCTAACAGGCCATCCAAGTTTGCTAACTTTAGTGGTCAATTTCAAAATCCTCAACCTATAACTCATATCACATATCCACAACTCGTTATGGATACGTACCTAGTCCAATTGCTTAGATATTCTTTTCCGATGGGTCGGAATCAATGTTTCCCTTTTGTTTGGTCTGTAAACATTGTGGTGTGAGGTATCACTGACACTATTTGCGGTCTCATGTTGAGTGAAGTAATTTGGCAGCGTTGCCTAGTTTCAGATATTCTCTCACAACCGCCCCTTAGTAGACCCAATCCACACGAGCCTCCCCGTTATTGGCGTCAATCCCAGCTTAGGTGACCGCTACTAAGTTTCATACCAACACGCCATGTAACTAGGAAGGCAACTACTATGGCGAGGAACACAATTAATTTGTAAGAAAAATATGATTCTCTGATGAAAAAATACATACTACTGAGGGTACAAAATAGACGGTTTCCTAGAGAAATATAATTCAGTGAATCTAGCTAGTTAAGCTGGTATACCATAAAAAAACGACTAATTACTATATTTGGAATGAGTAAAAAACATTACCAGAAGAAATCATTGCTAAACTATACCTATTGTAAATAGCATAAGTAATTCCATCGTTCCACAGCGATAATGTCGAGAAAACTTCAGAAGTATTTGTATTTCCCGAATACTACTTTTATTTAGTACTCCTAGTCAGCAATATTCCACTTGATGTCCAGCCAAATCCTGATAGTAACGTCTAAGATATCTGAGGGAAGATAACATAGCAAAATAATTGCTAGAATAAACCAACAATTGAAGGAAGCTTATGATGGGAGGCTTAAATAAGAATGTAAAGAGAAGGCTGGCGAAGAGTTAAGTTATGAGTTTACCTTTGCATGTTGCACATTAACGGACTGTGAAAACGGGAAGAGATAACAGAGCATACGTTTGAAATAGGTTGGCAGAGGAGATTGCAGGTAGTGTGAAGGATATAATGGGAGACAAACAAGTAAATGCTGAGCATGGTAGATGAGAAGAGGAAACTTCTGGAGGAAATTAAGAGAACGCAGAGCAGATTGTTGGAACTTGTAATGATGATGGGTAAGCGGGGAAGGAGAAGGAAAAAAATACTAGTTACCGGGTTGAAGGGAGCTATGACGTATGCTGAGATGTAGACAGAAGTTGTGCTGGGTGATTGGGTTTTGCAATTGGAAAAGTTTTATTGCCTCATTTTCATACCCATTTAAATTGGTAGATTAACCAATCAAATTATTATGAGTGTATGAAACGATCTGCTACTTCTCACTTTGTGGATTCCCTGAATTAAAACCCTTTACCTTTCTTTATCCCCTTAACATAAGAACGTTCCTTCCATACACAAAACATCCTCGCTTACTTTACCCAATATTAGACTCTTCAGTGAAATATCATAAGGCAGCATCTTGCAGCAGACGTAACCTCCGCCGCCATAGCTTGCAGTCTTAAGAAATCTGAATGACCAATGGAATGACGCCGTTGATTTGGAAAGACTCTACTTGACGTCGTTCAGTACAATAAATTTGAACGTAGCACTTGAACGAGTCAACACGTAGTTACTCGAAAGAGCACTTGTATTAACATCAAGATCACACCATTGAAAAGCTCATCAATGTTAAATACCTATTCATGCACGTATTGGTTTTGTGGGATTTTTTAATGAGCGCATATTAAGATTTTTCCACTCAGTCCTTCCAACATTCTCATCCTCCGCAAACCTAAAGCAATATTTCCTCAATTTCACATCAACCTCCATCCTCTTAAAGTATACTGAGCAAGACATCAATTAAATGACAGAAATATGCTACTGTATAAATCAACGTACATTACATAATTATTTCATTTGTCAAACGATGCCAAATAGTGCGACTTATTTCTCGAATGTTTCTACTTTTTCGTGTACTGTGGATGATATTTTCCATATAATTGGATACTGGCAGGCACTTTAAAGTATCATAAATAATTTGAAGATTTTCTGATGCAAGGAAATATAAGAAATGAAAATATGCGTAGTATATTTTTTCACTAGTGAATACAGAAAGAAAAGTACTGGCAACCGAAATAATTGACATGCATTTAAATATAAAAACTTCCAATTGGAAAGCGTTTTTATCACACTGCGTGATATAAATAAATCAAAAGAAAGGATCAAATGTATAAATTTTGTTATTTCCAGAGGAGTATACTCGTAAAATCAATGTTTTGCTTCATTTTATGGCGCTTATCTTTTCAAAGATGCTTATATTTCTAAATATAAAAAGAATATGTACAATAGCTTGACTAGAAAAAGACTCTCACTTCAAAAGTCCCAAGAAAAAAACCTCTGCGCTATCTATACACCACCTGGGTATTCGTGAAACACACCATTTTTAGTCCCATTTACGCGTTCACTATCACAAAAGCTGAGTGTTTCTGACTCCAAACCACCTATATAAAAGCCGAAGCTTCACCTGCGTGACGTACTACTTAGCTTTCCACCAATGAGGAAAAATATACTCTCTCTTTCCACCTTTGCTGTAGCGAAGCTAAACGTAACCCAGAGGAGTGGAGAGTGCTATGAATAAAAGGCTCAGCGACGAACCTTACGTTAAGGGAAACGTGAAAATCTAAGACTCCCAGCCTTCGTTTTAAAGGATGATACTTCTAGTCCTCAAAATTAATTATAGAGGAATATTGCCATTGGACTTTCACAAGTTGGGCAATTTGTAGGTATCTCTCTACTTTCTTTTGTCTGGTGGTGTATTTTTCTAAATATTTAAGTTATACATAACCTTTCGTGCAATCATGGACAAATACTATTTAATGGACAAGAAGGGCATGGACAAAACCTTTTGTCTTTCATACCACCATTCTCAAAAATTCGAGTTGATATCCGAGCAAGTTGAAGAAATTTATGACAAAAATATTGAAAAATTTGAGTTAAATCGAACCGTGCCTTGTCACAGAGGAATGGAGTGTTGTATAAATCATTGGGATTTATGAAAGCGGCGAGAACGAGGCGAAGACTCTTCTGCTGCAAACAAGCTCACGCGTCAAACTTGGAGTGTTTTTATTGAAGCCACCAGTATCTCTCAAAATAATTTGCCACCCTCCTTCACCACTAACTCCTGCACTTGTAGGATGCTGGACAAATAATCTAAGTCACGAAGGAATTTTAAGGAGCATTATGAATTCTCAGAGAGGCTTGTATCAAACTGTCTCTTGTTCCGACGCCAAACCGATCGTAACGGCTGATGAATATTCATGGTTTATATTCTTCCTCTTATTGTAAAGTATCCCTCGCTTTTGCAGGACGCGTCAAAAAGTGAAAAATTGTAAACAAAGAGAACGGAGATGGCAAAGCGTTAAATCCCACGACGAAGGACCCACTTTAAAATGAATTGAATATGCAGAACACGCTGAATATGGAAACTATGAAACAATGCATTTGAGATAATGATGACTTAATCAGACCTGAGGGAATTGCAAGCAACGGAGGACTTGTTGATAAGCCGCTAGCACTCATATAAAAAGTGCAAATTTTATCAAGAATCAGCTGGAGACATTACGCCACAACAATTCTACGTCAGCCAGAAAGAAATGTCCAACTTGACTAAATATTTTCAATCGTTTAGAAAAGTATTGGACAATACAGCTCGTGGTAGATTTTAGAATGCTGGATGCGGCGATAACTGTGACCATTCAGTATACCTACGTCGACTATGAACTTCAAGATAGTAAAATTAAGTATATCAAATATGAAAGATACCTCCTATGAGTAAGTTGTAATAAAATACGCAAGGTTACCAGCCTTTGCAGTACCCACACCACGTGCAGCTTTCCCTACTAACGGTTACGGCGCTCTACCGGTCAGTTTTGGCACATTTTCGCCAATATGCCACAACATAAACCAAAGTATAGTAATACCCTAGGCCCGCTTTCACCATTCTACTGAAGCTAGGATCCCTTCTTAAAGAACTATCTTGAGAGCAATCATACCGTTGCCCGGGACCCACCACTAGGAGGTACATGCAGTGTACTGACACACCGAGTCAATACCTGAGAGAACAATTTTACTAGGTGACATGAATGGCTGGGTTGGTGTGAGGCGGGATGCCTGTGAGAAAGTGGTTGGAGCTTTTGTTGACCCTCGTGTGAATGATAGCGGTAAAAACTTGATGAGTGTGTGCTTGCAAATTGGAGTGTTTGCGTCAAATACATGGTTTAAATATAAGGGAATACACATGTATGCTTGTCAAAGGGGCGAATGTAAAAGGATGATTGATTATGTTGTGTATGATGAGAGATTGAGGGAGTTAGTGTGGGTCACGAGAGTGATGAGGGTTGCTGAATGTGGAACAGACCACTATTTGGTACTCTCCAAAGTGAATCTGGGCAGAAAGTAGGTGCCAAGGAAGAATATTGCGCGTAAGCAGCTGAGAGTAATAGTGGAGAGGTTGCTTGACAGCGAGGTAAGAATGCAGTTTGGTTGCATGCTTGAGCATGCTCCAGCCTTGAATTAAGAGCGTATGGGACGAATATATCAGAAACGAGAGTGTGAATGATGCGTGGGAATGTTTAAACGGAGAGATTGTAGAATGTACTGAAAGTATATTTGGAAAAGGAGTGGTAGGAAGATGGAAAGGCGATGCGTGGTGGAATGAAGAGCTAAAAATTGGAGTCAGAGAAAAGAAAGAGGTGTACAAGAGCATAACTGCTGCCAAATCTGAGGAAGAGCGTACTAAGGCATGTGAGATTTACAGAAAGGAAAAGAGTGGATGCGAAATTGATGTGAGAGAGAGCAAGATGAAGCAAGCAAGATACATAGCGATTTTGAAGGCAAAAAATAAATGTTTTGGGAGTGGACAAAAAGGGCTAAGATTGGTGAAGGCAGGGGAAAAAATGCGGTAAAGAACAAAAGTTGAGAGATCGTGTGGAATGAGAGCAATAACAGGGACTGAAGGAGAGAGTATTTTGGAGAATTATACAATAATGTTGCAGACGCTGAGTATGAGCCTTGCGAAGTACTATACGAGAATGCGACGATGAAATTGAAGATCAGCGAGAATGAGGTCATAATGACTGAGAGTATTCAAGAATGGGAAGGCTGCAGGCGTAGACGGGATATCCAGTGAGATGTTGAAGTGTGGGTGTAATTTACTCATTTTTTGGCTATGTGAACTATATAATTTATGCTTACAGGCTTCTGTTCTTCCAGTGGATTAGAAGAATGCAATCATCGTTCCATCTTACAAAGGGAATGGAGGAACGACCGAATATAATAATTATAGGGCCATTAGTTTATTGAGCATTCCGGGAAAAGTGTTGCGCAAAATTTTAATCGACAGAGTGAGAAATATTTCTTCTGACACAATATGGGGTGTGCAGTGTGGGCTTATGCCTGGAAGGGGATGCAGTGACTAGCCTGTCGTGCTTCAACAAATGATAGAAAAATATATTGGCGTCCGAAAGAAAGGGTATTGTGCGTTTGCAGATTTAGAAAAGGCATATGATAGGGTAAATAGGAAGAAGTTATGGAAAGTTTTGAAGGAATATGGGGTGAATGGGCAGTTATTGAATGCCATGATGGCAATGTATGATAATAGTAAGGCAAGCAAGGCAAGCAAAATAAGTGTGAGAGTTAATGGGGTTCTGAGTGATTGGTTTGCAAGAAAACAGGGCGTAAAGCAAGGATGCGTAATGTTACTATGGCTGTTTAATTTATTTATGGATAAATGTGTTAAAGACGCATGTAGTGAAAACGACGGTGTTTTGAGTGGAAATGTAAACGTTCTAGTCTTCCTATATGCGGATGATGCTGATTTGATCTCAGAGAGCTAAGAGGGGCAACAGAAGCTCCTAGATAAGTTTTGTGAATCAACAGAGAGAATGGAATTGAGGGTAAATGCGTGCAAGACTAAAGTAGTAGTTTCTGATAAGGAGAATGGGGAGAATAACTGTGTGATGAAGGCGAATGGTGAAGTAATTGAACAGGTGGATGATTTTGTCTACTTAAGTAAGATGTTTATGAAAGATGGACGGATAGATGAGAAGATAAAGAGACGTGCAAATGCTGGAAGGAAAGTAGTAGGTAGCATGTGGAGTATATCAAGGAATGAGTGCTTGTCTAAGGAGGCGAAAATCGCCGTGTACTAAAGTATACTTCTCCCCACTTTGTTGTACGGTAGTGAAACATAGGTATATCAGGGTAGACATAACAATAGACTAAACGCCGTGGGTATGAGTTATCTGAGGAATGTTTGCGGCAAAAGTAGGATGTGTCGGCTGAGGAGTGAGAGCGCAATAAATGAGTGCAGGTTAGATGTTCCAGTAATGGACATAAATGAAAGGAGTGTGCTTCGTTGGTTTGGCCATGTTGAGAGAATGGCTAAGAATTGAATAACGAAACAGATATATATGAGCGACATGACATGTGCGAGAAGTAGAGGTAGGCCGAGAAAGTAGTGGTTAAATGTGGTTGAGGAAATTCTTAGAAGGAGGAATATTAGGAATCTTAAATACAGGAGGATGTGTACGAAGCAGTGTATGGGGGTAATGAGCCAAAGGGGTTTGCAAGGATAGGTCAGTATGGAGGTAATTATTGAAGCAGAGTTAGAGCAGGTGTATAAATATGTATTTATGAGTGAAACTTTGTGACTACCACCTATCATGGAAGGGAACGGCGTGATTGGTATGTATGTATGATAGATACCTAGTATTCCCGAGCATTCCGTAGACCCAATTGCTGATAATCCTTGTGGCGACCTTACTACGATATTTGGGAAAAATACAAATAATTTCGTCAAAAAAATAATGGACGGAATAAACATGAAATATTTGCCTGGAACAGAAACGGATAGATTAAACGAGAGCCTTTTAATTACGGAGCAATTGCATCGAAATTTCACCGTAAAGTTCTACTTTCTTATTTAGATACAATTCTTAAGGTAAATGAATGTCCATGTGTGGTAAGGGAGTCAATTTTTATGGAACCAAAACTAGAATAAATGTATATATGCAGCCATTTTTGGTATCTGATAGTACATAGAGAGGAATACCCAATTTAGTGGGCTTTTTGGGGTTATATATGATGAAGCGCATTATTCCCTGGAATCCCACAACTTACTCATCGATTACTATCTTCCATCCATGGATGAATCTCTCTCTGAACTTCATTTCAAAATAATTCAAATATGAACACCTTTCTCAGTTCCGGTTCTCAAAGCCTAAATGCTTTGAGTTCCGGAATTTAGTTTATTATTTTTCAAGATTTTTATTTAACTCTTTTTAAAATGTTGCAACCAAATAACTCGTTGAAATCTTTTCCTTTGGGACACCGACCGAAAACATGGTACATAAGATACGAATACCAGAAACCAATAGTCCTGAATTTTTGGATGGTACAATACACCCATATTAAGAATTACATCCAGAAATGACTTCATTTCCTTTAATGAGATGTCAGCCTATCTGTTCGTATCCAAGTTAAACGTTTTGTTAACGTCCAACCAAGAATTTTACTCCTAGCATAAGTATTATTCTCGTCCACAATGCTTTTTATTAGAACTTTAGTAAAAACACGTGAAAACGTCAATAGATTTCGTACAGTCGTAAAAGGAACTTTGTTCTACGCACATATGCCCAGTTGAAAAACAATACTTCTTAGGGGTTGTCCATGTGCAGTGACAGCGTTTCACACTTGACCCTTTTGTTAATCATTTACTTATCATTTTCAGTCCTTTCACCACAATCGCTCTTATCAGGATTTATTTTTCGCTACAAATACTCTTTTAGGAGATATCTACATTGCTGAAGTAAAATTCATCGTGAAGACTCTCACTAGGAATTTCCTCAACAACTATGGTCAACTTCTTCATGGCAAAGAGGGAAATGTGATAACGGAGTTAGTCAGCACTTAACTGATAACAAGATTTCAGAGGAGCAGTAGTCCATCAAAATGGACACATGACATTGAAAATGACATTAAAAACACAGTAAATAATGAAGTGACAAGTGAAAATGTCATAAAAATTTAATCAAAATGAATTTGAGCCATCCAACGACCGACTCCATTAGGTTGCAATATCCTAACGTAACAATATGAAAAATAAATTCCCGAAAGTTGACATTGTTATCAAAATGTAACCAAAATTAGGGTGAGTCATCCAATGAAGAGGACGAGGTGAGTAAGATTCATTGGAAGAAGAGAGCGTATCAAGTTCGCACAAAGTTGATAAAAACTGGGCTAAATCGTGGAGAAATCAAGGAATTATTCACTCATCCAGTACTGGAAGTTGGATAAAAGAAAAAAACATAGTTTTTCATCGCAAGGTTTTCAGTGTGAGTGAAGAAAGCCAACAGATGATATGAGGACCATCTAACAGATTCCTAAGCTGTTCAATTATAAAACGGAGCCGGAGGTCTCGCGAGCGGAAAACTTTCTTGTGAGAAATGCTGATTGTTCTAAGTACAATTCCCGTTGTACTATATTATCAGTTACGTTGATTCCAAATTTAAATGAAAGGTATATATTAAGGTTTATTAAAAAAAGAGACTACGTAGTAAGTAACTACGAAACGCTAAGCTATGATTTTTATGCGAGCCAGCTTTATGGGTTGGCTTGCATAAAACTGCTGAGCATCGTTCGACGCCTGAGAGCAAAGGGTACGTAGCATGGGCGAGCATTGTATCTTGTCGCCATTATTTTTAGTTTTGTATATTAATTTATAATTTTCTGTATCATATAATTTTGTATAATAATATATAACTTGGTTGAGAAAAATGATGGATTTATTTTAATATTTACTACGGAAAAACTTGTTTAACCGAAACATTTACCAATAAACTAAATACATTTTATACCAAATGTAAATTGTTATACCAATGTTTCATGCAGTAAACTACATATACGCATAATAGGCTTTAAGTGGACTCTATCGTCTTATACCGTAAGCTGATAATACTTTCTTAATCTAAGGATTCTCGGATTCATATTACTATGAAGTTAATGTTGTAATGTGACTGTGGTAAGAGGTGAGTAATAAATTTATATTTAAAGTACCTTATAATACATACAAACTATCCATTGTAATGCTCCTATATCAATCTATTCTTCAGGACGCCGTCATTTTTTTAAGTATCTTTAGAGCGTATAGCCGAACCATTTTCTTTTGAAAACGGCTTTTTTATGGCAAAAATCTAATTAAGTATTTCGAATAGTGGTTGTTTATTTTGCATGCTGCTTCAAGAGTGTTGCCAAATTGATAGAATAAAATGAGAAAATATACTTCTCCCAAACTTCCTTTAAGAAAGATAAGTATTTGCATGGACACCAACCCACAGAAATCCCTCCGCGTGTTAAAATTAAACGGAGTCACGAACCTTGAGTGAAGGGGGAACCTTGGTCTGGGGTGAAGCCTTGTTGCCGCTACCCATGTGGCCGTGGTTGCACCGTTCGAAGAGCGGGTAGCGAGGAGTTTCCTCCCGCACGTCTGGGTTTTCGTAAGGTCATCTCTAGACACTCACTTCCCGACATCTTCAACCTCCAAAGCAAATTAAACCATGTCTTTTATCATACACACACCGGTAATAGAGGCACGAAGCACTCGCGATGGAATTCATTCCTCCTGAATTCATCTACATTAAAAACGATAAAAATAAGCATATCTTGTCTGGGATTCTGTTTGATTAATGGCGATTAGCACAGAAGTAAGTAACCTGGTCAATTACACGAGCACACGTTGATTAAACTTAGAACAACAGTTTTCTGAATCACACTTCACCGAACGTGATAGCGAATGCATGTTGGACAGCCTTGTTGTCTTGGTAGCAGAATTGACAAATGCATTCGGTTAGAAATAAGGAGTTTTGATTTAGCTTCCCAGTTGAGGCGAATAATTTTGTCAACTGAGAAGTTCACACGCACACTTCTCGTAACGGTAATGCAGCAATTATTATTTTACTTAGTAAATCCATACACCGACGCACCAGATTAGCCGCTGAGGACAAAACTGTTCTTTGGTGAGGCGAACCGTATGGGTTACCGCCATATGTGGCGTTAGGCTAACTCTCCCAACAAAGCGACACGAGTGACTACGGTGAAGTAGTTCAGCATTTTATTTGTGGGGATCTTCGACGGGGAAGGCTGGAGTGGGAAGGGTAGGTTAAGGAGTGGAGGGGAGATGACTGCATGCGTCTGGTAACGCTGCCAGTATAACTGCATTTTACTTGAGAGAACGGGAGTGTCCACAGTGCATCACGTCAAATTTACTATCAACACAAAGCTCAAGCTATGCAAGCTGACTGCGTTTTCATATCGTCATAAAAACCCGTTATTTAAAATGTGTTGGGGAAGTTTGAGTGGAACTTTTTCCTAGCTTTGTCGAGTAATGTCAAATCTCCTAAAATACCGACGGTCAGGAAAAATAAATTTTTCTGTTGGGTTTTCTTTTAAGTGTTCAACATTTCAGTAAAAGTATTCTAACCATTCCCAAGAGTAATAATTATCGTTTTCCTCGGATACTTCTTACAAATGCTAATCCCGGAATTTGGCATAAATACTGTAGCAGATGAAACTGTTGCTGAATCTCGATAGTTGATATGGGATTGCATCAAATGAGCAATCCTGCATGATTGCCCAATGATGATGCCCAATGATGGTGATGCATGATTGCCCAATCCTGCATGATTGCCCTCTCTTGATGCCATTTTGATTTTGGCAATGAAGATTGAATTACTAATAAAAGTTGCTACTCGAACACGTAGATTTCCAGGCTCCCATAGCCTGTGCGAGAGAATGAGCAATGGATTTCGAACACATCTAGGACGATTTCCTGGCGAAAAGGAGGGTGAAACGGTACCTCTCCACTTGTCTACTGGGTTTAATAGTTCCTGACGCACCCGTTTACGTCAATGAGGCACTTTGTCCTGGGAGACGCAGACTGTTCAACGAGGCGAAAGAAGCCAAGAAAAATAAGAAATTTGACTACCTGTGGGTAGAGCTGTGCGCCGATGGAAAAACTATCGGGGGCGGACGCCGACTGGAAATGGGTCGGCGGCCGGTGGCTTTAACAAAACTTTCACAATAACCGTGCCTTATTATGTTTCCTTTTATCTCAAATGCGAGCGAAATCCACATATTAGTATTTGGGCGTTGGCTGTGCCTAGACTTGAGATGAGCGAAAGTGTCAATGCTAATAATAATTTTTTTATTTATAATAAGTTTTGAACCGTAGGGTGTACGATTTTTGGAATTCCGCATACAAATTTACAGATGGATGACCGGATAATAGGATGAGTTATGGATACTATTTGCATCATTTAAATAGTATTTGATGGAATATTATGCCTCATCAATGCCATAGGATAGAAAAACTTCCTATGAAATCTTTTCCTTCTCTTGTTTGTTATTTTTTATTTAACTTTTTTTATGTTAATTTTTATAATTTATTCCTTCTCCTTGTTTTCTCGATTTCCTTTACTTCGCTTATGTTCCATTCCACTTTCTCTTGGAATTCCCTTCTTTTTTCCCCTACCAAAGCTTTAAAGTTCCATCGGTTTATCCTCCTACTTTTACTATTCTCCAACTTTTTTGAAACTACGTTCACATATCATCATAACTAAGTTAATATTCCTCTATCTTATTTATTTATTTATTATATTTAATTATTATCTCAATAGCAGTTGAATTTTGTTTGAATACAGACTTGAATATTAACTCGGAGAATATAAAAACAGGCTTAGTAAGAGCGGCGGAAAAAACGAAAGGGTAAGGGAAAACGAGGGGGTTAAGGAGCAGTGGGTTACGCAAGAAATGATTGGGAAAATGGAGGAGAGAAAGAGCTGAAAAACTGACACTTTGAATTGTTGAGTTGAAAATTGCAACACTGACTTAGGTAAGACGAAGCAAAATTATCGTCATCATCTCCGGTGAATACCCAATCGGGCGAAGGAAAACTGGTGGAAAAGACACCTCATGGTAATGGATAAGCTGCAATAAGATGGGGAAAAGGGTACATTTTACGATAAAATTAAATTGCTATCGGGAGGGGAGAGAGGGAAAACGGTACCAAGATTAAGAGCAGAGCAGGTAGGATATTAATCGAGCAAGAAGATATTCAAGGTAGGTAGAGAGAATACGCTGAAGAGCTATATGACAGCGATAATAGACTAACTAATTTAGATGTGAAGGATGAGGGAACACTAGGTTAGGATAACCTCGGTCCAATGATTTTCTACGGTGAAAATGAGAAAGCATTGAAAGAGATGAAGGCACGAAAAGCTGTAGGAGTGGAAAACACACTTTCGGAGTTGCTAATTAATTTAAGTGAAAATAGTAGGCAAACTTTTTCCAAACTAATTTGATGGATCTACGAGGAAGGAGTATGACTAGAGTGCTTATTCCTATCCCGAAAATTAAGAAAGCGCTAGAATGCGAGGAGTGTAGAACAATCAGTTTGATTTCGTATGAAGCCAAAGTTGCACTGAGAATAATCAATAGAAGGTTGGAGAGTAAGGCAAATTTCTACTTTGGTGATGACCAGTTTGGGTGCCGGAAAGGAAGGTCAACTCGGGAGGGAAGTGCGGTGATGAGAACACTTATTGAATGAAACAGAGTATAACCAGGATGTTTCCTCATATCTCGTGGATTTCAAAAAGGTTTTTGACAGAGTGAAGGCAACTATAGGTCGCGGGGTAGACCAAGACTGCCCTTTGTCACCTTTGTTTTGTGACATTTATGCTGAGAAAATGGTCTGACAGGCAAGTGAAAAACTTCGTCGATGTGGGAATCAAGGTAAGAGGGCAGCTAATACAGTTAGTTAAGATCACGGACGACCAGGCGCTGATTAGTCAACCTTCGAAGGGATTTAAAACTTTAGTAGATGCTTTAGAAATTAAGTACGGAACTTCAAAATGTAGACATCATAAGAAAACAAAAGTAATGGGATTATCTAGGATAAAGAAAGCGATCCTGGTTATTAAAGTTGGAGGGTACAAACACGAGCAAGTAGAACATTTTAATTACTAGGGCGGCACCCTTTAAGAAAATTGGCATAGTAGAAAAGACAAAAGGAAGAGAATAGCGTTAGCTAAGGAGGCGTGTAGTAACTGAATGGAGTTGATGCCGGGGACCTTAGGCAAGGATATGAAAAGGAGACTGGTGAAGGGCTCGATATGGAGCGTAGCATTTTATCGAGCAGAAACTTGGACCCTCGAAAAGGATCAATATCTGGACGATAATAGGCTACAGGCATTTAAGATTTAGATATGGAGAAAGGTAGGTGGACGAAATGGTAGGCAAACGAGGAAGTGCTTAAGATGGTGGGCGAGGAAAGGAAACTTCTGAATGAAATCCGGGATAGGCAGAGTAGGTGTCTTGTGGAAGTAAGTTGTAAAACAGCGTGGTAGAGGGAAGAATTTTGGGCAAGGAGGGAAAGGTAAAATAGGAGAATTGGTTTCATGGACGGATGGAGAACGGTACATCGTTTGATGAGGCAAAAAAGGTGGTACTAGAGTGAGAATGTGTAGAAAATCAGGTGGAGATTCTCTGGCTGTCACCTAAACCTATCTTTTACCGGTAGAATATTTAAAAAAAATTACTTTTAAAAGTTACATACAATGCTGAAACATAGCCGCGAGCAGGAATTTATATTGCCCTAGTACGTTCCATACCATCACCCACCTGATGGGTGGGATCGAACTAGAGGTTCTGAGGGCGAAATAAGGTCCAAAACTCAGAGTTCGGAGACATTCAAATTGAGGACCCACGCTGGCGCATGGCCCTCAATGAGAACGTAGCAGATATAGAGTTTCTGCGGTCTCCGCTCTTTACCCACAAGTAGAGCTGTGCGCCGCCGCCGCGCCGCCACCGCCGCCGCCGCCGAGTAGGCAGTGTACCGTGAGTGAAAAAGCATGTATTCTTGAAAGTTCTTATAGAGAAAACCTTTGAACCCTTATCAATCTGCGTCAGTTTGCACGGTTCAACAAAATTTCAACTCTCAAAATCCGTATAAAATACACAGTGAATAGCATTTTCAACGATAATTTAGCATCACTGGGTAGTGGACCGATTACATTAGACGGGAATCCAATAACGTGGCACACATGAAACCTTTTTGATTATGAAATTCATAAAAACTTAATATAATGCATCAATTCCGAAAACTTCAGCAAACAGCAAAAACGTACATATTCTCAAATCAATTAATCATTTTTGACTTTAAGTAATATTCCTTGAGGAAGCAGAACGCTTTCTCGGAGGTTTTCTTAATGTAAAACAGAACAACTTGAAGATAAAACTTATAAACGACAATAACTTGTTATATATAAAAACTTTTATTTTTGTATTTCCTTTTAAAAAATGGCACACAAAAAATGTAAACCAGTTGGGGTTTACCAATAAACTGAGCGGAAGTCACATGGCTCATTCACTTGTACTATGTAATATGATTCTGCAATTAATGTCAGCATGTTACTTACATTGAAATATATATTAGTTAACTCTTAGCTTTTGCAATAAAAATATATCATGGATGAAATTAATTGATATTTATTTATTCTAACAATATTATATCACAATCTGAGATTTAGTTAATTATATTAGAATTCATCAATAAACGACACGCCTCTTCAAATTTACGGATCCCAGATGGTGACTATATCATTTGATTTGACCTCTCACTGCAAAATTGCGAGCGTCCAAAAACTGCGTAGTTTTGAAACGACTTAACTTTTATAGTGATTACGAAAATAAATGTACATTAATCATTTGCCAGTATTTTTAAATACAAAATCACACCTTTTTCTTAGTCCTCATATTTTACTGTTAAGTATTTTACAAGTACTCCAGTTAATTATACAATACTGTTAACGATAAAACGGCACTCCATTTGATATAACGGAGGATGGGAAAAGATTTAAAATACATGCGTATCTACATGCTATGTAATCAATACGGTGAAAAAAAATGATGAACGATTAGAAGCATAGGTACTAGTGAAATGATGTGTAGCACTCGAGTGAACAAGATTTACATAATCTCTGCAACATCTTTAAGCTATTTTCATTTTACTAGCGAGAATAGTTCTTCCGCCTCACAAATGACCTGGAAATCGTTCGTTTGAACTTTCGGCAATTCGTACATGTTTGATCGACTAGATGTTACATTATTAATGATACTAAGCTATTGTTGTACGAACTCATTTGTTTACACGACTTACGATGCAAAATTTACTGTTTCCATTTCATTGTTGCTGCCGTCGATTACATAGCAAAAGAGGTTATTAATGGGTCTATCATTATAAATTTTCAGTATAAATTATTTTTAATGTAACCGAAAAGTAAATAATTTTCCGTATTACTTGATAGCGACTACTAGAAGATAGCTTGATTGATCCTAATTTTAAATAGTGAACAAAGAATAAAAACAAAAACAAAGAAAACGCATTACGCAATACACGTACCAACCTGTATTGGTCAAAACAAGGACGAAACATCATAAAAGAAACGCGCTCAACGCCCGGCTAGGTTCAATCCCAGGAAAATTTTGACTGCGTAATGCACTCTCTCAATTACTAATTGGGGAGAGAAATGAGAAGTTTCGAAAGTTTAGAGCCTCAAAAGAATTTCTGGTAGATAGAAAAAAAAACGTTCACTCACTGCTCTTATCAACGAAATCACTCTCACTCCTCTGCAAGTGAAACTTTTCTTCTCCTCTCTAACTTCTTTATTTAGACGCAAAACTACGAAGAAAGTTGTTCTGAAACTACGTTGTTTACTGAGTGAGGATGAGAAGAGCACAAAGCGAGGGAGAAAGTACGGAGGGGAGAGGAAAAATAAATCAGGAAGGGAAACATCATTCTCGGCGAATGAAACTACCTTTCATACAGAACGAGCGAAATTGTTCTCAAGTTATGCATTTCGCCAACCATTGATTTTATGCAATAGTATCTGAAATTCACTAACTATTTTAGGAAAAATAAATTACATGATGTTTTTTTACGCTACCCAATCCACATAAATTATTGTATCAGAAGTCATTCTTTAATCAATGGATTGTGAATTCTTTCCCCAAAAATTTAAATATTCGATTGTCATCACAACCTATATAAAATGTTACACATGTTACACCATGCAATATTCAATTTAAAGAGGTATTAAAGTGTTCAATGAACCTAATACGTAACAGCCAGTCAAGATTGATTTTTATTTGTATATACCTCCTTATCCTTATTTTTGATTCCAAATCAATGTATCCCCATGTTGATACGTAGCATACAAATTATTGTATCAGAGCCCAGAGCATTATAAATAAATGTGAGTTATAGCAACATACACTCCTCTCATAGACTGACAGCCGCGTATCTCTAACCGAGGCGTCTTAGGATTACTAACCATTTCTGCCTTGACGCCTGATGATGACATCCCCTCTGCATCAATTATCCCTTCGACTCCTTAGGCTAAGAGATTTATGTCCACCCGCTGCAGGTTAGAGGGGATATGTTGACAAGGTGGGAGGGGTCATCCAATCTCCTCTCCTTGATCGGAGACACCTCGGCGTTAACTATCAGTCTCTTCGCCCCCACCTCGCGTGATCCTTTATGCGTCATGATTTGATTCTGATTGCTGATTATTTCACTGCATTCCCGCATTCCTTCACCAATATGATTTATTTTTCAAAAAATTTGTCCTTACATCCTTACATTTACAGTTCCTTCTCGAGTATACTTCCATAAAATCTCATTCCGATATGACAATGTTATGGCATGTTTCCGTCGAATGTGGGGGTCTGTTCTCAAAAAATCATGATAAATATCGCATTCGATAATAACAACTTATAGCAGGTTTTTTTCAAGGACCGCATCCCACACCAAATTTTGATGATTATTTGGCTACTTTCATCACATGAGGAGGTAATTTACCTACACGTAATACTGAATCAACGAAATAAGGTCACAAGAAAAGAGTTATCACGAAAAAATAACTGGTCATCGCAGACTTTTGTCGAAGCATCACTTGTCACACCACACTTTGATAACTTTCATATAATAATTATCTCTTCAGAAGGAAATCATCTAACTCAGCAATATGGACCAAATAATGACGTGAAATTTTTTTTTTCAAACACGATAACTATCTCTTTGCTTGGGATTGGACTCACAGTATTTTAAATATATTGAACGTGTAAACTTTATACATTTATACATCTAAGGACTGTGGGTAAGACATGCCAAGATAATGGTGAGAAAGCCTGAGAGAATGTCTGTACTCGTGATCACTTTCCTGGAGGACTTGACTAAATTGTGAATTTTCCTTTTGATGATTGCAAACCCTGCAGATAAATATTGCTCAGTTTAAAGCTTACAGTGATGATGTTGTATTGAAACATAATTTGTATGAGAAGTAACTTCGATTTATTCCTTTTGACACTGAATAACTTACCACGGTTTTCAGATGTTATAATTTTATCCAAAATTTGGATCAGAAAAGAGGAATCAAACTTATAGAATATTTATGGATATAATTATTTTGCTAATTGCATCAACAACTATGGAGTCAGAGGTGTATTTGTATGTATTAAATGTAATTTAAAGGTTGCAGAAGTGCATATTAAATCGAATACTTCTGCCGACTATCTGTTAATTAGTCTGAAATGTGATCTCAGATATTAAGATATTATCTCGGGTTACAGGGGCCAAAACATTCCCGTAACATCCTTTTAAAGAGAGTTAAAACATTTGTAGGGCGTTCTAGGAATACTTAAGTAATTATTGGTGATATGAATATTAATATTTTAGATTGTAATATTGTTTCAGAGGAATAATTCAGCCTAATGAGCTCTTATGGCTTAACTAGTAAGGGTAATGAGCCAGCACGAATAACCCCATGAAAGGCTACATGTACTGACCATGTTTTAGCTAGGATTTTCACTCATTTAAATTTGAAATCAGTTTAAGTGTAGCTTCCTTGCCGATAACTGATCATTCATGCTCAAAAATGTTAATTTTCGCAGTTCTAAGTTTCTATTTTTCTATTAATATTCAACACGGTGTATTAAGAACGAACTTAGTGTCATCAATTGGGGTCCAATTAATTACGAATCAAATGTATTGACAAGCTTTACTTTATTTTTAGATATATTTTACAACTGTGTCCAGGACTCAAAGCTCCATACACAACGTGAAGTTAACTTGAAAATACTAAAACCCTGGATGACCGATTAATTATTGAAGAAAATAGCCCGCAAAATCCACTTACTTTAAAAGCTTCAGAAGCGTCCTCACAACTACGAGTTAAGAAAAAGGACTGTTAAATTAGAAACAAATTGCGATCAGGCATAAGAGCCAGTGCTGATAGCTACTGTATAAAGCAATTTGGAAAGTGAAAAGGGAATTTAAAAGAACTGTGGAGTGTAGTGAAAAAATTAACTGGTAAAAAGATAAAGGAATCACACACGCCAGAGCTTCTTACAGATCCTCCAGTTTTAGCGAAAGAATTCAACGTATATTTTATTTGTGTTTTCGAGTCCACCAAAATGTGGAAACTTTCAACGTGGAAAGGCCTCTGAGCCTAAAATCCTGCATCCCAAACTTAACTATTCGAAATTTAATTTGTTTATGAGGTATCCCGAATGCATGCAATGCCTAAATGGGGTTCCCTAACTTATCCTTTTTATTTGTAATGTAATGTGTTCATGAAAGGTTCATACAATGGATAAATAAATTATTATGAACATAATATTATTATTTTCCCTCTTAATATAGGCTATTCTACGTAACAGCTATCATATCATAGCCGGCCTCGGTGGTGGCGGGGTAAAGTCCTCGGATAAAAATTCTCGCCTGCCAAACCGAAGGTCGCGGGTTCGAGTCCCGCCTGGGTGGGATATTTATACCTCCCTGGGCATGGTTGTGTGTGTTCGTCCATATATTAAATACGTATTAATTGGCTTCGACTGTTACGTATAAACAAATTATTCATATTATTATATTTCGTTTCTACAGTAAGTCGTATTGAAATACAAGAACCACAACATATTACTCTAAGATCTCATCCATTTCGCATTTCATATAAGACGATTTTCAGTTATATTCGGAGGATTACATCACTGTGTCTCTTGAGGAGAGGTAAATAGCAAAGCAAGGGTGATTACTCTGCTGCAATAATTGATCGGCTCAAACATTCCTTGTTTTAACTAACGCTAGTTAATAATAAAAAGGAGCGTGGCTCCGATATTCCGTAAACGTGCTATTTTGTACGAACTATACATGGTGGTTGAGTACCACACTCTGCCACGCTTTTCCTTTCGAGGTAGACAATACCAAATTGTAAAACCATTTGTGGTAAAACTCACTCTGCTTGGTTCCTGCTGTAATATTTCCTTCCACATTACCGTATCCTTTCAATACTCTTCTGCTTCAGTTATGCACATTTATCGCTTTATTTACGTTATTTTGTCCCTAAGACTTTTAGCAATCATTATCTTAAGGGTATACTCCGATGCGTTCATTATAACTTTCGCAGGTCACCTCTTCCAGTTTATTCACTCCATTATCTTATACCACCTAATAATGTTTTACTACTCTTAATTCACCAAATTTCAACATGGCCAACCAGCAATGCACATTTCTTTCATTCATGTTCATTACCAGAACATCCATTCAATCTTCGCTATTCATCCGCCAATTCCCAACCCTTTCCTTCAAATATTTACCTCAAACATTTGTCATATACCCAATTCTCACTGCATTTAGTCTACTCATTCCTAATGTCCATTCTAGTTAACCTAATATACACTACCATATCATACATGCAATTTGGAATGAGTTTAATTTAAGGCACTTCGGTTTCTCATTCTCTGTAGATACATTTAGTCCTTCATATAGGTACTCCTTCATATAGACAGGTTGAATTGATTTTGTTTCAGCAACAGCAACACCGCCTTCTGCACCCTATTATAACGGAAAAGTACCATATGCTGCAACTTTGTTCTTTTAGGGAACAAAACGGTGGGATTCAACATCTTGAAAGGGTTTTTAATAGCATTATCATCAAAAAATCGGAAAGTAAGGTATTTCTGCGCCATTCAGTCAACTATTGCATTTCCAAAGTCATCATTTCCATCATAGTTCTGAATTCAAAATACAAATTCTCTCTTATTTCACTTTTTTCGATAATTAGATAATTATTCACTCTAATTGTACTATTTAGTGAGAGACATTTTACAAAGAGAGACTTGAGAGTCATGGAATTGATTGAAATCTACAGAATGGTTGAAAATGGTTTATTTAGACTTACTAAATGCATTTACTGCTTTAATAAGATAGGGATCTCAAACAAAGGAGATAACTTGCGACTTAGCCTATCTTCACAGCGAATCGTGAAAACCGTAGTATTTTATCTGCCACCAATCCATTGTAGCGGTGTAAAAGTCGACAGTCTGCAAACAGATTTTTTCGCGAGGTACCCTTCCCCTTTAAGAATGGACTGAATGCAGCTAAAATGGAATATCTCCTAGGTAATTGTGGAAAAAGTAGGATAAAAGGAGTTTTAATGAGTGGCTGATGAATGAATGTCGGTTAGATGCTCCAGTGGTGGATTTCTTGATTTAATGGAATTTTGATTAGCAAAATAAAAGCGATTATAGTCATTTTTTTCTTGTATCGTCTTTGACACAATTTAACGACATGACACTAAAAAATATCCCTAACCGAGTAAGGTATATCATGAAGGAAGAGGCACATCGGAATTTCAATTTTCATCCATCGCTTGGCCGAGGTGATGTGCACTGTGGAATTCAAAATTGCGGCATCCCTTTTTCTTGGCAGGCAAGCTGTAAGCAGGATTGCTAGTGCCACTGGGCGATACTTTATACCATATACGAGTACTATCCATGATATTTTTATCGTATTAGTGAGCACTGAAAATAACTGCTTACGAAAATAGATCGTTCTTTGCTGAATATTTTTTCCAAGATATTTATTGTAAGTAATAAGGAAAAGTAGTAAGCCATTAACTCTCCCTGATTTGGCTCCAGAAGTCACGTCCATGCCATCAGAAATAGAAGTATCGGAAAATAATGATTTTTAATGGTTACCTAATTTATCGTAAAGTTATCATAGAATTTCATTGAAAATTTAATGCATTTGGTAAACGTGATATTTACTTCGTATTAGGAGAAGGACAACGTTTTTGAGATAATGTAACATTAAATGGCAATTAATCACATATATCTCTATTTTGAGACTTTTGAGAGTTTCGTGGACTTGGTATCGTCTCGTCTCGTCAAAAAGCTGTTTTCAATCTGAGGACAAAGAAATATATATCAATGAATTTATTTTGGAGTTCATGATCTGCAGCAGAATAATACAGGCTCCACATAACTGAGAAACTATTAGATACTTTTCTCAGAAGTGGATCCTGGAATCTGAAGTTGAATAATTATTCTTGTCAATAAATCTCCTTGAGTCAACAAAGGACGATGGAAATGCACTCGATGCTTAGGATGGGAATTATTAGCGTATTAACCATTATATTAATGAATTACCCTACTTCAAGGATATAATAAATAATTAAGTTTTTAGATTCCCATTAAATATCCGTTTCTACTTAGGATAATTTCAATATATGCATTTATGCACATTACCGCATTTTGATTATTTTGCCTCGGAAGTTGAACGCTTGTGCACGAGATGGCCGCGCTTTTCGGGTATCAGTTCATTCAGTACCGGTACTTCAGGTATACCTATTAACAACAGTGTTACGGAAGTACTGAAATTGAAAAAAAATATTACCCGTTAGTATCGTATACCGGTACTTTTTTCCACGCCGAATATACACTTAATAATTCTATGGATTTAATATTTTCTCCACTCACTCTAGTGCGATGTTTTCGTGAGCAACTGAATGTAGGTTTTATCATAGAAGTTTTACTTCTTACCTAACTACTAGAAATGAAGAATTATGCTTATCGAGGGAACAAATGAAGCTAATCGCATTAACTGGGGGGAAACGTAAAAATCAGAAACTGATCCAAGTGGTGCTATTATCAATTAGCCAGAGTCCATTCGTTTTCTCGATAAATGTTATGAGCTAGCAGATGCAGTAGGGATAGAGCATCGAAATGGTGCGGAATTGGTACATTTGTCATTTGAGTAATCATCCTCACTAATTTGGGCTCTCGTTCTCTCGTTCATTCTGTGTGACAGAAAATCTTTAATTACACTTCGAGTGGACCTGCATCATATTTAAACACAACCAACTCACTAGCAGAAATGGCTTAATAACGGTCCATCCACCTTAACAAATCCTCATAAAAGTGATACGTTTATTCCTCTTGTCCCGGAAGAATTACCCACGCAAAAGTGGCACAAGAAAATAAAGGATAAATTAACATAATAATCAATAAAATGTCCTGCTTAGAACATCTCTGGTTGCCACTCCCAAACTATTGACAGTAACAATGAAATTTTATATCTAAAATATAATTTTGATTTAATTAAAGGAATGAAGCTAATTGATTGATTGCTATCAGAAATACATTTTGGATCCTAACGTCAAGGAACTGCTGCAAAATATTCTCGACGTTGTGCAAAACGTGGATGGAAATGCAATTTCTTGTGCCATGTTAGGGATTGTGTATTTGAACACATGTTGAAATTTTGTGTAAATTTCTCTTAGCTTTGATACATAGTAGATACATAGGAATGGTAATGACAATTTACTTTATTTGTTTAACATAAATCTGAGAGTTGTTCGGCAAACAGTTGTAACCTAAAATGATGGAAACCTATTTGAAGGCATCAAAAAGACGATGCCGAAGGGCAGAAAAACCGCGAGGGGTTAGGGCCATCGCAGTGACAATGGGAGACGAGGGCTGAATACAATCGGGGGCGAGATAGGAAAGGCCTCAAGGCCTTGGAAGTCGCTGAGTAATATGTTTCCATTCACTCTGCTCCATGTTTTTGTCGCGAAATACTGTGTTGGGAATTGAAATGGGTCTGAAGTGGTTATTTGCGCCCCATTGGAGATTCCTGTATCGTGGAGCGTAGTCATGTGATGCACCCGAGGCCGAAAAAACTGCTCTGTTTCAGAATAAATACAGAATATCAGTTCAGTGAGCACAGAAGTGAAGCAAAATGGACCGAGGATCGATAATCCGACGCCGAGATAACAAAGAATGTCGTGTTGTCCCTCACTGTATCATTATCGGGTATAATTCAATCTGTCATAGTAACTGCGTCGTTAGTTTCAAATGGAAACAGCCTGCATACACATATCTCTTGTATATGCACAAACATGTATGGATGAACTGAGTGGCTGCAGGCTGCAATAAATTATGGAATGCTAAATTTTATTCCGATATAATAACAATATCAGTCACAAGGATGATGTATTTGCCATTCTGAGAAAACAACCCAATTTTCAGGCGATATTTAGCTATATCTATAGAAATAATCAGATATCGTTCCCGGAGACTAAAAAGCAGGAGCTAAATTCACAGAAGATAAACTATTGTGTGCGTGTATGTGTGGATCAAGGCGATAAAGTTACAAAAGAATTAAATCATACACCTTTTCAATGGAAAAATATGGCTTACGGCCATCATCATTCACTCTACAATACTCACGCCCAAGGGAATTTAAGAATAGTACGTTTTTCAGATGAAGACAGGATCTTTTTGGGATGAAAGATTATTACAAAACACACAAACTGCGGTATTTTTTAGGCTTAGATTATCCTACAAGGTAATAATTACGATTCGGCATCGTGCATTGCAGACTTGAAAGTATGAATGACTTTAATTCACTGATTCACAGGAAATTTGTGTCATCAGATTTTCGACTCACGTGCAAGTCGTATAAAATATGTTTACTAGGAATATGTCTGAGCAGGAAATTCAAATGCTATACAAAGTGTTTTTGTTCAACATCTTTTTATGATCGCTAAGAGAGATTTACCTGACCTTCAGCCATATAATGACCGCATAACTACAGCGCCTCATGGGATAATCTCTTGGTTGAACTCCTTTTTCACCAAATATGCCTAGGTCATCAGCAACTGAAAATACCATGGATTAGCCGCAACCGCAGTACATTGAAAATGCTTAAATTATCGTTTTTCTGCAGGGAAAGGACATAATTTCTAATCTCTGGCCTTTTTATTAAAACAAGAATATAGTTGAAAGGTTTAGTCTGGAGGCTATTACTCAGAAATATTTCCGTCACGAAGTTATGGATTTCTAAAGTTTTCTTTTTTCTGTCACATTTTAATGGAACCGCAACCAAGACTTTTTTCACCATAAATAAGACATATTTTTGTTCCATAAATACGCCACCAAATAGAAACATTTTAGGAATAGGAACTATTTATATTGCCCAACATTCAGTACTCATTCTGTCCTTGATTGCTGCGCCCAGACAAAATATGCTCATGGAAACATTCTGATTGCGTGTTCGCTTGCCCACGCTCTGTATGAGACGTTGCTTACAATATTTTTTTTTCTTTCGCTAACCACCCTGTTATCTAAATATTAGTGTGGTTTGAAGGCAGGCAGCCTAAAGGGTATGTGGCAGGAGGTTAGTCATTACCAAAATGCAATTGAAGTTGCGAAATAAAGATAAATAACCTAGGACTAGTAATGCATTTGCAAGAACATGCGAAATTTGTCCAAAAACGTAACTTTCACCAAAATCTCTGTTACTATTATGATCCTATTGTAGCGCTTCTTAAGCTTGCGTGGACGGGTTCATAATATATACTATACATTATATATTGGAATGTGGTCCGCTTGGCAAATTCCAGTATTCAACCTAATTTCAATCCGACAAGGTTTCCGAAATTTTCCAACCGACATTGCACTTAGAAGATCATTCCAATCTCGGTTCGCCTCAGATATCCATTTATTTCCTGAGTGGCAAAGCAGTTGAAAAAGTGGGCTACTTATCCATAAGTATATATATTGTGGTCGTTTATATCCTCCCCAGGTGGTATTTACGAAGCATTCCACATAAGTACAGCGAAAATTAATTTTTTTGTGAATGGGCTGTATCGACGCAAACATCCACAAAGTTACTCTGCGATGTTGTAATAATTATCTTCACTTGAAAACTTATTTAGAGCGTATCTTTACAACTGCTGGATAATTACTACCTCATCTCAAGGTAACAACTAATAACCTCATCCTATAACAATGAAGCAAACTTAGTCGATGGCAGCGGCGACATCAACATTATCATCGTCGATAATGTTAGTGCTGTCATCAACAAAATTTAATTAGGAAATGTGTTTTTAACTGAGTTAAAATCAACATTATTTAATCGATTATTTGTTTACATAGGACGAACGATTTTATAAATTATGGCCAAACAAAATTCAAAAATATTATGCATGAAAAAATTTTAACAAGAAAAGAGCAAATTTAAAAAATTGGACAAAAAGTGTTACACAGACAATAAGTACCGTTTCAGTACTACCTATAGCTTTCGTATCACTCATATTCGTAATTTTAATTTGTATTTTTAGAAACGAAAGAGTAATAAATAGTCAAATGAAACTTGCTTTAATGTAATTGGTAGAAAAGAAAACAATTATCTCAGTTATTATATTCTTCAATAGGTAACCTGTCTTTCCTCGTTAAGCATTTAATTGTGATGTAGTTAAGCAGTTTGAATAAATAAAATTTGTTCTCGTTTAAAAATCGTTGCCTACACTACTGGGCCAACAATTTGAATCCATATGTTATATCTACGTACAAATCAATGTATTTGGTGTGGGGGTGCTACACTGGGTACTTTCCAATCTTGCACAGATCAGTGTGCAAGGTAGAAGATAGGAACATACACGAGCACACCAAAGTCGACGATTGTAATGATCTACGCTGGAGAGTTTACCATTTGGTAGTGTGATATCTCATCCCTTAAATGAAAAAGTAAAACTCGTCTATAGATAGCTCAAACTCAGAACTAGTATTAATGATTCAAGTAAATGTAAAAATTCTGTTAGAAAAACGGATGTACCTGTTTCTATTTCCACATATTTTCCCGCCATCACAAGTGTTAACAGTAAGCGTTGGTATTTGCTAACGCAGGGGTACTACGGTAAGTAGGTGTTTCAATATGGTTAGTGCAGAAGGGGTCACGTATTTGTTTGGGATAGGCTCTGCGCTAAACAAATTTAAACAGGTGAGCTTAGTTGGACGATTTGAAAGGAATTATAAACTTAATGAATTGAGCGAAACAATGAATGAAAAGGGGATTCGCGTAGGGGAGTTGGGAGTGCGCAAACTCGATTTCGGGAGTAGGTCCCAATATTGACCCCTCACGGTCTTCTCTCCTTTCCAAAGTGACTTCCCGTCTCAGTTTGCTATCGCAATCGGGACGAGGAGAACTTAACCGTATCTCACCCTCCGCTGCCTCGAAGCGCAGACGGCTCGTCACCTGAGGATGTGACAGTACGTTTGAGATGAATTCCTCATCTTCACCCACACTAACCAGTGACAGCTGACTGTTCCTGAGCCATTATTCCATTGATAAACCACCATTTATGTCATTATTTCCCAACTACGCAAGATATGTGTAATTTTAAACTTTGAGGTCGAGATATAGCTTCCAGTTAGGTTCTGAATTTCTACCTCTGAAACGAATGAATGAAGATGTGCCGGAACATAAATCTGTTGATACCCAACGGAATGATAGTGATTGGTCTAAATAATGAACTGCCACTTCCTTAGAGTAACCTTGTGGTGTGTTCAACCATCTCTGTGTCTTAGTGGATTTTGGAAGTAGAAAAATTAACTAAACCAATAGTAGTTGTGCATAAAACAGAAGTGTCAAAGATGCCTTGCAGCTGTTTCCTTGAATTTTTTTCTGCTTATCGCAATAGCTTCGTGAAGTTTGGTTTCACATAGCTGAGATTTGGTATTTCGGATGTTTGTAGAAACAGCGTATTTGTAGCTGCGTCAAGACGAGGAACATATGAGCCAAAATTGTTTTACAGGAACGTATTACCTCGCAGGATATCATCTGGAACGATGTCACCAAAGTTTAGTTGAATTGTTCCATGGAGATTGTTTTTGATATATAGCGGCGACCATATTCCCGCCGTGTTTGTTAGAGGAAAATACTTGAGTTTCAATTCGATAATTGGAAATTCCCGGAGAATATTGCCAGACAACGTCTTTGCGGCGTGCAAGTGATCCACGCCACCTGTTCTAACGGTAAAAACTAGACACGTGGGCGCGTAGCCCCGTAAAAATGGAAATTCGACGTTCGTAATCCTCTCGAATATGTTTACCGAACGAATTTTACGTGGAGCAATTCTCTATACACAGGCTTTATTTTTTTCAGTACCAGACATCTTGCTAATAATGCTACCTCGTCAGCATATTAGGTAAGCCTCTCTGGGTAGAACTGTCATTGTTAAACTCTCCGAGAGTACTGAAACTGTTGGGAATACGGGACTCTCGGGTTGGGAATACGGGAATACGGGTTTTGACGAGTTGCTCTCGGAGAGCAGAGGGGAGGGCGTGTCGACTGGACACGGTCGCTCGCGAGATCTCCCTCCCAGCAACAATCTGAGAGTTGGTTCAATTCTCAACGCTGTTTATATTGACTGTTACTCACAATAGAAGATTTCGAGAGAAAATACTCTCCCAGTGGATACCTAGCCCTAAATCAATAGCAAAGCTTGCTGAATTAAACGCCTAAGAAAATGTTTCGGGTGCCAAAGTTTGGCATCCGCAAACATGTATTAGAGTGCTCGTGAGATAGCTGTAAATTTTTTCTTATGGTCTAGATTACCCTTTCTTGCACGAATTCCTAATCTTTGATGGAAATTTCTTTAGACCGATGTTCGTGCTCAAGGAAGAGACTCAAGTGAATAATCCTCGAGTACGGCTTCACCCTGCGCGTCCCTTTAACAAATCAATTAAAGGGGATGCCATCAGATGTCACCTCTGTCGCGATAAACCCATTCTCAGTATCACTTTTTTTCTTCCATCTTGCCCATTTTTCTCTTCTAGATTGCTCAAGCTAGGAAGCCGTCATTGACGGCAGTGTTAGTCCCATGGGGAAGAAAAAGGGACCGCCACCATAGCCAGGTTAGCTTAAAAGAAAAGGAACGAGGTCGATTGGAGTTAAAGCAGTTCTCGCCCACTTCTCCCACTGCTAGTGAGAATCTACACCAAAACCTGCTGTTAGAAGTTACACAACCCTTCAATATATCATTTAGAAGCAAAGGTTTTAGCGTAACGCACTCGCGCTACGCTTCGTTGCATTCATTTTTTTCTATCCAGCAATTTTAGCGTGATTTCCTTGTTATTTATCCCTTGCACCCGCCAGTGATGCCCCATTCACATTATTATCTTTCATGCCTTGGTATGCTGAATTCTAAATGTGAACCATGGTTATCCTTAGTTTCTAATTCTGTTTATTTATAGTGGTTGCGCTGGTGTCTCGAGGAGATACTTTGACAGGAAACAGGAAATTGAGAATAACGATACTAAAAACGTCATCAATTAAAGTGAAGCAGATGGTAATACTTTGATGAATAAAAATGGGACTTTGTTATATTAATGGTTGAATGGCGTAACATTGAGGAACATAGGTAGTCACAGACATGACGAAAAAAAATCATGGTATATTTCACAATTTAAATGTTCATTGCCGACCCAGGTTTCGACTGCACAGCAATCATTATCAAGGACTCAAATGGACTAAAGTAAAAGGAAAATTGTTTAAAAGAGACCAAATTCCAAACACAATCCTTATGACACGTTCAATAGTACATATACTTAAAGGTTAAAAAATAAATATTAAATAGTATTCCTTTACGTGGATACTTTCTATGCATACTGGATCGCAAAGTAAGCAGTAGTAACTTTCGAAATTAAATCTCTATTCTTGAATGCTTACTTGTTTTTATCGAATTCACCTCTTTAGTAATAAGGCACGCAGCAATGTTTATTCCCAGCGAAATATTCAAGACATGTGAAATATATGTAATATTTTCTTCTTAAGATACGAAGGATCCTAGTGAGATTCCATTAGCCATTCCAAAATTTTAATGATGCTAACCTACCTAGCATTTACTTTATATTTCCGCACAGACATGAGGTTAAATCTACACTTTAAGAGACACCATGCCTATTTTAATGTCTACGTAAGCGAGGAAACACCAGAAAAGGACACGAAGTATGGCACGAAGGGTTGTTGGCGACCAACATGGAAGGCACTGTATTCGGAAATAACTTCTGGAGCAGGCCAAGGAAAGAGTTTATGAATCAGTTGTTGAAGTAGCTAGGTTCCCCACGTACAAATAATTGAAGAGACATGCACAGGATCGGAACTTCTGCCAACCATGCCCCGCATTGACAACCGTGGTGGAATAAAACATGAGATGGCCGTTTTCTTTACCCCTGGATGTGTACCTCAAGGGCCGGAGTAGTTAAATGAATCCTTAAGTTTGAGAGATGGTGGTGATATCTCCACCCTCCATCTTCCATATCTCGCTTCATCATCACACTCTGCGAGCCATCGTATACAACAATGCCATGGACTAATTTTTCGATGCTATTCCTTTGAGCTAGTTCCTTGTCCTGCCTCGTTCCCTTCATCTTTACCCCGACAATCGATTGTCCTCCATTGACTTCCAACACCGCCCTCGTCATAAAACTTCTTCCCTAAAAATCCTTGTTCTTCTCCTCATTTCCGTCTTATGTTCATCCATTCTGTTTTGCCTCTCCCACCCCATTTTATCTGAACGTCTTGGTCTTGTGGGCGCCGGTCGCCATCATCATCAGTCCATCCCCTTCCTATCTTACTAAGTATGTGAATCCCTTTCATATCTTCACTCGTTTTCTCCTTCTCCACCATCATAAACCACAAAATAGCCTTCCTTTCCTCCAGTCCCTCATTCCATTCTTTTTCACGTGGCACTTCTCCCACCATATCTCTTCCCATTCCATTGCATAAATCTTCATAATTCACTACTCTGGTCACCATTTTATTCTCATCAGGTCTACTTGGCCTTCGTCGTTGTTTCCAGCCACAAAGATTTTGGGATAGTGGTGATGTTTTTTTCCATTAGTTTCTGTAATTATAGCCACTTCGCAAATAATATACCAGAAGGATATGTCATTTGATAATATTTTTCTTTCATTTTAAATTTTTTTCATTTTTAATTTCATTTTTCAAGTATATTACACTAATGTATATGTTCTCTGACTTATAGAAAGTGTATAATCTATTATTAACTGGATGTAAACATACCTAATGGTTTTGTTTCTTGTTAGGCAGAAAATGTCTTGCTCGTAGTATACTTAATAAAAAGATGAAGAGATCTAGATAAGCTCACGATGGATATTATATTATTAATTAGTAGCTTAATAAAATTCTGAAATGAGTATGAAATGGATCCGTTTGATATAGGTCTGAACAAAAAAAATCCATAAGAATGTGTTTTTGATATTCAATGAATATGTTATTGTCAATTGTTTATTTATGCCGGTCTTAGGGCTCAGCTTGAGTCATAGCTCGCGAAAACCCCTTTTAGCAGCAATTAAGATGGGAAAAGGTGACTTTGGTTCATGCCATTTTAAAACGGTTTTTCTTATTCTGATTTATTCCTTTCTAATTCACATTTTCCAGATAAAACATAAACTACGTTATACCGTCCATTGCTTACGGCTTTGGCATACTTTTATTTTTCACTGTTAAGGCTCGTCTATATGCAGGTAGACCGCTTAGAAGTCTTTGGATTTTCACGTATGCATAACTTAGCTACCCATAAATATAAACATCATCATCCAAAAGTAAAATTTTACAGCTTGCATTGTAGGAAATGTATATGGATTCTGTCATTTGAATGCAGCAATAATGGGCTCCTTTATTGCTCTCATGAGACCTTTATGAATGTAAGCTAGTATTACTCGTATGCTCCTAGGTACGAAGGTGTTTGATGCAACTAGGCTGAGCTTTGACCATGCAATTGTCTTTTGGGCAATCGTTTACTTTTGGAGTTGTACATGGCCGTCCACTTCATTCTTGTAATCGTTCCTGAACCATTGAGTCCTTATTTAGAAATATTGGCGGGCACCATTTACAGTTTCACGACCCGAGTTACACTTGGGTTGCTGACTTACAACTAAAGGTTTGTTGCTTCCATTTCATGGAAATTGGTGAGTCTTTAATAGATTGCTGTTTTAAAATTATTTAAATTTACTTCACAGTAGCTCTAAACCAGACAACTAATAAATATATAAATTGTCTTACACAACTAACTCGCCCATGAATTTGGGATAACAGATCACTCATTGTGAATATATAGAGAAAAATAATGGATGTGTGCCGAAACTGTCAATGGCGCAAAAGTTTGCAAACTTTTTTAACTAGTTACATTTCAAATATATATTCCAGGTTTCCTATCGTATCGGACATACATGTTATTGATTGTAAATTCATATCCTTAATGGAAATAACAATAGCACTCGTAGTATACCTAAGTTAATAACAGCTATCAATTAAGGAATCCAATTTTTCTCTATTCACCATTTGTGATTAGATTCCATAAAATCGTTAGACCTCAGCCAACCATTATTTCTGAAGTGAAGATAATGCATTATTTTCTGTCATAATTCTTGTAAAACGGATTCACATTATATGATCTATCTTTGTATAAACCTGAATATGGTGAACAGGATCGTATTAGTTTGTCGATTGTTCTGTTTATATTGCAGTCTTTTTTATCATTCTCGTCCTTATATTGGTTAATATTGTTTATATATACCCCTGAGCGGAAGTACGCTAATATGAGAAAGGAAACTGCCGTTTCTGTGTTCCAGTACGTCCGTACATCTTAATTTGAGTTTTATGAATCCTGAATTAGCACGAAACAGCCAGATGAGATTAAATCTAGAGAATAGAGAATCTAGAGAATAAATGTAGAATGATGGAAGGTAAATTAAACCAAAAACCAAGAATCAAAATTTTGATGAAAGGCGTAATATTACCTGTCCGCTTGAACTCTATACTAATCTTTAGAGGCAGAAAAAATATAGGCACTCATGCTTATAAACACATAATGCCATTTCTACGCTTACTAAAATCATGACGAATCCTAACTAAATTATATAACTGCGTGTTGCCCGTTTAGTGCAAAGGATTGATTTTGTTCTCACCTCGGGTAGTATAGTATAGTTTTCCCCCTTAATACACCCATGCCCTCACAGGTCAGCTTTTAGTAACGAAGGAATCGGCGCAGACTCATCTCCCCACACACCATGCTGCAAATGCCTTTATTGCTGATACAACCATTTTGGCATTCATTAATACAACATGTTCTCTTACCCATATTTCCGTTCGCTCTCTGATAAACCTCCCAGAGACCCAACTCAGTCGAATTCTGAGTTTTTTTTTTTGTTTTATGTGTTTTTCTGCTGGTTAATTATAATTTTATACTGTTCTACACTGTCCAAAATAGTCGTTAAGGGATCAATTCCTTGTATTTGTATGTCTAACGTTTGCTACAATTGATACTGATCACTGATTTACTTAATCTGTTTCTCTTATATGGAGCTAGTACTTATCATCATTCGAGAATATAAGAGTCAGAGTATACAAATGCAAAAATTATGAATTTCATACCCTGATAGGATGAACTCTGAGAGAATTTTCTCCGCATTTTCGTCGGGTATGACGTCAATATTCACAATATGAAAACTTACAAGATAAGTGTAATGTATCGGTAGCTAATTTTCATGCTTTAAGCAACATAACTTTCCATTTTCTTAATGAGACATTTACTTACGGTTTTTCGTCTTCTGAAGAGTAGTACCTGCTGATTGGAGGCATATTTAGAAGCTTGTGAGATAAGGGCAAATGATTCAAATTTGCCGGCCTAATAATCTAGAACCTCGAGAGGCTTTTCGATAAAACCTCGTTCCATTCACTAGACAGCATACGAAGAATTAAGGTGGTGTGTTTAAGAACCATTCCATAATGTCATTTCTTTTCTGGGTGGCCTCAGTGCACACCTGGTGCCTCCGGTACCTGCCTTGTGAACCATAGCCTCATGGCCCATCACACATTTCAAAATTATTTTATTTTCATTCCAAGTACAAATTTTCTCCTCAGTGAGAAATAAAAATAAATTTATTTAATTCGGTAAGCTAACTTGGAGAATGGTCAATTTTTTTACAATAAAATATCTCGAATGTATTTTCACTCATTAAAATCTTGAGCATTTCACTGGATATTTAGAGATAACCAGTTGAATGAGAGAAGTTAGCCAATGGTATAGGGCACTCAGATGCAGGAAGAGCGCAGAAGTTTATTTTCAGGAGAGAGTAAATGCTCAATCAGGCGGCGCGGCGGTTGTTTTTTTGCAAGCCTGGGAAGAGAATTGGGCGTGAACGTTTTCCGATACTTAATGCAAATGGGGAGTTGCATTGGATTAAGGGTGAGACGGAAGAAAGCCGACGAAGGAAGACATGGCCCACACCGAGTCTACGACTAAATGAGGAAAAGTAGTTCTTTCCTCGAATATGTGCAAGAGACAGAAGGCAAACTTCTAGCAACTTGTTTCGGAGGCTAATATTGTTGAGCCTTTATTGGCTCAGATTCCGTCCCGAAATCCGTTTTTCCGTATATTCATGAACTCTTTGTATCTTTTCTTCCCTCTAGTCAGTTTTAAATTTCTGTCACACGGCACTCAATTTAAACTCTTAACTTATCGCTACTTTCCGTTAGTATAGGCCAACATTTGCCCTCCGTTTCGGGAACTAAAACAGGGTGAGAAACACTCGGTGAGAAACAGAATCGCAGAAGATAAACATTGTTTTGCTGCGATTGTTCTACAGCACCCCATCAACCCTGATCTCCCAATTGCTGGTCAGGTGTGTAAGCCATTGACACCATAAAGCCCATGATTAAAAATATGTCTTAAAATTATTTTGTAATGAACAAACTTTCGTGACATAGGACATTAGTGAGACGATAATGGCTGGTAAAAGAGCTTATATTGCCTGGTTTACAAAGCTGAAGTCAACGCTTTCAAACAGAGAAATATGTATCAAGATAAACAAAGCACATAATTGGGCTAAATGTGATCGGCTCTCTACGAAAGCGCATTACGGGTATTTGAACGGAGAGATATGCACAGGATTTGAGATCCACCATGCGCTAAAATTTCAGCATTGCCTTCTTGTGACTCTTAGCCTTCGAAGCAGCTTATAGCCTTTAAGTCGCGAACTGCCGTAAGTCATAAACAGCCAGGATCTGTCTTCCACATCGCTTTGCTCGCAGATTGCATGGCTGCAGTTGTTCCAGTGGATCAATTTTATACCATGAATGCTAGTAAGGGCCACTATAACTTCGGTGTGAACCGTGAACTAACAATGCTGGGATATCTTAGCCAATCGCCACGGGCAAGAGTACTTCCCCTCCCTTCCCCACCCTCCTCTCTCATCTCTCGAAGACTTGTCCCTGTTTTCGCGTTAAGGCCTGCCTGGCGTGGAAGGGTCTCTCGCTTGGTGACTGGCGTCGACCTCACTACATTTCTCCTAGAGCAATCAGGGTAGTGGATAGTATGCCAAAAAGGTGTTTTGGAACGGTAAGAGGTTTCATCATCATGGTTGTATGCTAGATAATAAATAATTTTTATTTTAAAATTCAGCGAAAAAACGACGACGCAACGCGGAAATGTTTGATGTTAGGTTCATAGCAATGATACTGGTGAGAAAAATTGCAAATTGTGCTAAAAAATATTGGCCATCATAAATGCCAAGCACCCGATAATGCCCAAACGTTTGCATCATTTCACGATCCTTCACATTATATTATAGCCTCATCTTCAATATTTTATATTCCATACAATGTTTTGTAATTGTAAAACTGAGATAAAATAACATTTTTCTGGCAAAACCTTTTGGAGCGGGATTATGTTAAATAGAACAAGATAGCTTTGTGAGTCCACGTAAAATATCTTATTAATGACATTCATCTCACTGAAGTAACTGGTGATTCTGTACACAAAACATCTTTGGTCATAAGTAAAGCACATAGAATGTTACACAAATATTCACAAAATTATTTATTGTTATTTAACTTGAAAACTGGAGAAAATTTAAAAATCAGACATTGCCATTCTTTCTCCCTCCAACCCCAGCACACCTAGATTTTACCTCCTCCCAAAATTTCATAAGCCAATCTCGGCCGACCCATAGTCAACAATATCAACTCCCCCACTGAAAGAATCTCTGCCTTCGTCGACTCCGCTCTTCAGCCCATAGTATCTTCACTCTCTTCCTTTATTCGTGACACATACCACTTTTTAGAACGTCTTTACAGCCTCCAAATCTCCCCCCAGAGTAGTATTTTAATGGCCACTTCTTCTTCTTCTACACTTTTCCTGGGTGGGCTACCAAGCTACAACACTTCTGGGCCCCGCAGTCCGCCCGAATTTCAATCCTGCTCTTCCTTCATAGATCTCAAGCGAAACCCTTACGCATTATAAAGAGTTAACATTTCCATTTTTGAAAATTAACCATTGCGCTTAAGATAGTGTAATTAATATGATATTTTTTATCGATTTTTATTTGAGAGTTGTAAGAGGTTTAATTAAGGAATATTTTAAGGTCAATAACAAATAGGAAGGCGAACTGGATGGGGCACGTCCTGAGGAAATATTACTCTCTTGAATGAAGATTACAACGAAAGATCGAGAGAAAGGGAGGGAGAGGAAGACATAGAAATAATATGTTGCAGGATATTATGAATGGAAGGAGTTACGAAGAGCTGAGGGAGACAGCACAGGATATATGAGCATGGAGGGAGAAGTTTAATTGAAACCTGTCTTAGGACAGTTTATTGTTATGCATGGACAAAAAAGTGTATCATATGGCTAAAAGTCATTGATAAGGAGCTAGGCACACATATATGAGATTCTAATACGGCTCATTTGTTTCACGCAGGGCGCTGCAAACGACCACATCCCAAGATTTGTTTTTGCTATCATGTAAATCATTAGGTGGGTACAAAATTGATTATAAAAACTGAAGATATATGCAAACTACAAACCGCGACGTTTTGCACGTGAACAGAGCATCAGAACTTCCTCACTTTACAAATCTCTCCGGAAGCTTGGAGCCGAAAATTGCATAAAATATCCTAATAATGATGGCTGATATCTTTTCCACAAATATGTCAAAAAATACTGCAGTAAATTGTTAATATTTTGGTACCATAAGAGTTTTGGAATACTTTTTATCATAATTAAATCTATTTCAATTCATTTTATTGAAAGTGATATGTTGCCAGAATTACTTTAATAGAATGCAAGGTTCCTCAATATTGAACCTCCACTGCATCTTCTTTCCATCAATTATTCAGTCCCTCCCACCACGCCTTTCCCATTGTGTCCTGGTGCCATTCTTACGGCTGCTTTTAGTGTTTTTTTATAATTAACAACTAAACGCGTCTCCCTCAAGAATATTCACTCCCACCAATGGTCTCTATATCTCCACCCTTTCTGCCCAGTGTCGTACCATACCCTTCTTCTCTCCTCCTGCCAAAGTTTCCTGTCTCACTCCATTTACGATCAGCGGTCATGCTCATTATTATTTTACTTTATCCTCCATTCTACATCTACATTTTACCGTGCAAGCCACCACTTGGGTGTGTGGTGCGCGGTGATTCCACACCAGGAATGAAGCACTCATCCAAGTTGAAATCAGAACCGCGCACTTTCTCCTGACCGCTTGGCGCAGTCTAAATAGTAGTCAGAACAATGCGGGGCCGAAGTAGAAACCAGGAGAGAGCTATGTAAACGAACATGCCGCCACGTAGTTTGCTAGTTCACATAAAAATACTGGTTGGACTAGATTGATTAGTACTGCAAGGTAATGAGTAATGTAAAAGCTCTATTATGTCAGATAGTTGGTAATACGAGATGAGTAGTTGATAATGATGGTAAGATATCTAGGACAATAATAAAACTTAATTTACCTACAGATGGTCAAAATGTTATATAACTGATTTATCTCAACTGCTACAGTCCCTTATAGTATGTGGCAAGAATGATATTCTAAATATGTAGGTTCTGCAGTCCATTTCCTTAATCTTATGTCCTTGATCGTTTTTACCACAACAATTGTGCTTTATTAAAATATGTTCGTCTGGCAAAAAAATGTCTACATAAAACTTTTGTAAAAGTTTTAATCTATATTTTCTCTCCTATTGGATAGAGGTCTCCACTCCAATTCTTTCAACAATACAGTATCGCTGCTAAGTTTATCGCAATTTTTTTAAACAAATCTTGCTGCTTTCCTCTGAATTTGATCTAATGTCTGAAACTAGTTCCTCTCTGTGAGGGCCCCATATTCTAGCGGTGTACTCCAAGCGAGGTCTCACGAGAGAACGACAACACCGCTCCTTTACTTTACTGCCACAATTATCGAGTATTCTTTTGATAAATCCCAATTTATGATTGCCCTGTCCGAAAATTTCCCCCATTTGCTTCACCAGAACTAGTCCTTGGTAAGGGTCACAACCAAGTACTAAACTAACTCTGTATTTGAAAATTTGGTCCCATTAACTGCGTTTTTTTTTCATCGGGTGGGTTATTCTTTATCTAAAAATTCATGACAATGCACTTCTTAAAATTTCTAGCATCAATGCACGCTTCTAGAATCTAGGTCATTTTTCAAAACAATTCTATCAATATTTGTTGTACAATACTGTGTCGTCCGTGAAAAGGTGTATTTCACTCTTGACGATGGTAGTGATAACATTAATATACAAAAGTAATATTGAGGGACCATTGACACTTCCCTCGTGTACACCTGATGTTACTTTCTCTATGTCAATGTCAGAATCAGAATATTTTCCTTTAATTTCCATAGTTATGTGTATCTTTGATGCCATAGAATATTGAAGTAAGTCAATATTTTAATTCAATTTCATAATTTTAATAATGTACAAGGCGATCAAAATTTGAAGTGACTAGTAAAAACCTTCTAATTAATACATTATTTTGAGATTCATTTCTTCTTAAATTTTGTTTGATTGCGCCAATCCACAATAGGGTGATTTCAATTTCGTTTTCTTGACGATAACTATTGTTTTCCAATCTTAGTGTTTTTTTTATAATTAACAACTAAACGCGTCTCCCTGAAGAATATTCACTCCCACCAATGGTCTCTGTCTCCACCCTTTCTGCCCAGTGTCGTACCATACCCTTCTTTTCTCCTCCTGCCAGAGTTTCTTGTCTCACTCCATTTACGATCAGCGGTCATGCTCATTCCTCATTCGGTCATGTTCCTTAACTCAAATTTTAGAGACGTCAGAACATGTCTTATTCACAAGATAGTTCCCTGAGTGAAAAATAATGTAGCGATAGATACTGATGTTATTGTATAGTGAATTGGAGAAAAATGTAACGAGAATATGTTTTACTCAGTAGTCATTTGAGGCTCGTTTATTTTGCCATGCCGGTTCCCTGATGAGCCAATTGATCTGCTGTGTTTATAAAGACTCGTGTTTTTCTAGCCACTCACGACCCTTGATCTTCTCAGCATCTCTCTCGTCTTCATGACTTTTGTTCTCATTTAAATGCGTCACTTTTATTTTCCTTTTCCCGAGTAAATCTCCTCTCACTCTACCACTTTTTCATTCTCGTTCCCTCTTCCTACTTCCTGCTTCGTTTGCCGCAAAAATCCCTCATAATAATAAAAAAATCTACAAACTGTAGTGGAATGCGGCAGAGAACTCTTTTATTTGCCTCACGATTTTATTTGTCTCCGATTTTTTATCATTTGGGCTCATTAATATGAAGGCTCAAGGGCCCCTGGATATTCTAAGGGAATGTGTTCTCCCTCCTGCCTACTGACAAGCAGACGCTTTGTGCGCCACTCCTCATGGCCTTCGGTTGACGGTTTAGGCCACAAATTTATGTACATCACAATGAAGTTCCATGCGACTGCCTTGGAGTTATTTAACAAAATAAAAGAATTTCGGGGTAATATGAGAGGAGAGGATAACTTGCTTTTTAATATCTGTTTGTGGAAACGTGATCACATTTATTTATCGCCATTTACATTCGCTTGCCACTATGACTTACACATCCAAGAACTACTTTTTGGATGCATACATACATGTTATTATTATTATTATTATCTAGGACCGTCAGGGTGGTTTAGTTTTCCATCACCTCCTCTATTTATTTAGATTCAGTCATCATTTTGGTCATCAGTTTTGGCGTAAATTTTGTGTCCGGAGGCACCGAGCGTTGGGAGGGTCCGCCGAAGGGGCTGGTTACCACAACCTTGGACCCCGATATCCCCCGCTCACGTGGCGTCCCCTTATATTTATTAATAATTAACCTTTATGAGCTACTCCATTTTATATCAAATATGGGAATTTTTTGCTTAAAAATATGCACATATTACATTTAATAGTAGTTTTTCGTGAAAAGAAAATATTTCGCAGAAATATTGCAGTTTTTATACTTGAGGAATGTAAGATTAAACTATTTTCGCAAGGATAATTTTCCAATTGTTTTCATCGTTATGAGTAATTTTTTATTAGAAACTCTATCTATTTAGAAATAACACTGCTTTTCCATTAATTTTGATTTAATATGGCATCGCAGAAGTGGCAAAGCTTTTGCAATTGCCGAATTTTCGTTCAGCTCGTAGAAGTCATGGCTCTTAAAGATGGCGCCACAATCAATGACGGTTGGTTCACTGCTGAAGAAAAGGAGAAATATGGCTTTATCAACTCCTTTTTGTTGCTTTCTTGGCTTTATGTCACCTAGCTCTCTATTTTGAATGGACAGATCTTCTTTTCAATGTAAGTAAACTAATTTCCACCATCTATTGATAGTCAAATCAATATTTCATTGACATAGCAAAATATCATTTACTTTATTTAAAAATTATTTGGTGTTCTAGTAACGGCTTGTAATTTTAACAAATGCGTGAATAAATTCAACAACGACACCGTTTTTCTATAATAAAAAGATATCAAATGGAAACATTTCCTGTTTGAGGCTTGAAGTAGTCCAAAAAAACTGAAAATGCATACATTAACATCCATCTTTATGGGAGATAAATACAGTAAAAAAATGTGAGACTAACATTTCATCAAATCCATGCTTTTGTAATAAGAAAATATAAAACTTCACCTCAGTTAGGGCTGATTGTTTTAGTTGACTTTTATAGCTGTTCAAATACTTAATATTTCCGATTTTTCCTGGGGCAACAGTTTTAGCCAAAACGTGAATTCTGGAGAGAATGATCGGAATTTATAATAGCTGTGACATGTGTAAGAAGAGACCCTCAAAGTGTTTCTCAAAGCGATGAATTGTTTCCATTCAAGTATAGTTTAATTTCTGGTCTTCCACTAGTTTCTTCATCAACTTGAAATTACCTTTTTTTCTATGAGCTATAGTAATGATGCAAATTTGATGATGGTCAAATAACTCTGAGTTTAAAGATACTTTATAGCCGCTCAGAGCATTTATTCTACATATTCTTATAATACCAGGGAAAGCTGCCTCCCTACTTGAGGCCTATTCCTAAGCAATCTAACTTGATATCACCCGACCCATCTCCATTCTCCCATGGCCCTATTGTAGTCACTTCACATCGCTGCCTTTTTTTCCTCAAGGGACGGATGGGCTCGTTTTTAATTAACCAAAGCAACGCTGTCCCCTTCATTTTCATTCTGTGCATTGAAACGAGAGCCATTTTTACGGACGTTTTTTAGCCGGCGTACTTGAAGCATGAGTTACGAGGTTCGCCCTTCCTCGGTCGTTGTCGCTCTTTATCTCCTCTTTCTAGTGCAATTTTTCGCCATGTTCTCCGTAATCTTTTTCGTTATCGAGCTAAACCTCGTTATTTTAAGATATATTTCACTGCGTGGATGAGTATTTTTCAAGAGATATATCTTACTGCCGATTTAACGATTTAAAATCAATATGACACACGTCGTTTTATTGGAATAATCAGATGCAACAGCTTTAATAATTTAAATCAAGTATTAAATAAAAATATTAAATCAAGTTGTAGGGTATTTTGAAGACTGCGTCCCAAAGATAGGATGCTATTTTGAATGACAATCATCCCTTTCTCTTTTTATTGTCAAATAAATATTGAGACATGTATTAAAAATATTGCCTATCATGTCTAAGCAATATCAGATATTACGTTAGGAAAGCTTGTAGCATTGAAACGTATTAGTTTTAAGGCACCCTCACACAGCTAGTTATTGCATCATAATAGATAGTCCGGGTTTTGTACATTACTGTTCGTTGGTTTAGGGATTTTATCAAAGGAGAGAATTATTACATTCGAAAATTAACTTACATCCGAATTAATTAAATTACATCCGAAAAATTAACTGTACTGCTTGTCCCAATTTGTTAACCTAATCAAATATAACACTTTGTCATATTATTTGTCACAATTTATCACAATCATATTAATCAAATATAACAAGAGTGTTATATTTGATTAATTGAACTTCCACAAAGCAAACCCGCCAACGATGGATCTAATTGTTAACCTAAATTGGAAAGTTATCATAGTTTTTATTACCTGTAAAAACTATGAAATGAAAATAATGAACTGCCAGGTGTCCTTGGCTCTTAACCCTTTCGCTGCTATGAACGTATCTGCTACGTTCACCCGGTAGACTGCGGCAAACGTAGCTCCTACGTTTGCCGTGGTCATCCCTCTCCACGTTTCCAGACTTTCTCTTTTTCCTGGGATTGCATTCTCCTTAGGCTAATGGTATTTCGAGCCCGTTCCAAGAATTGCATTATCCTCAGGCTAAGGGTATTTCAAGCCCTTTCCAAGGATTTTAGTTGCTAATGATAAACAGGTGTTCGTAACTGGATTTTCCGAGCGATAACTCGGCCTGAGAATTTTAGGTTCTCCCTTATGTGATCAGTCAGTAAAGGGTCATAATGGCGAGTGGAAGTATGTCTCGTGACAGCAAGAGGAGAAGGCTTTTTCAAGAAGAAGACGTTCTCGATATGTTATTTGCATCAGATAGTGAAAATGAAAATTTTGCTGATACATTTACTAGTTCATCTGAAGAAAGTGACGACACGGAAAGTGATTCGGATAGTGGCCTTATCCCAACGCTTGTGGAAGTTGGCTCAACAACATCGAACCTTTGGTGCAGCACCCGTGGTTTCACCCCGCAGATTTTTGAGTTTGATGACTCCACAGCTGGCATTCAGAAAAATAGCGGGATTGATAAGAACAGTAGTGAGTGTGATTTTTTTGAACTTTTTTTTGATACATGTTTGATGGCTCATATTGTCAAAGAGACAAACAGGTATAGCAGTGTTATCATGAATGATTCAGTGCTTTCGCCAAAATCTCGACTTCATGCTTGGGAGAATGTAAATATTGAGGAATTGTATGTTTTTTTGTCAATGTGTTTGCTTATGCCACACATAAGAAAACATTCTATTCAGGATTATTGGGCCAAAGATCCTCTAATTAGAACATCTATTTTTGGAAAATATATGTCGCGTGATCGTTTTCTCTTGATTTTACGTTGCCTGCATTTTGCAGATAACAGTATGCCTGATGTGAATGATCCACTCTGGAAAATCAACCATGTTTTATCCTATGTAAACACTAAATTTAGTCATGTTTTTAGGCCATTTCGCAAGTTGGTTATTGACGAATCTCTGGTGCTATTCAAAGGGCGATTAGGGTTCAAACAGTACATTCCTTCAAAAAGACATCGATTCGGAATAAAAATATTTGTTCTGTGTGACTGTAAGACAGGAATTGTTTTAGATATGATTGTTTACACCGGAATGAAAACTAAGATAAAACGAGACAGTGAATTGGGAGTGTCTGGTGAGGTCGTCAAAACTTTGATGGAAAAATATTTCACAAAAGGACATGTTTTGTATACGGACAATTATTATACCAGTCCAAAACTTTGTCATTTCCTTTTTGAAAGAGGAACTGGCTCTTGTGGTACAGTGAGGGCAAATAGAAAAAATATACCAATATTTACCCAAAAGATGTCAAAGGGTGAATTCGAGAAGAAATGCAATGGTAGTGTTTTAGCAATGAAGTGGCACGATAAAAGGGATGTTTGTGTTTTGTCCACAATACACGAGGGAAAATTGGTAGATAGTGGCAAAAGATGTTTCAAAACAAATGAGAAAATACTGAAACCTGATGCCGTTGTTGACTATGTAACAAATATGAGGTTAGTGGATAAATCTGATATGATGGTGGGTTCCGTAGAATGTGTCAGAAAGACTTTGAAATGGTATAAAAAATTGTTTTTTCATCTTGTAGATATTAGTATGTTAAATGCGTATTATTTGTACAAGGTAAACACTGGAAAAAAAATCCCAATGAGAAAATTTATAACTATTGTTCTGCGGCAGTTATTAGGAAAATACGGCGCTAAGCCGAAATCTAAGTCAAGAGGCCGAGCAAGTTTGAACTGCATCGAAAATATTGATGACAGGCTGACAGCAAGGCATTTTTGTGAAAAAATTCCGGAAACTGAAAATAGAAAGCATGCACAAAGACCATGTTTTGTGTGCAAACATACAACACGTAGAAAGGGTGTCAGAAAAGACACGCGATTTTGGTGCCGTGATTGCGACAAAGCGTTATGTTTTGATGGTTGCTTTATAGATTATCATACTCTAAAAATATTTTAAATGTTAAAATATCTAGATGACAGTAAAATAAAAAGCATAGTCTTGTTATTTATGAATCTGAAAACCCGTCGTCAACCTCCCTTAGACATAGGCGAAAAAAATATTTGATACCCTTCACTTTTCGGCCGCACAGGAAGAGGCAAGTTTCCGAAATACGGCCGCAGCGAAAGGGTTAATGTAAGACTCGTTATGAGACCGACGGGAAGTAGACCTTCCAGGCGAAATCTGCCACATATATATATATATATATATGCTACGCGTTAATGTGAATAAAGTCAGACTCAATTCTCTCACTGCATTTTATGAGGAAACTCCCACTGCGTGTTAAAAAATAATTCTCTTTGATGGCGTATATTTTTACCTAATTAGCGCTTTACTTTTTAATAAAATTGTAGATTGTATTATTAGAGTTAACTCGTAAGTTATTCATAAATATTTATATGAAGTAGCATAAAGAAATTTTGTTATTCATTCTATGTAAGAGTGCAAAAGTACATTGTTTTTTCGTGGTAGAAAACATAAGAGGACAACTAGTGAGTTCTGTTTTTTGTCACCGCGGGAAAGGAACGACAATTAACTTTGCTTTTGCTAGAACTATCTCAGGGGATATTCTGGAAAATATGAAATGAGGAAAAAACCATATCTCCCCCATGAATATAGAGGCACAATTTTTGCACTTGTTTCTCTTCAAGCAGCCGCTCTTAAATGCGGCACTAGTTTTTTCTAATAGGTGAAGCTCGGATTACACGCCTTCTCTGGGAAAAGAAGCGTATCCTCTCCACCAAACACTTCCCCTATTCCCGCATGAATTCCAAAATCGCATTTGAAGTCGAATATTTTCTCCTCGATTAAACAATTTTTGTTTTTCTTTTATTTTTATTATTTTTCTCCAATTTCAGCTCCCTTTCTTGTTTTCCCTTTATTTTCCTATATTTTATTCTTATTTTGGTCCATGTGCTTTATGTAGAAACTAGAGCCGCTGCGTTTCATTCCCACCTCCTTCTAATTTCTCAGCCCGGCGCGAACTCTCTCTATAGCGGAACTTTTCTGCATGTACAAAGTGGAATATTTTCCCATATATATAGCTTCACCTGATGCATTCGTTTAAAATGAAAATGAAGATTGAAAGTTTGAAACATAATTAGTCCACTGGAACACGAAACTCAAAGGAAATCGGCAACTTTTGGAGGCGTAGAACATCTGGAGAGTTCGTCTGTGACCTCTGAAGACGGCTAACACAAGTATGCCAGTATTATTTTAAGGTCCTCACGCTGGATCATTAAATAAAATTTTTGTTGTTATAGTTAGTTATAGTTGTTATAGACCCTATCTTACGGATTTTTAATGAAATAATTTACCCATTGGCAAGTTTTTTCATAAAGCCGCATCACATGCATTTGGAAAATGCAATAAGTAGGTAAATATAGAATGCGAATTATTTGCTTTGTTTGTATGATCACCCTAGCCATTGAGCTGCTGGTAAGTTACCTCATGCATCTTCGTGTAGTATAGGATTATTTTTCTGATGAAAACACGTCTAGTTACATAATAACTTGGCATAATTTATTTCTTCGAATGTTTTATTTCTTATAAATAACTTGAGAGCAAAGGATTCTTCATTTGAGGGCTTGAGTGGGGAAGTATCGGATCACGTTGGCGAAATTACCTCTCCAGAACCTGAGGAATCCTTGTTCCTTAGGGATACGAACGAAGCAATCGACCATACGAAGAAAAAAGCATAATTGATTGGAGACAATTTATGCCTTTGCAAATTCAATTATTATCTAATTTGCCTAACACTTGGGCAAACCACTTAATAAGCATTGTCACACACAGCGAGGTATCTTATCTTCTAGCACTTAATATGTATGCCTATAATGTTTTCCCTATACTCTCTCCGATTTCCAATCTTACATCTAATCAATATTGTATTAATTTTACGCTCCAATTCTTTGCTGCTATGACTAAATGACAATGGGTGGTATATATATTATTAGCAAGATGATGTACATATATCTTCATGCATAGCTTTTTTGCTTAGAAATAAAATGATGAGCTGGAGCAAGTACATCTGTAAAAAATGTATAATTCAAATATTTTCTCAGGATCTAATGTGGAATGTAAATTAAACTGATTAACTCAGCCTCATGAAAACCATGTACACCATTTCATTTGAATAGATAGAAACATTTTTCTTTGAAGTTTACTCAATGTTACTCAGAATGTTATCATTCCAGGATCCCTTTGTCTTGCATCAATTGCAGATGTGCAATCTGATGATCAGAAGCACAGAAGTAGATGAGCGTATCCCGTATTTGAACCTCCGAGGAGTCGGAGGACCTGGAACGGTGTGTGGCCCGTGAGAATTAATCTGTGAGTACAGATATATTCATCAGTTACTATCGACAAAATACTCTGCTGCCCATGCAATCCACTATCAGTAGACGCCCTTCATTTTGTGGTTAAATAAGTACATAGGCCAAAAATATAAGTATAACTGCATAAATTTTTAAAATACTTTTTTATTTTTACATTTACATGATCATTGAATATTTCCTCGTTTATCGTCTGACAGCGTATTGTCGTCCTTGCTTTTTGCCTGCGCCTGGCTTCCGGGCGAGCGTGCTTGCTTCTGATTTCAGCTGGGATGAGTTTTGCATGCCTAGTGTGGAATCACCTCGAGCCACACACCTTAGTGGTCACTTGCACGGTATTTCGTAGATGTAGATGACTGATTGCTCCATCACAGTCACTGAGGTATCTAGTTTACCATTTTTGGTGATCATTCCGGCATGATATTACCCATCAACAATTAGAAAAAAACTAGCCCCTATTTTTTTTATTTTCCTCCGTAATCGCAAGAGTGACATTGGCTTTTTATTCAGAGTCTATGTCATAGAAACTGTTTCTGTGTTTCTCTACACAAGCGATTTTTCGTATTTACACGTTCTGAATCTCGCATCATATGAAAAACGCTATAGTTTCAGGCCCTTGGTGGTCATTAGAGGCATTATTGAATCAATTATTATTTTCCTTAATTGATGATTTAAAAACTGAGCTCCCTTTACACCCACAAATATCTTAAAATATAAATCTAAACAATTGGAATAGAAGTGGGCATCGTATTCACAATTGTTATCTTTAAATTAACCCTTGATCACTCCCAATGCACTCATTCGTCCAGCCAGTCTACTTACTAATATTCCACGGCAATTTTGTGGAATTTTTTCATAACCCAGTACATTTAATGAATTTCTTAATCATAAAATAATATATGGCAATAATATTTGGGATCGCTGTTCGCATTATTTTGCCAAACATTTAATGGAAGAATCCCACCACTTCACATTTTATCTGAAAATCCTTCCCTTTCCTGGATCAAGGACACCGTCTAGATGTGTCGGAGCAGTGGGAAATAGTTTAAAGGAAACGAAAGAAAATTAAGCTGTTAAATGAGAATGAATTTTTTTTGTCATTCCCCGATTTTGGACACCATTTTAACTTAACCTTACCTCCTCCAACAAACCACCCTTCCCATCCCCTCCCCTTCCATTTTTTTCCCACCTGTCTTTCTTTATTCTTCCTCAGTGTGACGCTGATCTGGAGTTTTGACGTACTTATTTGTTTGGACGAACAAAGGATCATATCCCAATTATGATTTTAGCTTTCCCCTCCTATCCTTCCTCCTTACCCCCACCACAAACAACCCCCACTACTGTATTTTGGTCAATGTTTCTCTCAATATATATGCTTATGTCTAGTTATGTGTAAGATTAGTCGTACCTGATGATGACTGCAAGACAGTCGAAACACGTGTAGTACGAGTTTTTAAGAAAAGGTAGTGTACGATATTTTTTTGTATAATTGAAAATGCGGTTCTACACTATCTCGCCTGAGAAAGTGGAATTTATTCACTCAAATAAATTCAAACCGAAATAAAAACCACTGCTCGAAGAGTTTACCAACCTCACTTTGAAAACCATTCGAAGAAATAACTGACTTCGGTGGATTTCCCTGAAATGTAATCCTATTTCAGAATAAAATCTGCCCTTGTATCGTTGTTTGCGGGTTGGGATAAGCAGCAGCCACCCAGTACACTAATACCACCGGTCCTTGACCTCCCGGGGAGCCACCAGTGACATCGACTTCCTTATCAGACTCGTCCTTTATACACGGCTCTCACAGCTTCGTCCACCAGCGAGCCTTTGGAGGCACCCTCTTCTCAACGGTAGGCCAAAGGATTAAAGTACCCCGAGTAAGGTGCCAGGCGTAGGCAGGATGTCCCCTAAGGGGGCCGGGGCATGCTTGGAGGAGGCGTCGTATGCAGCTTGGCTGGCTCAGAGGAACAAGAATTGTACACTACGAGGTGATAAAACGAGAAAGAATCCCAGTTACTACGTTACCGGACACGGGAGGGAAAACGAAAAAGAGCAAACCAAGATAAAGGGATCCGGAGTCGATTGATCAGGATTATTGCGGGAGGTAGAAAAGCATGAGAAGGTGTCGACCTAATGAGTTTCGGATACCACGCGGAGTGAGGATTGACGCCCCTTGAGGCGCGTCAATCCTCACTCCGCGTGGTATCCGGTAGGGGAAAACATACGTAAATGTATATGATTTCACGAAATAAAAATAAATGTGCTCGCATCGATACCGAATAATCTAGGCATATTTTCCCGATATTTATTTCATCTTAACACAGGAAGCTTGATGACGAGCTGTCCACTGTTAAGCTTTATCTAGTAAATGCAGGATATACGAATAAACATTCAGAAAAGTTTACCCAAATTAGGTGTATTTATGGATAACATATGTATGATTGCATAATATCTCATATGCTTAGCTATAAATTCGCCGCACATATGAAATTAACAAAAAGCCTTTTAAAAGACTTCAGTTTGGAGTAGAATATCATTAATGAAATAAATTAATAGGTAACGTTAATGTTGAAGCTGTCAGATGTATTTGGATAGCTAAAGAGTGGTCCGTGTTCGATTTTTAATGAATGCAAATGAGCTTTTATATAAACTTCCTCATATTGGATATATGAATGAATGTAATGTGTAGCTGCAATGACTGGCTGATAATATGAAATTTTTTAAATAGAAAAGAGATAAAATTTGCCGAATAAAAATAATTTTACTTGACCAGAAATTGAATGAAAAACTCAAAAATGTCTCGACCAGGGGTGGGATCACGGTTATTTTCTTCTTATGGTAATTGTTGTCATCCAAAAGGCAAGCCGCATTGGTAGGGCAATGAGCAAGGTCCTGGGAGCACACTCCACTGCTATGTAGCACCCGATCTTTCTTGATGACGATCACGTTTTCGAGATCATGAGCGTACTCGAACAAAGTTATTATGAAGAAACATGATTGCGATTCAGGTTTGCAACCCAGTAACAACTACTGAGCTTTCTTATGTCAAGGCGACTTTAAGATGATGTTTCCTATCCTTTCGGTGAATTTTTTTGCGTCCGTATGCGTTACTGTGAACTAAGTTACTTTTAAAATGAGTGGTGGTATTGTCTACGAACGTTTAAAATAACTGAAGGATAGAAAAAAGCATACTACTCTCTTGGGAATACAAACAGAAAGAAGTAGTTCTAGAATTTCACCTCATCGGCCCAGACCATTCCAATCAAACGCCATTAGTTCCCATCATGCATGGGTTTGGAGGCCAGCTACCTTAAATCTGAGTTAAAGTAACGAGCAATCTTGGAGGACTCTTGAGGATCCCTAGAGGTTTCCCGTGTCGATATAAAGCTCCACCAATACTAATCCAATCAAAATCGGAATGTATGAAGGGCGCATTATATTGATTTGGGAAATAGTATGCCTTTAATAAGAGCTTACTTTCCCTTGTGTTGCGGGCGATACCTTTTCTGCCATAGATAATGTTTCGGACGCCAGGCGTTTAACTCACAGGAAAGAAGTGGTATTTGACTTCTCTACGCCCTTAAAGGTATTCGACGGGGGGTTCCGATATTTTCGAAGCACGACGAGCCTTTTCTTTCTGGTGCAGCAAGTATTTGAAACCTGTGCGTTATTCACAACAACAAACCACCCCGACCATTACCACCCGGAACTTGGCCATGGTTTACTGATGACTACTTCATTGAGACGAGCGTCGATAGACGAACAAGCAGAGCGGACAGCGCAAGCCGAGATTTTGTTCAAAGTTTTAGCGGCCTCTCCCAAAATTCTTGGAGGAAAAAAAGAGCTTATTAGCTTTTAAGTATGCCTCATTTTTCTCCCAGGCGGAGGAATGGGAGAGTAGGTTTGTAAAAGGCATAAACATTAGTCAAAAAATTATCCGAAGAGGTGTTGCGCCTTCAACTTTCACCCACTGATCTTTTATTTGGTGTTTAAAAGTAAAAAAACCTATTTCTTACTACTATCAAACGAAATTCATTAAATTCATGTTCGCTTTAATAAGAACTATGTTTAATCAAATGTATATCAATATTCATTTTTCGCCCGCAACTAGGAATACTTACGAGTTCACAAATGTCAAAAATCTAGGAGATGGTTCAAAACAAATCATGTAACATAGAAGGAGCGGAGCGCAGAGTTCATTATGAGAAAAATGCGAGAAACAAACGTTTTTCGACCCCCTCAAATGAAACAACCCCAAATTAAGATGCAATGAGGAAAATCGTGGAGGAAGAATGGAAAATGAACCCAGTAAGATGATACCAAAATGTGGACAACTCCATGTCACAGAGACTTAGTCAGGAAATCGAGAATGCAGGGGGATGGATTGATTATAAGGCTAATTAACATCCACATTCTTTATGTAAATACCAGCATATTTCTCGATGATCAATTGCTGTGATCATGTGCACACACAACTCAAATTGAGAGAATTACGCATACATTTTAACCTTTTCCACTGTTTCTAAATGAAGCATTATAGTGTCCCTTTTCAACATCCGTTAAAATACATTACCACTAAGAGATGAAATTTATGACCCTGTAAAAAGTCTGTTAATATCTTCTTGTGGGGGCACCCACAACTTTAACTTCCATTGAAGCAATAGTATTACGACACATTTAAAGAGGAATAAATTCTTTAGGAACGTAGCAATCGTATAATCTTTGATGGTGCACATTCCTAATTTGCACTCCATTGACTACTCTTCGGATTTATGAGGAGTATACAAATGACCATAGGGAAAATATCTAATCACTGCTTAGTCGCTACATGAAAAAGATGATTTTTAGTATTTTATCACTTTCACAGGGGAAGATACGCGATGCATTTTTGTCGGAGTATTACTTACGCATGGGTATAAAAATGCTCCTCATAAAATTTAACTGCATAATTTTAGCCAAACATTTTTCACTGTGAATATGTCAAAAGGTATTTTAGTGATTCATTAATTTACCTTATCCTTTAAGTACTATCCTCCATCCTATAAGTTGAACTGTTGAACTACACGGTTAATGTATTGCTCATAGAAAACCTAGAAAACCTAGAAAACAATACTGGGAATGCTTCAAATACCGTTTTAAAGATTTTTTGAAGAAAATTCCATCCTTGTTTGGTCTCTCTTTCAGATAAGTGATCGGTATTTACAAGTTTGGCAGATAGAACCAAACTCTAATTCCTAATAAAAATAATTGCCCTCTTTACTAAATCACTTCAAAGTAATTTAAAGGTGAATGTAGCATCAGGTAAGTTCACTAAATCGAGTAACTGACACAATCAGAGATCCGGTCTATTTCCTCCTTCATGAATAGCTTTTCATTGAGTGGTGAATTGGCGAATAAGTGGATATGAGCATCATACGACAGACAGGACGTAGAAATCCAGTGGAGCCGAGTACCCGAGAATGGAAAGTAAACATCTCATTCGACGACCAAGGAGACCGCTCTGATTCTTTTACAAAGCCCGAATATGTGTAAAACTCACACACTCATGGATGACGTCAATGTCCATTCCCTGGGCCTTCCCCGGATTCCTGCAAAGTTTTTGCTGCAATCAAGACACATCGCGTAGGTTAATTATAAAGGCACTAAAAGAGGCCACGCCAGGATTGGAACCCCAGGCATTCTTGGTCGCAGACGAACGCTCTCCCTCTAGGCTACTTTATCGATCAAGAGGAATCCGCGTCCAGTGGTTCTTACTACAAAACGAAAAAAGGGAATTCTAACGTTTCCTGTATAAACTGGACCAAATAAAATGTTCTGGATTGTTGAAAGTAGTTTTCAGAAAGTAAATGATATTACGTTAGGAGGATTTAGAAATTTAAGTGTTTGAGACGACCTGTATGAACGAGGGCGGAAACTTACGTAGGGTTTTAAGGTATTGGAAATACTTTTAGAGAAAAATTTTCTCCACATGGAAACCATTCTATTCAACCAGATTTCCTATACTTTAACTTGAAATTCTCAGGATATTACGCCAAAATGTTAATTGTAATGCATCATATTTCTCGGATGTAGTTTAAGGCCTATTAAAACGATGTTCATCCACAGCTATTCCCTGCACGCGGAAATACGTTTTATTGTAAGTGAATTTGATCTGGAGAATAAAAATATTTTATGTCCCAACGAATAATGCTTTCATCGTAATATTTCTTTAAGTTTCAATCAAGAAAATTTTTTTTAACGGTCTAAAGCTCTAAAAATAATATGGTAAGCATCTCTACATAATCAACTACGACTTCGGAACCTCGACTGAGTGCGGGTCGAAGCAAGCTCATCACGTTTTTAACTCGTAGACGATGTCGCGAACGTAAACCTTATAAGTAATACTATTGACATGACGCGTGAAATCGATATTCATTCATAGAGAGTTTGAATATTCCCGGTTTCCATATGCTGTCTCATTGTTGTCAAGTTGTCGAAGGAAAAGCGATTTCAATTAGTTTCCGTGTACGCCGCATTCAGAGGCCAATGAGTTTTGCGTTAATTTTTTCCGCCACTGTACATTTCTACAAAATTTAACTTTGTAGAAAAGCAATAAGTGTTTGTTTTCATTATGGGTACAAACCTTCCAACTAAACTGATTGGCACAAACGTCGCGAGAGAAACCGCAAATGTGAATCTCAATAATCAAATAGGGCACACAAAATGGACGAGTGCACAACGTTAACCTTTTTATCAAATAGAGAGGAGGGTTATCGTTAGTAACTATGGCGAGTATTGCAAGAGATGTCTTGAGTGCAATTTTTCTAATTTTCTCTAATTAACTTCCGGCCTTATTCGATGTCATTATTGGGTGTGGGAAGTTCAGCTCGCAGTTCAGTAATATCACACCATTATAAAATCTGTATTCCTCATCTTTATATTTTGCTTTCCACTTTCGTCGCTGTAACGCCAGTACAAATCGATGATGGGTTGACAGCATCAGGAACAATGTGTTACAGTTCTTCTTGGGATTGAACTAACGTGCATTCAAGGCGATTTGTGTCTCTTAACAGGCCACCGACTGGGTACCTCCAACCGAACAACTATAGTCGAAACAGAGCATAATAGAAATGCATGGTCGTTGGTTACACATGTACTAACGTCTAGTGGAAACGCGACTAGAGGAAGTTGTCGTGGACTTGTGGAGTGGGCAATCATCCACAAGTACGCTATACAAAAACAACGCAAGAGCCAGTCACCAATGATAATAACTCTGAAAGTAAAAATAGCAACTTTCAAAGGTTAGCGTTGGATGATGAGTAAGCATGAATGACTGTAATGATTGCGTTCAAGTCCAATAAAATTGACACAGCACTACATAAAAGTGCCCCAATAAACGTGCAGCAAACAAGGCTAATGTCGCTTAATTTATGTATCATGATTATTATAGACCATCTTTCTCTGACGAAGAGCCTTTTGCGTCATCAAAAATTCAAAGAATAATAACACACGTGATGAACCATTGTGGATCAATCCCAGATATTGTTGAACTTTCCGGTGAAAATAAATTTCTTTCAAGCAACCATGATTCCACGAAATCACGGAGAGCCTTCTCTTCATTAATTTGACAACCACATTCCAAAGTAAATATTACTCCTAAAACCTAATTTAAAGATTTCTAAAAAGATTTAAAAAAATAAGATTGTCTAAAATCTCACAGTGAAGTTAAAAATCAAAGAAAGTGGTTGTGATTTTTCGAGTATTATTTCTTCAACTACTTATACTCCAAATACACTCAACGGTATCCGGCGAGATATTGTGGAACATCATCAATTTAAAATAAAAAAACTTTGAAATGTCCACTCTGTTATTTATTTTTTTGTAATTATAATTATCTTTATAAATAAATAACCGAGATAAGATTCCAAATTTTTTTCCTTATATAAATTTTCTCCAGAAATAACAAACCAGTAAGAATACAATCAAATACATTGCTTCAAAAATAATTGAGCAGACGTTGAGAAACATATAATTATCGAATATTAAAAAGTGAAAATATATTCGTTGAATCTGCATTCTCAGATATTACATTGCACGTTTGGTGGACTGAAGTTTGGGATAATAAATAGAAAAATGGATCGATGAATGAGCGCCAAGGGATGCTAGATAATTTGATTATTCGGTCGTACCACCCAAGTCGGGCCATCCTCAAAAGCGAGATTTAAATTCATGATAAATGCACATCAGTTATACATTGTGCACAGCATGTACAAACGTGCTGGGTAAAATACTGATGGTTAATCAATAAAAATTGTGATTTTGTAAAAAAGTAATTCGTTTTCTTTTTCCACAATTCGTTTCCTTGCGATTTGCGACGTTTGTGGGTGCAAAATATGTGCTATTATCGTTCCATTTACAGATTCTTACATGTTTCTGGCTTAAAATAATTTAAAGAAAATGATGACCTGTAGAAAATACGAGATTTGAGTATATACTAGTGGTTGTCTTTATCTTCATAACTTCCTCGGACGGAGCCCATGATCCCCAAGGGTTCTGCGTATCATGGTTTTGAAAACGCTGATTCACATGGTTTATCATTGTAGAGGTTGCTTACTCACCTAATTACGTTTAATATCCTTCTGAATATGTTTCAGTTCTACCATAGTATTTTTATCATGGCTTCTAAGGCCACTATGACTTTCACTCATTTCTTGAGTCTCGGGAAATGCCGCCAAGACGAAGGCCATTTTTTCTTATAGTGAGCTATATTTATAAAAAAATGTAGCTCAACGCAGATTTGGCTGATTCATTTTTGTGCCAAATTTGCACATATCCTTGTTATACTGTACCCTTAAATATTGTTTTGTGAGCTGGCATTTATATTATTTAGCATGGATGAAGGATTTTTTCACTAAGTAAAGTAAGAAAAGTTTAATTAACAACACCCCTTATCCATTTCTGTCTGTCATTATTATATAGATTCTAAATTATTAGTAAGTAGCTATTTGTTTAATTCAAGAAATGATCATGGAGATAGCGAACATAGGCAGAGAAAGCTTAAATTAACGCTTGTACTAGTGGTAATTGGGGCGGTTGTATTCACGCTCGGGCTATTGTGGGCGTTTCCTTCCCAAACTCTCACGATGATTACATTCAACATTCTTACTTTGGTGCCAAAAGTTACAAGCATTTTTTTATTTTGGTCGTTGGTCATTTAATTTGGTCATGAATTCTGTTGTTTTTTATCATTAAAAAGTCTGTGGAAATGTCACCTATATCGTACTTTTGTAACGCGCTATACATAGCTGGTTAAAAATGGATCCCATAAATTGGTAATTTTTAATAAATTACTTATATGAATTAAGGGCATTGATTCATTCATAAATGAATTCTGGGTATTTTACTGCTTATATGGTATAATCTGGATATGTTTTCTGTTCCCCATATTTCAAACAATATTAATTTCGTCCATAATTGATCTCTTAATCCTCACGCGATGGAAAACTTGCGGTATCCTCATCACTCAGCCTATGCCCGACAAATACCTTGCTTTTCTTCACCCTTCCATCTCCTGATCCTCCTGCATCACCCAAAATATTGTTCATATCCTTCTCTTCTAATTATGTTCCGGAATCAACATTGGATCGTCGAACTCTCCTCTCAATATTCGAATTTAGGGCCGCCGCTCTTGCTGTAACGATCCGCCCTCACTCTCCGTGTTCCTCCCAGTCGACATCCAGGTATCCTCCCACTACTCAACATTCAATAACACCTTCAAGGTGGGCACTTTTGCCTTCCTTCCCACTCCTCCTCTCCCCTCCAACAGACCTCGAGTCCTTTAGTATTTATTTCTTCAGTTTTCTCTTCACTGAGACTCAATAAATCCCACAAATGCCATGATCTCACAATATAAAATGTTGTTTCCTTTCGACAGAGTTTTATTCACACCTAATCCACCAATATCAACTGGTGTGAACAAAACTCTATAGAAAGTTAAGAACATCTTTCATTATGAGACCATGGTATTCGTACTCCATTTTCACAATATATCATAATACGCTAACCTTAAATCCCACTCACCTCTTCCATTTATCATTTTCCGTTGTCCTACCCACGGCTCCCCACCCCACGTCCCTCACCTCCTCTCTTGTCTTTTCCCCCCTGCTCCTACCCTCCTCTCCTCCTTCCCTTCTATCCCACGCCATACTTCATTCTTTTCCAGCTCTCATATCTCTTTTTCCTCTAAAAAAGACACTACTACTGTCGTAATATTTGGAGCCTACGCGTAAGTGCTTTTCACTTGTGTCGCTGTTTTTTGTCTGCCTCCCTTTAGCATATTATTATTTATGTTACATTGGCGTAAAAATGCTTTCATTACACTCCCAGGAAACATATTTTTCTCCCTCCTCTCCAACTTCGAGGCATCTGCACTAAATCTCTCGTCCGATTTTCCCCATTATGCCTATTTTCCCCAGTGTGGATTACCCCTCCACACAGTTCTTGCTCTTTATCAACATACCAAATCCATCCCCTCCCGGCTATTCCTTCCACCTCACTTCACCTTTCCATTAGGACCCGCTTACCTAGCCTATTGCTTTATCCGTTTCATCTCCCTTCGATCCATAGTCTGCCTCCCGACACCGCAAACACTTCCGACGGCAACAAAACTGGGCGAGTCCCACACACCTCTCACCTGCAGGGATACCGTCAGCAAGCGATGAAAACTAATGTTGGGCGTTCTATATTATAATCCTCTTTCACTCCATCTCTTGTATTAATTCTCTTCTCCGATTCTTCAATAATTACCGCCTGCATCCAACGTAATGTAAACATACTTGCCTACCTCTTGCTTCTACCGACAAGGTACCACTGAGGCTACTGAGTCCAACGACCGTTGGGCCAGCCGTCACGGCTGATCAAAAATGTATGTAACAACAAGATCAAATATGTAACAATTTTCGTCCTCGCGCCGCGCCGACCAAGGGTTCGGGCACGGCGACAGCTTGTCACGGCGGCACTCGCGTCGTTGGGGAAGCTACGAGAAACTACGGGGAAACTCGTATGTAAGCAGTTGTCTGGTAAAATTAACAAGGCAGCCGCTACCCAAATTCTGGCTCATATTACCAGACAGTGTCTGGTAACACGAGCTAGGATTCTGGCAATTTTAACCACGATTCCCGTTTTTCTACCCAAAAAGGTTTCAACCAGGATCAGAGTGGTAGTTTTAACTACACTTTTTTCTCCGTGTATGGTATTTTACTCAGTACAGTGAGATGAAGGTAAATGGCAGTGAAAATGCTTTGGTAAATGTTTGCTCACCCTCGTGACAGCAATTATACTTAATATAAACATGTTTTTCCAAATGTCAATCTTCTGAGCATTATCATCTGCCATGGAATCATACCTCTTTCTTCAATATCGACAAAAACTATTCTGAAAACCTTTTTGTAATGGAGGTAGTCTGAAGACGCCATTTTATAATGTTTCCTCGCAATCTCATTGCAATGCCAACGCCTTTTCATGGGCGTATCAAGCTAATTATAATTTATTTTGCTGATTGAAATTAATTGGTTATACGCCAAGAATTCTTTATTGGAAATAAACATATCAGGTTAAACGGAAGTATATGGGGTCATAAAAGCAAGATCTATTGCAGGTGAAGCGGGTATTTATTCATTCTGACTCTATCTTGGATGCAATCATGGCTCTTACATAATCAGTATGTTTGTCATGCCCCTTCTCTCTCACGTTAAACCCGCACTTTCGCAATTTCTCTTGCCTCCTCCTGTTCCCAAAGCCTAATTCAATCGCGTTAAACTCTCTTTTATTGATTACCCCTTTCCCTACGCTCCCCGCTCCTAATAGGGAAGATAAGTCCGACACAGCAGGCGTCGGGAGCGGGTCACGACTTACGGTGACGAATATTGGATTATCATCCTCTCAACGCGCGCCTCAATCACCCTATCCTCTACTATTGAAACATCGATAACCTTACTATACACACTCCTCGACTCCCTTCCCCTCCTGAATCTATCCTTATCATCTACCATTTATTGCATCTATCTGCACCTATTATGTACTTGTATACATGGCATTGAGATACCATTATTCCGACTTTCCCTTCCCATTCTAGCATTTTTGTAGTTCTAACTAATGACATAAGATTAGGAAACGACCTGGCAGCACATTTCTTTGGTAATTTTATTTTAGTTTGGCACTCTAACAACTTTCCAACTGAGTTTGAATTTTCTTTAAACATTTTATTCCGTAATTTAATGATTGGTCAATTTCGAAGAGTGAAACAATGTTTCTGCTATAATAGTATTTGCTATCACATCCGATTAATAACTGAACCGAATTTACCATATAAAAAACTTTATCATGCTGGAAATTAGCAAAAATGAATAAAATATATGTTATTTCAAAATAATAGAATATTAATGACTTTTGTAAAGTTTATGATGGTCATATAGGTAACGACCTCCGCTACTAGACTCTTTACCAGCGGCTCGGAATTTGATCATTCAATCTTCAAGGTTTTTCTAGATACATAGGGCAACAATCAAGTGTCTTAAAAATGGTCATTATGTAATTGTTTTTATTGATCTTAACTGTTAATATTTATTTTTTTAAATGAAAATGAAATTTTTAAATTCGGAAGCGATAGCCAGGAGAAGTGCTTTTCAACCTCCATCATACTACCGAGAAAGCAACAATATTTAACAAGTAATGAGGATGGAATGAAAAGACTATTCTTAAAAAAGACTATTCTTTTTTTTCCAATCACTAATTATGTCAGAGATTTTCCTTTGGACTAGTAATCAACTTAATTTTGTTACAAATATCCAGTAATATCAAAGTACCAATAATAATACTCGTCACTTTTTCTATTTATAGCATCCCAATTTTACCCCTGTTTAAGGCTAATATATTGCAGTACCCAGAAGTATTATCACTATAGTTGAATTCCACCATTATACAATATTACATATAAAGTGGTTCTCCGTTGTTACTGACTCTTATATCTGTCTTTAGGGCACATTCCAACACACGACAACATCGTTAGAATAATAGCAGAAGGAGCTATAGAGGGAAGGAATCGCCTGGGACGACCAATGATGTCATTCACGCAGCAGATTGTGAATGATATGGGTTGCACCGCATGCACAGAAATGAAGAGAAAGGCAGACGGAAGAGAGGAATAGCGTACTCTTGCAAACCAACCCCAGGGTTGAACACTGAAAAGGAAAAAGAATCTGTCTTTAACGCAGTGTACGTGTGCACAATTTATGGCTGACTCAGGTTCCCGCACCCGGAAGCCTCCCGAACAAGCAGGTTACCAACTCTCTTCCTTTCTCCCACCCCTCGCATCTGGTGAGGCAACGAGATTCGAAAAGCAAGCAGGCCGAGGAGAGTGGGTGCAAGAATGTGGTCTGTTGAGCGCTGTACAAAGTGTAGCCTGGCTGAAGGCGATGTATAACTAGTCTGAATAAACCAGGAATTATGGAAACGGAAAAGTTATCGAAATAATTCCCAATTCACTTTCTCACGTTCCCTCTGTGCTATCCGGCGAACCCCAAGGAACTAACGGCATTGAGTTAATAACATATTATTTCACCGCTTATGTGTTGATACCAACTCTTTTATCTAAAAAAAGAGAAGAAAAATATCAACGTATATATAAGTATGAACTATAATTCAACGATAGAATACTTTTTGTCCTAAAAATATCAGCGAAATGATTGTATGTACCTGTTAGGAAAATTGACACACTCCAATGTAATTAATTGGTATTTGATTCTGGCAGTACAATGTCACAGCAATCCCTCAGAAAATCCCTTTCCGGGGATTTAATTCCATGAACGCGCCCATGGAGGACACCCCGATAGGATAAGAAGAGGTAAGCTATTCGTCATATTATTCGCATTCATTTAGAAGTTTTGTAGGGTCTTCGTCTCTCCTGTCATTGGCCAACCGAATGTTTTTGTATTTCTATTTTTCCTGTGTATTCCCCTTCCGATTATGTATTATTTCTCTTATTCTTTTCGCATATTATTACTTTATATTTTCTAATCCCGCAAAGCTTTGCAGTCGATTCCCATTTCTTTACCGTTTGCATCCGATTGCGATTATCGGGTGGATGGGCTATCCCTTTTCCGATCCCCTCTAGTCTCCCAGATTTTTTATCCGCCCTCCTCGTGCGATCGTTTCTATATTCAAATAAGTTCTCTTCATTGAAAAAGGGAAGTATCAGGGAACAGTCCTCCTTTCACCAGAGTATATCGTTTTGTATCAAATTGTTTCTCCACCCCATCGCCCTCCAGCCCGTGCCTTATCCCTTCATTTACATTCTCTTCCATCCTCCCAACCCACCTCGAGTATCAGCCGGTCGTGTGTGCTTTTTCTGTTCGCATTTTATTCAGCGTATTTCTTGATCCAAGCATTTTTTTTCTCAGGGACCACATTCCTAAAGTTGTCTTCACCTGATTAAACGTCGTTGAATTTTACGGCGTCCCGAAAAGTGCAGCCGAATTAAAGAAGGCTTGTTAAACGGGTAAATAGGATATGTTTCAAACTTTCATAATAATATTTTACAAGATAAACTCGCAAAATATTGCGCGTATATTAAGTAAGCAAAACTATGAATCAGTTTGCTTTTCATTTAGAATTGTTGGAGTTTTTCCCGCGATGCAGCATAATTATGGACAACCGTTTCGCCGGCATACTACTCGGCATCATTTGTTATTGGCCGCATATCCGCTGTGATTTTAAGTGCCAACACGTTGGAAGAAGTTGTACAACAAAACCGCGGAAGCCTCCGTAAGAATTAGTTTCAGTTTCTATTTTAAAGAAATCGGTAGGTAATCTGACACTATAAAACTCAAAACTTAGCTAATGCTTACCACTTATCATAATGAAAAGTAAAGAAAACTTTGTAATTCCACAGATGATGACGTGCCACGTCGAAACCTAGGTCGTACATTAAATATTTATGTGGAATTACAAAGTTTTCTTTACTTTTCATTATGTTAAGTCGATTCCATGAAGTCATGCCCGAGACAACGGACTTACTACTTATAATTGTTGCCATAGTTCTAAGGTTGAACTAGTTCCCCTTAAGCGCGGAGGACCTTAAATTAATTCCCATCCCACAGGCCGGGGGATTTTTAAATGAATTCGCCTTTTTGACGTGCTATTGTTCAATTATTTATAACTTTCAAGATATTTTATCATTATTGTAGAAACGTTTTGTAAACCAGCATAAGATATCGCGTTGTTATCCTCTAATTTTAAAATGTTTTGAAATAATATTTATTTTTGTTAAACGAGTTCTTTTTCTTATTATTTCTCTGAATAAAACGGATAATATTCAGCGTTTTATGTGTAACAATTTTTTTGTTAAATATAAAGCGATATATAATATCTATAATAATTAAAATTCATTTTTTAAATGATTTCAAGCTAAAAACCATGAGAATGCTTTCGACGTTATAACCCATTGCGATAACATGGAAATTCAATACTTCGTCTATTTCCTCTGCTCTGAGATATTGCTATCCAATAATTTCATGTAGAAACACGTTTTTTTTGGTTAAACTGTTAGAGTGGAAATATTCAAATGACTTTATCGATTGCAATAATTAAATACTTCATTAATTTTGCTATCCGATAGTGAAAATGAAGATCCTTTATCTTGATAGTAAATTATTTAAAAAAGGAAAAGACAAACCTCTACACTGATTCCGAGTAAATTAGGGGCCCATTTTAGGAATCTTGGAGCATTTGCAGCCCTAAGGGCTTTAGTCTATTGGATTCCTCGCCTCCAAATACCCATACATACCGACTTTTTGGAGAATCGATTCGGTAAATTTCGAGTAAATATTTACATGAACTCTAAGGCCTCCGCGGAGTCGTTCAGAAGATATCGAAGACTTTTCGGGTTCTCTTCCGCGTGTTTCCATTGTCGAAGACGACAGTTTCGACAGCGTTGCAGCTGTCTTCTTCAGGTCAGAAGTGACGATGCGAATGTGACCGATCTATATAGCCGGCCGTTTTCCCGCCAATTCAGTCTGGTGCGCTGTCATTGGCCGCTTCCTTTTTCTTTGCGAAAATTCTTTTCCAGGCGTAGGAGAGAGAATACGGTGGAGAGAATTACGTATGAATCTTCATTGACGATCTTCGCTGCCACGAGGAGCAAACAGATCCACAAGTACGACAATCTTCACAACAAGCAACACCCAACGCTGGACAATGGTCCCAAAAAGAACCGTCACGTAGTCAACCTTACTGACAACAACCTGGACGAAGAAACCATCTCACTCCTAGACAAGGGCCTTAGCTTTGCCATTGCACCGGCAAAAGTTCCCAAAGAAGAGATAGCCACCGGAGTGGAAAATGCCATCCGAAACCTACACAAAATGGAGGCCGACGACATACGAGAAGAAGTTAGCCGAGTCCTTCTTCATGCAAGACCACCCAAGCCTAACGTCATCAAAAAAGAAAAAGAGGCCTTAAGACGACTAAAGGAAAACAGCGACCTGCTCATCCTTTCGGCAGACAAGGGAAACGCGACAGTCGTCATGAAGAAAGACGATTACAATGAAAAGATCAAAAAACTACTAACGGTGGATACATACAGCGAGCTGAAGTCCGACCCCGAGGAAGAATCCAACGTGAAACGAAATGGCTGATTGACCATTCCTCCATACCGGAGAAAGACAGACGCTGGCTGATAGTGCCCGCACCAAAACCACCGCGACTATACGGACTACCAAAGGTGCACAAAACTGGAGTCCCACTGCGCCCGATCGTCAGTGCTATCGACTCTCCTACTCACAAATTAGCAAGACACCTAGCAAGCGCATTGTTTCCTTATTCTGGGAAAACTTCCACCTTCGTCAAGAACTCAGCGCACTTCATTGACATACTTAAAAACGAGAGAGTGAACAAGGGTGATATACTCGTGAGCCTGGACGTGGAATCACTGTTCACCAACATTCCCATAGATGGAGCCATCGATACTATCAAGGCGCTGACGAACAAAGGACTGCCCGAGGACTTCCCTAAGTTGGTGGGTTTCTGTCTCCAGAACTCATATTTTCTATGGAATGACAAATTCTACAAACAAGTGGAAGGCACGGCCATGGGCTCCCCTCTATCGCCTGTGGTCGCCAATCTATACATGGAGGACTTCGAACGAGAGGCTCTGGCATCCTGTCCGAAAAAACCCAAACTCTTCGTAAGATATGTGGATGACACATTTATCATTTGGCAGCACGGGGAGGAGGAGCTGAGCAACTTCTTAAAGCACATGAATAAGCAAAGACCTTCTATCCGCTTTACAATGGAAATAGAAGAAAATAATTGCCTTCCTTTTCTCGACGTTTTGGTCTCCAAAAAAGAAGACGGTACGCTAGGACACTCAGTGTACCGGAAGGTCACCCACACGGACCGATACCTACATGCGGACTCGCACCACCACGCTCATCAGAAATTAGGAGTTATGAAAACTTTATTTCATCGAGCACGCGTAATTTCTGACATATCTTCCTTCAACCAAGAAAAATCCCACCTATGCCACGCATTCCGTAAGAATGGATACCAGCCTGAAGTTATCCGGAAGATAACGAGAAAAATGGAAGACGCGGTGGACCTGAAAAGGACCTCCGAGGATAAGCCAAAACCTGCAGCCTTCGCCGTCATTCCATATGTTGCTGGCACCAGTGAGAAGATATCCAGAGTACTGGCGAAACACAATGTCGTCACCCGTTTCAACTGCGTCCAGAAAACCTCAGACATCCTCTGCAAGGCCAAGGACCGCCTACCAGATAACAAAAAAGAAGGCGTCTACCAGGTGAAGTGCGAATGCGGGAAATCCTACATCGGACAGACATCGAGAGCTCTCAAATGCCGCCTGAGAGAGCACCAAAGAGACATAAAGAATAGGCAGCTACGCAAATCAGCTCTGGCCGAACACACCTGGAGTGGACCTTGTCACAATATGAATTTCGAAGAAGCCAAGTTAATAGCAAAAGAAAACCGCTACTTCCCCAGACTCATCAGGGAGGCCATCGAAATCGCAAAAACACCCGAGAACATCAACAGAGAAGATGGCTACACTCTCTCCTACGCCTGGAAAAGAATTTTCGCAAAGAAAAAGGAAGCGGCCAATGACAGCGCACCAGACTGAATTGGCGGGAAAACGGCCGGCTATATAGATCGGTCACATTCACACGCATCGTCACTTCTGACCTGAAGAAGACAGCTGCAACGCTGTCGAAACTGTCGTCTTCGACAATGGAAACACGCGGAAGAGAACCCGAAAAGTCTTCGATATCTTCTAAATATTTACATATCTATACAATATTAACATATATATGTCGTATATATATATATATATATATATATATATATATATATATATATATATATATATATATATATATATATATATATATATATATATATATATACATATATGTCGGCCCCGGTGGCGGCGGGGTAAAGTCCTCGCCTGCTAATCCTAGGGTCGCGGGTTCGAGTCCCGCCTGGGTAAAATATTATCTGCCCAGGACATGGGTGTTTGTGTCTCGTCCGTTGTTACTGTTATTCACCCGACGTAAATTGGCACATCGTGCTGTATTCGGGGTAGTGAAGATAAAATAAATAAATAAAAATAAATAAAAATACCTACAATAATTGCTCGTTAAATAGTCTAAGATAACAAAGATAGGCCTTTTTTGTTATCTTACCTTGATTTTGAATAGTTTGATAATAATATGCTCATTTGGTTTTACTAGTCTCCAACTATGTCAGCTACTCAAAAATGTTTCCGAGCGAAATATTCCTGACCAGAAATCAATTTCCATACAGTCTCCATTGTGACGAACACTCCGCAAACTTCTCACTAAATCAACCTTCATCTAAGGAAATTGCAACCCTGTGTCCTTACATTTCCCTCACCAACCTACTTATCCAATAGCTACATCTTTATCCACGACACGCACTCCCCCGAAGTAAGTGATCGTCATTTCCCTCAAAAAACGTCTCTATTGATTCGATAAGAGGAAACAATTTGGAATCATATCCTCTCCATACCTGTATTTTATAACTGAATACAATTTGTAGTTACTTTAAAACTTAAAAAAAAAACTTTCTAATATTTTATGAGTTGCCGTCTGACCTGGAGAATTTTGTCTTCCAACCATTGAATATTTTTAATATAGAAAAACTCGTTGACAAATACGAATGAAGCGATAATCCTCTTTCTTGCTGTAACTTCTTAATCCCTTTTCCTTGTACTCTTTTTTCTTCATTGATACATCCTGATATACGCCTTTGCAGCGTTTCAATGGATAGTGCACGTTGAACTTTCAGATATATATTGCAATTTAATTTTCCTCACAGTCTTTTGCCTCTCTTCCCAAACATATTATTGCTGATTTTATTTCAGTTAAATTTTCACAATATTTACCTATTACTCTTCTATTTTTACAGAGGAAAACACACCGATCAAATACCCATGTCTTACAATCTCATTTTTTATCCACCGTAATTTTATGGACTCGTCGGTTCGCGGATTAAGATGCTGGAACTATTATCCTCCTTAACTGCTATAACGATAAAACTTTGAATTCGTGTTGAAATATTAATTAACTGGAAATTAAATTAAGCTATAATCAGGATTGGGTGCATTCATTATGATTTTCAGCTCAAGAACTATGTCTTTCTGAGCATTGGCTTTGAAAAATTCCTATGTTTTGAGTAATGTCATTCGTCAACTTAAGAGCATGCTTATTCTATAGTAGTAATACAGCTTCATATACAATACTTTTTATTATTAAAATAATTGTTTAATTGAGTAGCTCAGTGCTAGTAAGGAATTAATAACTGCCTTTTTCGGTACTGCGTGTCTATCACGGAGGGTTGAAGTAAAGTTCTCTTTCTGAATGACTGTAGTTTTGTTGTAAATAATTTTATTTTCCATTATAAAATTCTTCTTTGGTTGGATTTTCACAGTTGCCTATTGACTATATTTATTTAATAGTACATACTTCGGATGTGAATGGCTTTTCGTACGAGGAGGATCGCCTAGGCTTAAAAATAGCAGCGTAAGACGTGCATGCTTTTCCCAAGTACAGGATTTAACGAAGTTTGTCTTACATGCATAGTACTGCATCCTTTGGACTGCGCCCATATTTTAAGATTATACATTCATGGATACTGGGAAGAGGTAACAAGAGAACTTGAGCCAAATGGAGAAGGGATTGAATTTTTAAAAGTTTACTTTAAGGACGGGAGGTGTCGGAGCAGGCGGCGGCGGAGGGGGAAGTGGAGATAGAAAAGAAAGGAAGTGGAGATAGAAATGGGAGGCGACATTGAGGCCAACATGTCCGCTTCCAAGAGGACAAGGGCGTTGGGGAGAAGTTTGAAGGGAAAGTGAAAGTCCTCACGCAAGTGATTTGGTGGTTAAAGTTATACCCGTAGGACAGAAGTTTGTAACTTTCGACTGTTACACGTCCACGAAATGTTTCCTCGTGCGATACTGTTCCTCTGAACCATAATATCTAAGAATAAGTCAGGGTCGCAGTAGATGGCCCGTCGGGGGGTTAACAGGAATCCAATAAGACGCCATAGATGGTTTAACCACGCTTTAATTATACCCACATCGTACAGTTCCCCAAACAACACTCTCGAGGCAAACGCCTCGTTTTCCCCGCTTCTGCCCCTAGCATCACCTCGTGATCGCTGGTGGCCGCACCCCATTGGATGATATAAAACATTTCCTTAAAAGGAGGTTCTAGGAGAGTTCTATGAAGTGCTGACTTGCTACTGTAAGCGTCTAGAGCGAGAGGCTGCCGGACGTGGGTGGAATGTCGGGGAGAGGAAAAGTGCAACGTAGAGTTAGATCAACGGGCGAGGGAGGTGAGGGAGTTGGGAAGGGAAAGGCAAGAGGAAGGGAACGTACGCGGCCGCCTCTTACAAATTTGACTGTTGATGCCTAGAAGGCATGTATACTGCTTATTAAGGTTTCCATCCGTTTTTGCTTTTTAATACTGATAGCATAAAAATTTCACTCTCGCATTACGTTATTGAACGTCCATCAATATTATCCCTTTGGTTAGGTACTGCTTTTGCAAATTTCTAAAGAACTAATAATTTCCCTGAAATGTGAATGACCTCTTGGAAATCACTTTTATTTTTACAATCATTCTATAAATATTACTGACCATTGACTTGTAACATAAATTATTCCTTCAATTTTGGCCATTAGTGATAATATTTATTATTCCATAATGTTTCAGTAACGATACGGGATTTTTTCCGTTGATCCTTAGATAGACAAGTAATCGCATTACAGCTGTTGAGATATGTTTCTTTTTAACAAATAGAAATTTTAACACTATTACGATAAAAATGTAACCTAGATAATATTTTTATCTGACATTTATTTTAAATTGTATATTTCATTAAACATCTGCCTGTTTATCAAATTAACACATTTGGAAAACCTGAAAATATTTTTTTTTAATTCGGGATAATTTATATCATTTGCAGCACACCCGATAATCCTCATTACGTTCCAAACGTGCAAAGAGTCGCCTCACGAGGATGTAAGCTTCCTCCATAACCAGTGTAACATCCAGTTCGATGCCAATAAGTGGCCACGACTTTTTGGCTATCACAGTTATTAATTAGCAGTATGGCTCTCTTGAATGTAAATTTCTAGTTTCTTAAACAAATATAATGAATTGTTTTACTATTTTAAGTCCATGTTTCTTCCCAGTAAGGAGTTAATCTTATCCTGTTGTAATAGTTCGATCATAAATGCACCGGCTTGGAAACATTAGTATCGCGGGCTTGACAACCACAGAGATTGTATAATTTATTTACGTTTCATGTACTGTGAGAGAGTATTGTTTAGTTTTTGAAATTTTCAATGACTGTCGGGATACAATAATTGCAGATGAATAGATTGCGGAGTGGAAATATTTTTTATACTTTCCGTGAAAATTATCAATATAAAAAGTTTTTCTTAGACTTATTGTGATAAATGGCTGGAACATTAATTTAATTCTAATTTGTATTCGCTTATTTATTTTCTGCTTCTATTTTCAGGGTAAGAATTTCTTGGTCTACTTTGCAATTTAGAGATTATTGTTTTCCCTAGCTATCTTCACAAAAACTCATGAACAAATATGAACGGGAAGTTTCTTAAATAAATAAATGATGCTTGAGTATTCAAGCTCTATACATATCCTTTTGTACCCAGTTGTAGTTTAAAATAATATTTTTCGCTACTATTTCCTTGAACAATACCAAAGTTTTTTAAATTTCAATCGCAGAGTTTTCTATTGTTTAAGTTGTGAATATAATACTTATCAAGTTGAAATTTTGCTTTGAAATAATGTGATTAATGAACAATATTTATTTTCCAGGTTTAAATTTTCATTTGTTTCTCAAAGCAATTTAATTGGAGACATTATTTATTGAAAGTCTCATAAGTTACAATTATGCATTTTACTTATGATTCATACACTCTTACAGCTGAAAAATTACACCTCAACGAAATGACTGTTTACTTTCGCATGATCAACGCTGTAAATTTTTAAAGCACAATAATGTTTCAAGCAGTAAGTCTATTAATGGTACATTGAATAACATTAGTATCAACCTTTTGTTTGACGCTTTCTTGTATTGGCTGTTGAAGAAAATAGCATATGTTACGAATATGGAAATTATGAGCCTATAGAGGTTACTTCAGCATGCATCACATGATATTATATGCGAATAATGTGGAAAACTTATTAAAAAAAGTATTCTATACCATGGCAGTTTAAAAAAAACGTATTGGTAGGACTAACGAAGGGGGAAGATACATGGGTAGACCAAGAAGATGATGCATCGAGTAATTGCGAATGATTTACAAAAGAATAAATAAAATAGTTATGAGAAGATAGCTAGAATGGGCAGGGTTAATTCAGGCGGCATGTTGCTATTTTGAATGAATGGATGCTGACGATGTTGATGGCGACATTACAAACAGCGTTACACAATCGTATTTCAAAGTCCCTCATAGTCAGCTTTCTAATGCTCATTTCCTCTCAGATATATGCATATTACTACTAAATTAGTATTTATTTTGTTATTTAACGGATGATCATCATAAAGATAAATAATCATATATTAATTATATTATCAATTAATAATAAATAAAAGATAAAGATCAATATAAAGAAACTGCTATCTGTAGACCTGTTTTCCTCATTCATTTCACAAGATAATCATGGATTATTAACGCCAATTCGCTCGTTAATTCAACTCTGTGAGAGGCATTTTTATCGAAAATTCTCTTATTATTCCAGGTTCTTCTAATACATTCGTTCTCCATTTTTCGAATATTTTGGACGCGGAGATCATCTCAAATATGTCCACATAAACGAAATCTCATCATCCAATACAAGCGTGCCTTCTTGCTTAAAACCTCGGGGCTCTGACCCGATCTTATATCTAGGATTCCGCGCGGTGCACGTGTGCATGGAATTAGAAGTGAGGCGACACCATGTGTGGCTTCAAGCAGCGTTGACTCATATCCGGGGAGTGAGAGGGAACCTGATTTTCTTTTATTGAAGGATATGGGCATCGTTCGTTATCACCTTTTGGCATTGTTCCTTATTCACTCGCCTTTGCGTTCTTTACTGCGGAGCTAACCCACGTATATTTTCTCCATCTCGTCCATCCTTTGACTCCAGGGAGTTAATGTGATCAGAATACAGCTGCTGCTCTGGTTCAGACTTTTATTGACCACATGTCATATTTTACTAAGAATTATTGTTCTATTATATCTTTCTGGTTAGGTTTTGTTGCTGCTTTTCTCCCTTTAAGGAAATACGTTTTGGAGAAATGTATGCGAGATAAAATGTGATGCATGAAAATGCAGGTGAATATATTTATTTTCGTGTTGGCAACTCCAATAATTATGCTAAGTGTACTATGTAAATTGGTTTATACTTCTTATAAACTTCTAAGTCACAAACTGTGTAAACTAACTGGTGTAAATGATATTTTCATTATTCTATTTATGTCCACATTCTACAAACACAAATTGACAATGTCCATTATCTTTAAATACGTATAAAAACAAATTTCAAGAAGTTATTGTATTGAATTAGAGCAGAAAAATATCCTTGTATGTATAATATAATGTAAAAATTTATACTTTGTCACTTTGTCACAGTAAAAAGGATGTCCGCGAATAAAATTATATTATTACTGTTATAAAGAAGACACCCACGGTTACTGAGCTATTCTATCATATTCCGCCTTTTCAGTAAGTAACATTTATGATTTCCATGCCTTTCATTTATATTAATTTCAAATTTTGTATTTGAACATTATGTATTATGTGACAAAGTCGTATGATAGAGAAATTTAATTATTTGTGCCTGTGTTTTGTATGTTCAGAAATGAATGCGGCCGTACGCCACTTACCTCTTGATTAGACAAATGTTCCACCACATTTTGAAATTGAAAGCCTAACACAGGTACCATTTCCTTCCCTTTCCTTTCCACTTCTTCGGTAATATACTGCTTAGGTATTTAGTTTTCTTATACATTAGCAGAATTGATCGCTTTAACAGTCTGTATTTCAAAATCTTCAGCTTATCCTTTTTCCCTACCCCTAAATACACTACAAATCACCAGGTCCAGCCATTATTTAAAAAAATCTGATTCAGTTTCCCATTATTTTCCTAAAATAGGAAATGAGAGTCGGTCACTAACCTCCGGATCGGTGTGTTTGGGCTGTAGGTCCAGGAAAGAACCTTCGTAATGAAAAGGGATTGGGTAATATGAGGAAGAGTATAGGTTTTCATGAATGAGCCCGTCTAGCTATTGATAATCATCCTCGGTAGCTTTATTTGGGTGTATTAAGGGGGAAAATTTCGGTATCTTATCCTTTTGCAACAGGATTGAGGGTTATGACTGCCTTGGAAAACGGGGAAAAGCGTCTCAGAGGTTATATGCTGGAGATCTGAAGGAGAAAGAGGAAGGCTCGAGGGTGTTTGTTGGGGTTGGCGTGGTATTTGCGTCGGGTAACTTAAAACTCTTTGCCTGGTCCTTTACCTCATCTCCATCATCATCATATTCATTTTCGATGATCAAAATTTAAAATATATCGTGTCTGTCTCTTATGTATCCATACTGCCTTCTCTTTTGCCTCAATGCCTTGAAATTTGGAATAAAATAATTAACCGCGCATTATTACAATTGATTCATTATTTGCATAGCGAATAAATATCATAAAAGTGGACAAAAGTACACAGGAAAAAGGCCCTCTATCGGGTATAACAGGTGAAAGAATATATGGTGAGCTTTAGGAATACACTTTGAGATGATGTCGGATGGGAGAAGAATATGCGATAATCATGAGCGATAACTATTTGAGTATACCAAATTTTCTACATGAGTGAGCCAAAAGTCGTATAAGAGGAAAGGTAGGAAGTTTAAAAACAGCAGCGAACAGATACCGCCCATATTTAAGACGGTAGGTTTGCTTCATGATGATATTCGTGGTAAACTGCACATTTCCTCTGAAACATTTTTGTGAATCCTCCTGACCTTCTTCCCATTCCCTTTATCGCCCTGCCTCATTCCTGCTGGCCTAATTTCTGGCGTTCAATTTTTGTTGTAGTTGTTGTTGTTGCAGTTGCTTGCAACCCTATTTTCTTGCATTTTTAGGCGGAATATATGACGTATTGAGAATATTAAGTTTTCCGGCTGGCAAAAGATGAGGTAGGAAGGGACAGTGTTATCTTAAGGCTAAAGAGGTCTCACTAAACTCAATTACGCGTTGTCAACTGCCGGGTTGAATGGAGCGAAGGCATTTTCCCACCATGCCCCATCTACCCGTACCGTGATCACCGCGCGATTGGCTTCATCCGGACGCGCAGTCTAAGAGCAAATATAGGTCATTGCGGTTATCGCGGGAACTGTGGCTCATTCCTAAGACTGCTTTTATTGTGCTGAGGGCCAAATGTACTACAAATTGTAGCACAGTTGATAGTTTATTGTTTTCTTTTACATCTCACAAAATAAAGATCTCCGTTGTAGCTTCTAGAATAAGTGTGATATATAAACCTCAACATGAATTAATAACAATTTAAAACATTGATTCAACAATTTGGTACAGATTTTTATTATAGTTTTTGTTCGTCCTTGGAATCTGCGTATTAGTATAACTTGATGTATTCAAGTCCCATTAAATATGAGTTTTTTTCATACAAAGTTCCCATTTCATAAGCAAAAGCATGGTTATTTAAACTAAATGTGTCACAATGCGAATTTAGTATTTGTTTTTAATCACATTGTGAGGCTAGAACAGAGACCTACAACCCAGGCCCGATTTTTAACTCTTATCCACTATCGTGGTTTCTAGCCACGTACACACTTTCGAATTGCCCGTAAACAACAACCGTCACCCGCACTGTCTCAAGTTCAACTGGCTCACTCCCCCCTCTCCTAGTATTATATTGTAGCCAAGGTTGCTGCAAGCGGCCGTTTTACCACTGCAACAATAAAAATTACGTCGGGTCAAAAATGACCCGACAATAGCGAATGAGGGTTAAGGGAAGCCGATCCGGTTAAGGATGAGCCCGATAGGACTGGGGCCCGATTTTACCCGACGAGGTGAAGGACCGACATGGAGGCCCAACTCGGCCCGACTTCTCAACGCCCAGCCCATGGTCACGAGACGTCCAGGCATGTGAGCCGGAGAGAAATTCACACGATTTCATTTTACTCCTCGAATTTTCCTATCCCTCCCGCCTTGAGCAAACTATTTTTTTTCGGCATGAATCGAGAAGATTCTGACTCATGTGTATTCTAGATATTAGCATAGTATCAGCTTGAACAGTGGGGTTTATAACTATATTCCCACAGAGTAAGCAATAAAAAAGAGGAAAAATCGTACTCGGAAATATCTAAATGACGAAATTCTTACGCATCGTAATAATATATGCCTAATAAGTCTTAGCAACAAGAGTGCTTAAAAAACAAATAATATAAAATATAATGATTTTCTTTATGGAAGCCAGAGTAATATCTCTTAACTAAATCATTTTCTAACTTAATTAGAGAATCCAACGAGCTTATCTCTCATAATAGTGAAAAAACTGTTTGCCTAACATCACATAACAGTGTTTTTAAAAAATAGGATTGTAAATTTAAAAGCACTAAAAATTGTGGCTGAGAGTACTTATAAAAGGCGTCATTTTGTTCAACGGAATTCTTTGGTAATTTATTCCCAAGATCAATTCTTAGGATAATTGTGTAGTAAAAATGGAAAAGGATGTAAGTGCCAAAAAATAAAAACAAATTTTTGTAGTAAATATTCAACGTTTTAGACTTATTTTATTGAATACTGAAAATTTTAGTTTCTGGCACTTACAACCGTTTCCATTTTAACTACACAATTATTGGTTATTCATGAGCAAATTGTGGTTAATTTACTTACTGTAATTACCTGACATAATTAGTGACTGCGATTTTTATTTTCTCTCATACAGTTCAAACTGAGTTTGTTCCGCAACTGTTAATAAAACGTGTTTCCTAAAAGACTGCACTTCGAACCGCCAAACAATATGACTGAGGGGATTGCACAAGAACATCAGTCACGGCGTTTTAGAATGGAGCATATTAAAATGTTGGCCTAGTAATAATTTATAGATTCCTATGGGAATAAACCTATGGGCATATTCGGAAGTTCCCCGACGTGAGACGGAAGAAGTACAACAGATATCAAGCTGAGAATAGCCCAAGCTAAGAAGGCGTACACAGGAAAAAGACAACTTCTGTGCTCAAAGAAGACGGGACTAAAATCCAGAAAACAGTATATGGACACAATCGCGTGGAGAAAGATGTGGTTTTTAAAAAGCAGCTGTGTTTGAAGTGTAGCACTCCATGGATCTGAAGCATGAACCATTAGAAAAGCTAACCAGAAAAGTCTAGGAGCCTTCGAAACATGGTGCTGGAGGAGGATGCTGAAGATAAATTGAGCGGACAAAATAAGAAACGCTGAATTGTAGAATAAAATAGAAGAGTAGAAGAGGAGAGGGCCCAATGGAACACCATATAAAAAAGAAGAACAAGATACATTAGACACACCCTGAGACACAATTGATTTTTAAAGAACATAATTGAAGGCAAAATAAATGAAAAATTCCCAAGAGGAAGGCCCAGGAATACGTTCATGGACCAAATAAAGAGAGGTACATAGGAAGAGATACCAGGAGATAGGGAACTAGTATTTGATAGGGAGTGGTGGAGAGCTAAGTCAACCAATATTAGGATTGAACAACTAATGAATAAATGGGCATAAATTCGGACAAACATATGCACTCGGAAAGAGTAAAACAATACAAGAATATTTTTTGCATATGGAATAACTCTGTTATTGCCTTTTCGGAGCCACTTTCACGTGAACATAAGTGTGAAATCCCAAAGAGGAAAAATCATTCGCCTAGAAAGAATCTCGAAATCATGTCAGGCACGTTGTGTCTTGTTAAGTTTCCCACATATACTCCTCCACAGTGGGTTCTTAAAGGAACAGGGTGTTCAGAACTGCCGGGCATAAGATGTTACTAAGCAGTCCAAATTATGCACTGTAAAGTAACCGCGTTGTTGTCCACAAATTTGAAAGTGCGTAACTTTGCAGGTATAACATCCACTCGCACACCATTAGTACCCTCGATAGCTCTAAACAGTCTGATGGTTAAAATGTGAAGAAGATATTTCAACGAATAACGAGGGGTAAATATGAGCATTTGTATTATTCAATTTTATTATGATTTTTGCCATTTGCAAGTTTCAACCATATCTTTATATTCCACAGTTTACGACTGTGACAAGTTTTCTTATTTCATTTTTTCGTTTCAATTTTAGATCGCAATATGGCATACAAAAGGAATTGAACGACTCAATCAACTTTAAAAAGTTATGGAAGGAGATATGGAAAAAAATTATTTTTTGTCCGATAAAAGTTATACGTACATTCTGCGAGACAGTGACTACGACAGAAGCGTTCTGTATTAGTAAAAATTACATCAAAACATAAAATATATAAAATACATTTATTTCAACAAATAAAATGAGTTCGAGTGAAAATATGCAGCCAAAATCATTTTTTCACTCATCATGAGATTCAAGCTAATCCTCGAATGTCAAATAGGTGTTAAAGTGTCAAATTGGTCCTTATGCACACCAACTTCAATGCCATTTCATCCATAATAATAATACTCATGGAAAAATTTTACTTCAGTTTGATATCAATAACAAAGTGTTAGGACTTCCTTGGTCTTCTGTGCTAACGAAATTGGAAATTATATGGTGTTAAATGCGATAATGAGTAAAATATAGAAATTACCATATATTTTACGCAAACTTATTAGTATAAATCAAAATTCTAAAAGGCGGTAAAATATTTTGACTGTTTTGACTCACGGAATAGTGATGGAACCTCCTTTCAAGCATGAGTATTGTTCCCATGAGGTGAGTCCCCCTCAGACTCATCTCGGTGACGTCGCGTCGGTTGTATTACGGGTAAGGGATAGGGTAAGAGCGGTGGACGCGACGGGGACGGCGGTCTTAAGGCTGGAAGATGGATGGATGGGCCGTGGGTGTATTGGGCTGAAGAATGGATGGATGGGTGCGGTGAGCAGTCCCGTCTCGGGGATCCTTATAACACGTGTGCGGTATAGCGTATCCAAGGAATAGTTCAGAACAGGTAAAAGTTGCGGTGTGCCCTCGTCGACGTCACTCAAACCTCTCCGTCGTTACTCACCTCCTCACGACAACCTCTATTTTTGGGGTTGCTCCCACGTTGATAGTCACTCATTTGATTAGACTTGGGCTTGAATTTTCATCTGAGCCAAGGAGTGCATTTTTATACTTCCTATCGCAAAGACTGTTAATGCAATTGCAAGGCCGTTTGCTGGGAGCCCAGGTAGGCCACGGCTTGGCACAGTCATCCTCTCAAGAATTCGCGGTCATAACGAGACACGTATCTTGGGAAAAAAAAAAAAAATATATATATATATATATATATATATATATATATATATATATATATATATATATATATATATATATATATATATATATATATATATATACACACGCCTTGAAGACGGACTAGTTCCGAAAGCTAGCGATGTAAGTGTGATCGTCTCTTTTTTTGTGTGTCTATCTCCTCCATCCTATCCACATCGTGTGTTCATCGCCGCATGGCTGACTCCAATCCATCAACGTATTTATATATATATATATGTAATGAAAAAAACTAAACTATTACGTAGTACTACGATCAATGTAAAACTCAACTGGATAAGAATTCTACAAACTGTTTCAATTAAAGTTGTATTCCTGAAAGACATAAATTGTCAAAAATTTAGTCTGCAGAATACGAAGAACAAATGTTGAATAGTAGCTTTACAATATGTTGTCATAAGCCAAAGTAATAGTTTTCTTAAGTGGAATAGGCTATATGAAGAAATTAAGAATTGTTTGAATCTCGCAAAATCCATTTGTCTGGTGTTTTGTAGTTTAGTGTGAACAAAGCTGTTCAGGGTAATATAGGATCAATTAATTCCACTTAAAATTTTCATCAATGAACAAATAATAATTTCCAGAAATTACTTAGGCGTTTGTAATACATGGTGCCGCTAATCAAAGGGAGTATAGCAAGTATCATTTTCTTCATGAAAGTTCATGGAGGCTACGTTTTCACAACTTTTGTGAGGTGAAGATGCTATCTTAATCTTATTTCTTAACCAGACGGAATTGTTACGGCTACCTTTGATGACACAGTTAACTCCTGGCGAATGGGTTTCCTATCAAATATCTCCCTGTCATTCAAAAACCAATGAGCAGTAGAAGGCTTAGCGAAGGAGGATGCATGGAATATAACTGGATGAAATTGTGTGAGGGTGAATGCTATAATTGGAGTGAGATTTTACATCAACCAAAAACAGCGCGAAGAACTGGCTGCCTAAAAATATGGGGTAAGGAAACCCCTGGGAAAAATTGCATCAATAATATTAGTAATCGTTTTACCCCAGAGATCTTGGATGTACCTCGAAACACTGTCATGAAATGCACTCATCGAGAACGTTACCAAGTCGATAACAAGAGGCTAGGAGAAGTACAAATATGACTCTGTTCCTAATCTATAACCTGCATCGTTTTCTTTGACACATTAGCATTTCATTGATGGCTTTCACCTCCAAATCTCTTTTCAGAAGTAGCATTATGTCATATGTTGAAGCCAAATTTATCTTGTATTTGCATAGGAAAAATTATCCTTGTAGAACAAATATGAGATAACTAATTCCTGGTTTTATGAGTTCCGCTCTACCCTCACTTCTAGTCCTAACAAGGAATTTCAATATGATTTATGTATTGAGAAATATATTTTAAATTTATAAAAACTGTTTTTAAGGAGGAAGTGACATTTATAAACCGGAAAGTGAATGTATTCAAGAAGTAAATGTGCTATTTTTGGAGCGGTCGTAAAACTTTGTTATTGCATACACTAACTCACCTGCTATTCGTAATTTCAACTTTACTGCGTCCACTCAACTATTAAAAGTGTCTGAAAGCATCGACTTTTTGTATTTTCTTCTAGAATTTTACGATTCGAAAAAAAATACGTGCACAAGTGCATAATATGCTTTTTAGCGCTGTTTGTCATAGCTGGACAGCAACAATTTTAGGAGCGCATTGCGTCATTACTCAAGCTTTCTCTCTCCACGCAAAGAAGTTTAAGTCTTTCGCGAGGAGCATTAGAAATAAGTGCGAATAATAACTCACGTCTAGCCCACGTACCAGCACCGCTTGTTATAACAAGGAGTTAGAGAAGGAAAAAACAATTTGCTTCGTACCTGCTTTGCGCGAAAGGTTGGGAGAAGAGACCCTAACAAACAAACGGCCCCGGTCATAGTTTACTTGCCTTTCTTGTGTCTCCACCCCTAATTTTCCATTGTTGTCATGTTTACGTACACGTAATGATCTGAAAGTTACCGCTGGGATGTGCGCTGGGTGTTGCGATACTAAAGCTCTAAAATGGCAATGAAAAGGAAAAGATGAATCGGGAGAGATATAGGTCAAAATTTAATATGTGTAACATGAGTTATGATACTAAAATTGTAACGAGAAAAAAATCGACCAGGACCGGGAATCGAACCGCGGAACTTTTTTTCGGACCAACACTCAGACCACAACACTATCCAGACTTCTTAATTCTCATGGAAATTAGGCGCTTACGGTCCATCCAAGATGGCAACGCAAGGGTTAAGTGGGCTTATAAGACGCTGTAACCAAGTGACAGTATCTTTCACCAGCACGTTTGCTGTGCTTGACTATGTGAAAATATTCAAACAAAATAGGTGCAATCCGTTAAAATTGCTTCGAGAAAATTTTGATCTGGATACTGTTGCTTGAGTGTGGCTTTTTTGAAGCCCTCTCCTCCCTTGGGTTGCCAATATCGATGGACCACAAGGGCCTTTCCCTTGTATCCGACTAAGTTTCAATGAGAATTATAAAGTCTGGATAGCGTAGTGTTTGGCGTATTAGTCCGGCAAACCAAAGGCCCGTGAGCTCAATCCTTGATCCTGGCGGAATTTTTCTTGTGGCAATTTCAACGTATTTCACTAGTTTAGATATTATCATGACTTACGGTGTCCTGATTTTACAATCATCGACATGCTGTAAAAAGAAGAAATGTTTTCGGATCAGTTCTGCAGCATACGCTTCTGATTTTGTCACTTACGTGTATCGGGAGATTAGATACAGAAATATCTACCCCGTCCTACAGCGCTAGAACTCATTCTGCCAGTTCTAGGGCTGGGCTAACGTCTCTATTTCTAATCTGAGAATGGGAGCCTTATTTTGTCCTTACCGTCATATACTAACGTCTACGCCTCTGGTCCTCATTCACGTCCACTGATTCTATGCTACCATCTTCAACGGTCTCATCTTGCTCACCCTTTACATAAGAAATTTTATGAATACTCCAAATGAAACATGGCAGATCATCCTGCATGTCCATACTTTGTGTTTGTAGGAATGATACTCTACTTGAAATTGAAAAGTCACGCTGGTAATAGCCACGAGAACTTACGGTGAGAATGAATGAGAATAAAGTGAAAATGAGAAGTGAGAACTGTTTCCCATAAAACTCAAAAAAGTTTCAGTTCATTCGCAGGAATGGCATGGGTGTAGGTAGACATAACCACTTCGTCGAATTGTGATACAGTTTAGGTATAATTTACCCGGATTTACATAAAATTTTTTAATGATATTCTTATTTAAATGCCGGTAAGGTTTTCTAAAGTAAGGGTCGAATATTGCAAAGTTTAGAATTCCGAAACACAGTTACCCTAAACAATCGCGACTAGTAATCTCTAATTGCTTCATACATGCTCTCTGATTGAAGCTGACTTCCGGTACAACCACTTTGACCAAAGTCCACTACACGACAGAGTTGTGTTTGAAAGTTTCGTAGCTGCAAGGACGTGGTCGTCTGCCCTCTTTACATAACGCTCAACCGTTCACCGGAACAACTCGCTTCCATTTCTCCTCTCCAAGTTCAGATTTAAATGTTTCGCCGCAGAGGTGGGAGAAAGAAAAAAGACACCATTCCGTTTTTTTCTTTTCCTCGTTTTCTTCTTTTTATGCTTTGACCCACCCATCGCGGTCAAATCTTTGGTCCTTGCTGTCACCTGTATGTTTATTCTCACGGAGGTCTACGTGTTAATGCGGTGTTACGGTTTCACGACCACTGCATGTTCTTTTTCCTCTCCTCTCTCCAGCTCCTCCTTCTTTCCAAACACCCTTCCGGTTTTTATTTTGATTCGTATTAAATTCACTATTCTCCTTTGCACCTCGGGGGGTGTCGCTTTCAAAATCATGAAGGTCAATTAGCAAACTTTCATTTCTTCACGGAACTAAGTAATGTGACTGTGAAAATCAGTGAAGTAAATATAATACAATTTATGAGAGCGTCGCTTGAATGTAGATATAAACATCATTGCTTTTTACAAACGCATATTTATGAAGTTGTATTCATTTTCCAAGAGTGCAATTTTTAGTTAAATTTTATTTCGTGTATTAATGTGCATATAAGTGCTTACAAGTGAATGGAATATACGTAAAATAACAATACTTCCTAATTGAGGTAAACCTGAGGTAAAACATTGAAAAACGGCATTACACTCTCCTAAATTCTAATTATATGATAGATATTCTGTAATATATTTGAGTATTTGCCAATCTGACGTCGGCACTTTCAGTCACCATGAAATTTGAATTTATTACAGTATTGTGAAGGCCGTTGAGGTATTTGAAATCTCGCTAATGTAGGGCAGCGCGAGACATTACATTTATGACGTGATAAGCGCTCAAACACTAATTTTTAACTTGACCCGGGGTTAATAATTATTCCAGTAGGCCGTTGTCCACATTATTGCGAATAGTGAAGACTGCAACGCATCATTTCTATGTTAGAACACGAATGTGAAATAATCAATCTATACTCCATAGATTGGGTTTCACCATCAGGTGTTTTACGCTTGAACCGGAAGGTCTTACTGATTACTACTTCGAAGTTATGACGAATTACGAAGGTATATCCAGTTTGATGATTGTTATTATTTTCATAGTGTATAACAACATTCGAAGAAAAAATTATCATTACAATAGTGTTAAAAAAAAGTCATCATCTAAAGAGAAGGAATGCGAATCAAGCTATGTTCAGAGAAAAAATTTGCACCTCGTCTTTGGGAGACTTCAAAATTAGTTTTCCATTACTGGGCATCATCACTGTTTCATTCTTCACTCTAATAATGCTGCCCCTACATAAGTTATGTAATAGTTAGGCAATGACTTGTAACCCAAAAAATAATCTCACATTTTTTCTCAAAAATTATTTATTCAACGAATATGAAATTGTTGTCATATTGCAAAATGGATTCGAAAGGAAGAGAAGTAACGAAGCAATTTACTTTCTTTCACGTCTTCAGTTTGTGCAATACTAGTATTTCTGAGCCTAATCCTACATTTTTTCCTCAGCAGAGTCTACAAAATTGGTCAAAGCATTCAGATATTAGACATGGCAGCGTTGTGAGAACCTGATAAGGCTTTGAGACGCACGGAAATGCGTCTCTAGATGACCGTTTCAGCGCACATATTTGATTTACTTTGATGTTTTAAAAGGGGCTGGGAATTTCTTTTTGAACAACCCTCTTACATGTGTAATTAATGTGAAACGAAAAAATAGTCCTCACATTCGTAAGCTTCATAGATTAAGAGTTTCTCATTCTGACCGGACATTTTATGTAAAATAATGTATGGTGAAATAAATATGGCTTTAGAATTTCACACTTAATTACTTTCTACTCTGTGATATGCTTATTTTTTTTATATTTTCGATTTAAAATAAATACTCTTAGGTGCCATGACCCCACATTTCTTGAAATAGTAACCGCGAAAAAATCCAGTTTCAGAAAACTAATTGAATTATGCAAGATTCTTCAAAGTTATACTCGCCGTGTACAACGCCGCGGAGAACTGTGAGTTATTAAAATGCTGATATCGAAGGACGTTGTTTCCTGAATCTCGTTGGTCGTATTAATGACTAAATGCAGAGATCTTGACCTGGAATGAGAATACATAATATCGCTAGTTTACAAAAATGACAATTACCGTTGCTGATTTACGGAATTTCCTCCACATTATTTGAATTTTAAATATCAAATATCCTTCGCACCAAAATTAATGAAATAAATTTATCTTATGCTTAATTCCATATTCATGAGAGCTAATTTGTGACTCTCATTTTGTTGAATCACTCTACTCTGTCTCACATTTTAGCATACCGAGGTCTGCTTAAGTCAGTTGGGACCTTTCGAACTAATTATTGGCGGAAAAATAATTTATATATTTTACCACTATGTCAACAGATAGCAGTTCAGGTAAGTTAATGACAATGTACTCATTATGTGAATATGTTAATTATTTATCGGATATGATGTGATTTGAAGATATTATACCACCACGTAATACTCCAAATAAATTAAAAAGAATAAGACAATTATCATCTTCAGATTATTCATACCAAGACTTCACTGCAAATTTAGAAACCCCAGAAATGGTGCATGGTAAAACAACAGAAATGTTGCAAGGCAAGAATAGAAAGAGGACAAGAAATAAAGGCAGTTACGCACAAAATATCAGGAAAATTAAGAGAAATAATGGCAAAGAATACACGACAAAAAAAATCAAAACTTGTGAGTTCCAAAAATTTTGAAAATAAGTATTGCTTATGCTCAAAAAATGTTTAAATCGCGTAGAATATAAAGAAAGACAATCCAATTTTGATAATTTCTGGAAACTAAAAGATTTTGAAACCTAGAATCTATATCTATGTACTACAGTTCATCAACGATTAATAAAATAAAGGCGGCCCAGAACGTTTGAAAGACCTTTGAGAAAATGCAGCTACAAATATTTTCTGTCAATAAATATAATTCAGAAGTGTCGGTTTGCAGGAATTTTTTTTAGATACATTTAAAATTTATGTAGGGCGATTAACTCGTGCTCTGAATGCTGAAACACCAGAAACTGATCGTCGTGGGAAGATACCTAGATCTTCGCGAAAAACGGATGAAATTAAGATAAAGGCTGTACGAGATAAGACATATTTTAAGTTTCCCAGCATATGAGAGCCACTACACCAGGGCTCATCACACTCCTGGTCGAAAATATTTGAGTCGATTTAAATATTCGTAAAATGTATAGCCTATATGTAGAGAATAACCAATCGTTTGTTAAGGAGTGGATCTACAGGAAACAATTTTATACTGAATTTAATTTAAATTTCCATGCTCCTCGAAAAGACACGTGCCAAAAATGAAATTTACTGAAGGGAAAAACCGAAGCATGCAGTAATGAAGAAGAGAAGTTACGTCTAAGACAAAGTCATGATTTACATTTGCAAAATGCCGAGCGAGTTAGGAACTGTCTTGCAGAAGATCAGGAAAAAGTAAAAGAAAATCCCAGGGAATATTATGGATTCTCTTTTGATTTGCAAAAAGCACTCCAGTACCCAAAACTTTCAATTTCCTTAGTTTATTATAAGCAAAATATGTGCATATACAACTTGGGTTTCCATAATTTCCATGATGAAAATGTCAAGATGTATGTATGGGAATGAACTGCAGCATCAAGAGGTGCTCAGGAAGTAGCATCATGAATTTTAATGCATATGGAGGATATAACTACTCAAAAACACGTAAAAGCTTACAGTGATGCTTGTTGAGGCCAAAATCGTAACATTAAAGTAGCATTAAAATGAATGAATATTGCTCAGTATTTAAATAATAATATTGAAACGATAGACCACTAATTTTTGGTATCTGGTCATTCCTTTCTACCGAATGACCGTGATTTTGGGTTGATAGAAATGAAAATAAAAATAAGCAAATTACTTAGACAACCCTGAGCATTATTATGAATTGATAGAAAAGTGTAGAAGAAGAAATACATTTTCGGTAAAACGAATGTCTCAGTCGGATTTTATTTCAAAGAAACCACTGGAAGAGTCATCGACAAGAAGAGTAAAAAATACTGCGGGCGAATCTGTCTATTGGCTGCAAATTCAATGGATGAGATTCTTGAAAAATAAACCTTATAAGATGGTCTATAAAATTTCTTTAGATGATTCTAAATTCCACGTTTTGGATCTTTCACCTAAAAGAGGAAGACCAAAAATATACGGAAATATTAAATTACTTCCATTATACACTACACCTAGACCAGTAACGGAAGAAACATATAAAGATATTATGTATTTACTACCATACGTCCCTCCAGTTTTTCAGGAACATTTCAAGAATCTTAAAAACATGCAACGATGAAAGCCTAAAATGATTAAAATGGATTACTTATTGAAAATAATTAATATTGTTCATGAATTATTTCATTAAAATTATCGTTTCTAATAAAACTCGTAGTTTTTTATTGCTTTAAGTAATTTATAGGACATTAGTTAATTTTGAAAATGGTCTAAGTGAATTCAAACGTAAAAAAACAACATTTTCGCATGAAATCCACACAAAGTTTCATATTCATGATAAGTATCCATTAATCAAGACTAATAAAATTCTAAATTAAAATGTTGCATAATGTAAAAATATTTTTTTAATTTATTCAAATGCAAATCATTAAATATCTCGAAACAAGAAATATATGACTATGGGCACAAATATGAATTGAATTATTATTATTGATTATATATTATGAATTTAATTACATTTTGAATGTTTAATATTATGAATGATTAATTATGGGCACATATATGAATTGAATTTTGGAACGCAGTCTAGGTATTACTTCTGCAATGTATCATCATCGATAAGAAATAAATAGGGAATCCTCTGCTTTTTAAGTATAATTGTATTCAATTTGAATTAATCTTCTTGACATTATCCCATCTCACACGAGCGACTCCAGTGACTCATTCCCTTAAGTCACTTGACAATTCATGATAATGCAGCAACTGCAGCAGGCGACCAACTGGCAAGGCTTTCCTCCACTTCTGAACCTTCTCCCTTTGTCCTGTCGCTTTTAATTCTCCTTCTTAATCGCGTGACATTTTTCTCTTCGCCACTTATTTCCTATTTGATTCACAAAACATTTGTAATTTCCACAATGTGTGACTTTTTGGAGAGAAAATTAAAATGAAAAATCCTTAACTTGACGAGGGCATAAACGACCAATGGAGCGACGTCCTACTTTTCTGAACATCTGAAAAGAAAAATATTTATTTTCGAATTTTCTATCGAAATATGAAATTGACCACCACTATCATTTCTAAACTAAATTGTCCACTACATGCATCCTGTACAAACTGCTAACATGCATACGTTCATGAAGAGGTCAAAGATTAAAATTCAAGGGCCAACGCCGAAATTTTCTTTCTAGATGGTATCATGTTGTCTTAATTTGAAAGATATAAGAAGCGGTTTAAACTCCACAAAAACGTCATAGTCACAGCTTAGATTTTTATTCTTAGATTGACAATTAGCATTGGCATATATTAAAACCTTCCTACGAGTTACGACCCAGAGGCTTACCATAATAGTTATGTCCATGTATATAGTGATTTCATTGTTTCGCCTAAGTATTTCATTGAAAAATAGAAAACATTTTTGGTGATTCCGACCTCGATATATTATTATTATTCATAATTTTTAAATATTTTTCTCTCATCTAAAGAGAAAACATCATTTTAGTATAAAAGTGGATTCAATATATGTGCCGCCTTTTAAATAAACTACTCCATTTTATATGACTGGGAATCATGTATTTAGAGACTAACACCATGCTAACTGCATCCTTCAAGGATGAAGTGATAAGTAGCTCAGTTAAAGAAACAAATTACGATCGTGTTCTCACTCCATCGCCAATAAGGACATTGCAATCAGCAAAAGCCAATTTTTATGCATATAACAATGTTCTCTTAGCTAGAAATATAAAAATTAACCGTCGTCACTGATCGCCATCTATACAAATCGATAATCATGTTCAAGAAAGTAAATTGGTAGCAGAATACAAATTATCAGCCGAATGGCGGGATTAACGTCTCAAAAAGGAGATACTAATGGATTGTTTAATTAATTTCACTTGTCCTCATTCACTGAGGATGCTTCACGTAAGCAAAACAGCAATGTTGGCCTTCCATATTGATATTTACAGAAGTCCATATATCGATTAATGATGATTCACGTATTAGTCCGTTGTCAGGCACTTGAAATGAACAATTAAATTGCCGCAGCCCTACGGAACATGCCATTAGCATGATAGTATTCCTTCAGATCATGATGTACCGAGGCTTGCAAAATGGATAGGTGGATTCCAAATGCGGCCTATGCAAAGTTTATATCGCTTTCAAGTTCCCGCAGGACAGAAATTAATTTCGCGTGAAACAGCTTCATGCACATAATAACCGACAAAAAGCGCTTTTTGGCCAGATTTAAATGAGTTAATATGATAGTTTTTGTTTTTGCTCCTCATTAAAAGGATGATGGAATAATACTCGTTATGAATATTTAGCTTAGTTACCATTTGAAGTGATGAATAATACATATGCAGTGATTTATATTTATTATATTCAAGGAATATCTATTATTTCCCTGGTCATCATACTTCAAATATTTATTTGCCTGGATAAGTATAACATGTTCCACCTGGAGGAAGAATGTCAATTCAAATATTTCTTTTTCTAAATCATCATATTCAAAAGAAAATAAAAAAATCATACGTACATGCATAACAATCACGCCGTTCCCTTGCGGGGTGGTTTGTTTGTTTATAAGTTTGTGCTTATACTTACATAATTGTACACCTAACTCTGCTTCAATAATTTCCTTCATACTGACCTACCCTGGCAAACCTCTTTCGCCTCATTTACCCCCATACGCTGCTTCATACACACCCTCCTGTTTTTAAGACTCCTAATATTCCTCCTCCTAAGAATTTCCTCAACCACATTCAATCACAACTTTCTCGGTCTACCTCTACCTATCACACTACTCATTTTACTCTTATATATCTGTTTCGTTATTCGAATCTCATCCATTCCATCAACATGGCCAAACCAATAAAATTTTAAAAATCACTATATTATAATAGCGGAAGTACTGAAGGGTGTAATTTCGGCAGAAAACTCTGATTCTCAGTGATTGTGCTGAAAATTTATTTTAAGTCTACAGTCTCCAAAATCTATGATTTTGATGAATCCAACGAAGGCTATTTAAAGGTCTGTTCGTTCTGGAAAAACATTAGGATATCCCGTATACATAGCATTTTAAGGTCTACCATAAAAGGCAACTGAAATACCAACACTAATAATGGCAATTTTATTGCATTATGTTATCTCGGCCAAACAGTCTGACTCAGTTATATTGCTAAAATTTTAAATAAACCATAATCCACGCCAACGAGTGCGTCGTGGGCGGCCTAGGGGTTATTCAATGACACCCTATCTTCAGACCGGGTGCCATTCTCTTCTAGCCGGATCCTCGGGTCGTACCTCTCCGGTTGGAGCGACCCCTTCAGAAATTCGTTGCATATGGTTGGCTTCTGTGGGTTGGGCCGCTCAAACGTTCCAATTCCCTGTCCCTATCTTTTAAACCTGTTGATGAACCTGAAAAATATCTCTTCGTAAATCGCTTTCCCGTCTAACTAGTCGTGTGGCCCGCATTCCACCAGTCTGGACGACACCCCTTTCGTGTTCGCTATGGCAATCGGCTGTGTAGATTTCCTCAGCTCTGCCTCCATATCGAATACGCTCCTAGTTGAGAGCAGCTTTGGGTCAGCTTTCGATGCCAGGCGACGTCTCAAGGAAGAGATGTCGTTGACCTTCGCCTGTGTTGCTTGCTCTCTCGATGATGTCCGATCTGGATCTTGAAGATATCAACGACAATGCCCTTCTTTTACATTGAATTTGTTTACCGCCGTTCTTCGTCATTGGATGAATTACACATGAAGGACGTATCTACCAATCCGTAGTCACTTTCGAAGCATACAAAACAGTTCTAAATTTTCCGATTGATAAAGGAAGCAGTAGGCTTTTCTCATTTATTAGAGTCGATATTCTGTTATTGCTTTCAGTAATCTTAAGGTAAAACTCAAAGCTTTTGAAATCAATTATTATAAGAAAATGTTGGTTTCACCACAATAGATGATATTATGGGGGGAGTGAATCTTTCGAAATGAAAGCCGTGATAGCGGGATAGCGCGGGTAAGTAGACCAAGAAATAGGATTCTATCCAGGAGAATGAAGTCACGGGGCTTATAGTAAGAGTGGGCGGTGGGAAGGGTCGGACAAAGATTTTTCCTCTAGAGCTGTAATAATAAATCCACTTCTTAGAGCGACTTAAGCGTCCAGTAGGACATTACAACTCGGAGTGGATCGGCTCGATAACTCTGCCTTATTCCACCGTAAAGTTCGGCTTCGGAGTGGAGTCGAGGAGGGAGTTTCACGGAAACGAAGTATTCTCGCGAACTGGGCAGATAAGTTACTTGGGTGTAGAGACCGAGTCTCCACCATAGTTATCATCATCGCCTCTCTCTCTCTTCGAGATTATCATCCCTGCCCATATTAATGTGAATACTGATATCGTTAAAAATATAGAGTAAATGATAATACTTGTACTCTGGATTTTTCTCTTCAGAGTCACATGGCACCTATTATCATATGATTCATAGAAGGTGACATTATGTAGAGAGCTAATTTTAGAGGATTAGGTAAGGTTTTTGCGAGGTAAATTTTCATTTACGTTATACGGCTTGTATAACCTATATCTATCTATTACTACATTTCTTAGGAAATATGAATCAGAGTTTCTTAGTTAAATATGTACGTGCGTAATTATTGTAACAAGATTATTTGATTAAATGCTGCATTGAATTTCAACTTATTTTTGGGGGTGATTCCTAAGTTTAGGTGATATTGCCGTGAATACTCTTTAATTATGTATTGGTCCTTTCAATGTACATTTGGGTTCAGTCGGTTCATTGATCGATTTTTACGATTGGAGAGGAATCCAGCGGAGTGGTGAACTATATAGTAGACTAAACAATACAGTATTGTTTCTGCCTACATAGTAAGTCATTAACCTCACCAAGTATTCTACAAGGGCATAATCCACTCTCAAAGATTTTTCATCGAAGATTCAAGATGAGAATTCGAAAGGTATAAAATTACATGGGATGAAACACGGAACACAAATGCATGGTAATCACATAATTATCTACCATACACAGAATTAATTCTATACAGACTTTGAAAAGTTTTTTTTTATGGTTGCATTGGTGTGCCCACATTTACTCGCAAGATTGGAGTATATGCAAGAAACGTTCTCTAAGTCCATGGAAATGGAAATAAATATGAGCTGTTTCAATATTTTTCAGATTTTTGGGCTAAACATAATTGCTGACAAAATTGCGGTTTCACTGCTTCATCATCATTATTCATAAAAATGTTTTAAGTATATTAGCTAACTATTAAATCGGTCAAAAAAACAATTGTCATAGGGGAAACGTCCCTCAAAAGTGGAAAATTGTGTTCTTCATGATTTCTTTTATCCTTTGTATATCTCCGTTTATTTCACTTCTGGTATTTTGATATCCAAATTTGTTGTGCATACAGACATTTTGAGGGTAATTATTTAGATTTTCGACAAAAAGAAATATATAATCTACGAAAAGACATGGGACTACAGGCATTATTGTAGATCAATAGCCCGCCAACCTTCCCCTTCCTTCCACTTTCGCCCTCCGTAAAAGGTAGCTCATCCTTCCGAAATGAACTATGTCGGCGAACCCTTTTCTAGGCCAAGGGATCATTTCCTATTGTCTTTCCTGTCTTAGGACTTTTTCTTTCCTGCACCTCTTCGGGAGTACTGCAGAAGACTATATTGATGAGCTCAATCTCCTAACTTACATTTTTTCTCTCACCTTGCCTCTGGGTGGAAAATGTCTAAATGTTTTTCTCCCTCTCATTTTCCCGCCCACCTCGTTAAGTAAATCTCTTCCACCCTCTTGGCACTTCTTTAATCGACTTATCCATCGTTTACTGGAATTTTGGCTGTGAGATGACTCCAATGCTTTCAAACTTGAAGGTTTTCATAGTTATTCAATTATTCTGTCTCGAGAATTTGCATAGTGGGTCTTCTCAGTTTTTTCAACTCATTTTTCCCACATTATCCTAGCATTCTAGACACAAGGTCACGATATTTTTTGCTTACAGAAAATAATCTTCACCATACAATTTGTCTTTCTTTTTGGCATGAATACAACCATTGCAATATTCCACATACTACAAAAGTACAATTTCAAAAAATTCCGCAAACTGCATTGTTTACAAGTGTAAATATCCTTGGCTGATATTTTTGCACCACTGAAAAATATTTTAATGCTACTGTAAATTCGGGGAGATATTATTTTAAATAACACAATTGAAAATCGTTATTAGGAAAACGTTAATTAGTTAATTTGTTAAAAATAATTAATTACCTTTAAAATTTTGTTAACAATGGCTTACAATAACCAAAAATATAACTACTCATCCTCAGTTTGGAGATATTTTAAGACATGTGATCCGCTTAACATAATTGATAGGAGATAAGAGGATCATAATCCAATACACAATTGAAATTTTAAGTTAGGTTGAAAGGGTCACCAAATATTGTTTTAAAAGCATTCAATGGCCACATAATTGATAAAAAAGATTCTCCCTGCTAATACTACGTTCTCATTGAAGGCAAAAATAAAAAAGTTTTTGGCTTCAATTACAGTAACCTATTACAACGTGCAAATTAAACTAATTAAATCAGATCAAACTGAAAATAACGAAAACTGACGATTTGCCATCAGAAACCATCACTATGCACTATGTAACTATGTGTCTGGACATTTGTATGGATTTCTTCTCTATGCGAGCAAACCGTGTAAAAAACGGATAACTTAATGTATCAAAGGGTTGTTCGAGAGATACAATGAAGAAAATGTGTAAGATTACAGCGAAGGTGCCGTCAGCAGCCAAACCAACCACGTACGTTTCGCTTTACGAGTACCTGCATCCATTAGATTAGTTCAGCAATTCTTGTCAATAATTTGCAGAAATCGAAAAAAGTTTCTGCTAATGATTTTTAAATCTTTTTCCGCATCAATTTAACTCATTCGACATTATCAAAAAATCAGACGACTAAATCAAACATTGAACATCAAACCTGAGCCTTAGTAATTCAGGGTGAATAAAGAAACCTGTTCAACTTTTTACATTCATGATTCTGTCAATGAATAGTCAGAAATTGGTATGTATTTTTGTCAATTCAGCATAAAAATTAAATCAATATTAGCATAAGAAGGCAAAATATGCCTTAGCTTCTTTATAAATACTTATGTGCGCCTTATTATTGTTCGTTTTATTTGGAAATAATTAGCAAGTAGATTAACATAAAGTACCCTCCATTTCTTTTTAACCATACAATACAGATTTGTTCGTCTAATTAATCAAATAGTTTTTAGTTCTAAAGACGACTAAAATTTATTCATTTCTTTATTTTCAGGTTTCTTAGTTAATTAGTGAAAAGTTATTTTTTCCAGGAACCCGTATTCACCATGTTTTACGATGAGAGGAGAAACACATACATCTTCATGGCGGCTCCAAATATCCCGCATTACCGGTAGAGAGTCGTCGCGTCGGTGAGATACGTGTGGGTCGCGAAGACTGCAGAGACCCAAACAAACGATCCGACCGACGCCGGGACCACAGTCCTACTATCGCAAATGCATGACATGAATACCACCGTGGAGGTCCCAACAAAGGCTTTCCTCGTCCATCTCAGCTCCTTGTTTTGCGACGAAGGGGTCATCAAGGATAACGCGCATTTCTCGCGAGTCGCAAAAAAAGCGCCGGCTTATCCTTGCAGTAAGAGAAACATCCCTTGCCTGTTCCTTCAAAACCTCACGCAGACGATCAGGGGAGAACAAAAGGCATATGAAAAAGCAAGGTCAGGGGATGACGTCAGCTTGCTGTACTGGGGTAAGTAACGCAGTCTGGGAACGTGAAATAAACTAACATGCAGAGATGTATTTGTTAAATAATTGGAGGTTTGGTACATCACCTACGGGAGAAGTTTTCTTCTAGTTATTTTTTGGATCAGGTAGACCAGAAGTAGTCAGAGGAACACATTTTTGAGGTCATGAACACAGAATAATATGCTTACTCAGAGATAAATAAATTTGGTAATTCAAAACAGTACGACTTCTCTTTTAACACTCATATGAATTTTTTTCAAAATATCTTCCTACTTGATTTCGCTTATTTTCTATGATATTAAGCAAAATACCTCACTTGTGCATGGTTGACCTCCATTTGGATTTACTTGTGAAGCGATGGAAGGGTTTGCGTGTCTCGTTGCTAGGCATGCTGCAAGAGAATCATCCCTCGCCTTTTCCCCATCCACTTTTTCCTTCAAAACCTCGAGCAGAGGATGGGGAGAGAACAAAAGGCATACGAATAAATAAGGGCCGCTAATGACGTCAGCTTGCTGGACTGGGTTAATAAACGCAATATAGGGGCGTGGCATAAATTAAAAAACAGAGACCTTTATGGTGAAATAGAGGAGGTTAGGTACATAATTTATAGGAGAATTTTTTTGATGGATATTTTTATGAACCCAGTAGATCAGAATGTCGACCAGGGAAAAATGTTTTGAGGTCACTAACTTACGGAGAAAATGTGCTCCTACAGCGATAAATATATTTCTCAATTCAAATCAGTATTCTTTCTCTTTTAAAACCCATGTGACGTTTTGTCTACATTTCTTCCTAATTGAATTACCTTATTTCTCCATAAGTACTAAGGAGCGTAATGATTGCGATATGATGAAGCGTAATGATATGATTGATATGAACCAATCTTAGGATTGAACTTACAAAGAATGAATTTTTTTTGACATGAAACTATATACCTAATTTGTGCATGGTTGATCTCCATTTGGAATAAGTTTGAAGGTTCCATGTTTCGTTACTAGGCTTAAAAGCGCCACTCCATGTGTACGAGATCCCTACATAACCATCAACACCTAACCAGCATTGAAAAATGGAGAAAGGGTTGATGCAGAATATAAATTGAAAGCATCGAGTGATCAAGGATTCAGAGATTCAAGGATTCAGATACAAGAGAATAGGAAATAGGCTCCATTACTGTGTGGATTCAAGATCAAAGAAAAGAGATGATGCCAAACTTAATAAAAGGACAAGCCAAGGTTAGTAGGAATTGGATAGGGAACGAATGGTGATCAGATTCAACCCTTTTCGTCTCTCTTCATCCCTTCTAGGATTTTCTCCTTACTCCTCTCTTTTCCCTTAGCAAAGAAAAGTCTCAAAAAGCCCTATTCAGGCTCAAAAGGTCTTTTATTCAGAGTAGAAGATGGTTGGGCGACATAGTGGAAGCTTAGAATGAAATAAAAAGAGTTGAATAATCCGTTTGCGCACGCTCTAGCTCGGGTAACTCACCGAAGGACGAGCCATTGGACGAGCAAAGATACCTAATTATTTTTCATCCCTGTGTCGTCTTTCATCCTCCAGGGAGTGAGGGATCCGGTATCCTGGTTTACGTAGCTCGATATTAATTCCCCAAGGAAGTAAGTTTTCCCCGAGCAATCCTCTGGCGAGGAAGGATCGACTCTACCAATAACACTCTTGAGGGGTAGACGGAGACAGAGGAAGAGATCATACTCGTAGAAACCGGAAGAATTATTTTAAATGGTGGTCAGGCGTTCATCGTGAAAAGTAAATACTTCCTTCTATAGCCTGTTATATTCCCATCGTAATTAAAATGCACATTAGTAACAAATGAAAAAGAATTTAGAGTTATTTCTTCTAATGCCTGGTAGGATTAAAAGTGGTGAGTTAAATTGGTAACCACTTCTTTCTTTTCAGAGCACAAATAGGAAAAATATGAATTCCAAAGCAAAATAATTCGCCTTCGCAACGGATATAAAGTTATTGCCATCATACTCAGTTTTATGGAACTCGAGGAAAGGTCATCTACGAAGTCAAAGGTTTTTGAAAAACTATGACATGAGCTAATGGCAATCAAAGCCATTGACATTTTCAAAACCCAAGAAATAATTATGAAAAACATTGCACAATACCTGCTTTAAGAACAGCGCTCCTCAATGCGTCAAGATTCATTGTTTTATTTATTTAAGATAATCTCTCTGCTTTCTATGGCTCCGAGACACTGTGAAAGTGAAAAATAAAAGCTCAGCCTTTCCAAAAAAAAAGGAATAACCTAAGTGACTTGGACGTTATTCATACAAACTATGTTTACAATAGTCCAATGCAGAATTAACCCGATACAAATATCAACGTAAACGAGAAAATAATATAGATGGACCAATTAAGGTTACATTGTGTTTTTCGGTCACATAATGAGCACACAGAGAGAGAGAGTCCGCATTCCAAATTATTTCTCATTATTATATCAAACTGTACATAAAACACAGGATCAATGAGGAGTGCTGTTTATTGATTTATATTCGATTAATGCATAAAAAATTATACAAATACCAGTTTATCGGTTTTTAATCGGTTTATTGGGACTAGTGTTGTTATTTCTTTTGAAATCCCCGAGAATATATCGGTATATCTGTAAACATACCTAGTGTGCATTCCCGCGCGGCACTCGTTGCAACGTAAAGTCATTCATCTTCTTTCCCTCTCGTCTTATTCTTTCCGAAGCGGACTGCGGGTCGGCAATAGTCTGTAAGTAAATTTTAAAACTTTGAAAACAACAGTATATTCCACTGGAAAACTAAAACGTAGCCTACTTGTTTGATGATATCGAAACGTAGCCTACTTGCTAGTTGAATTCGGAGAGACGTTAGAAGATTCATTCACTGAATTCGTAGCCACAATGAAGAACGAGAGCACCGAAGTATCTTGGAGAAACTTTTTTGAAATGCTACGTAAAGGAATCGATGAATTTTTTCCGTACAAATTCAAAGCGGAGAGTAAAGAACCTCGTTGGTATAACCACGGAATATGGCGGGAGCTTAGGAGACAAAGGCAACGACAAAATCTATATAAAAATTCTATTAAGTTAACAAGGTTGTCGAATAATTGACTTTGTGGAATTCAGACAGTATAATAATTATAACTTTGTAATGTTGCACACTATTTTATTGATTAAGGAACCTGACTGGTTTCAATATAAAAACATTATCATCAGAGACAGAATACCAAGTATAGAGATGGTGGCTTTATATATAAACAGGATACCACACGAGGAAGAAAATAAGGAGAGTGTTTTGGGGGGGAAGATCCTTGTAGAAGGGTGGGAACGGATTAGCAAACCGAGGACACGGGAAACATAAAAAACAACATAGTCATAGGGAAAATTGCGAACGTCACGTCCGATATTTAAAAAAGGAAGTATCACTGACCCAAGAAATTACCCATATCGTTAACATCACTTTAATGCAAGATCCTTGAATACATCGTTGTTTGCAATATTATGACATTCCTGGGTAATCGTAACTTCTTACATGGCAGTCAGCACGGCTTTCGTAAGGGCAGGTCCAGCGAAACACAGCTTACGCTCTTCCTTCATATCCTAAAATCAGCTGAGTTGAAAAAGCAAGTCGACGCGATATTCCTTGACTTTAAGGAGGCATTCGACAAGGTTCCTCATAAAAAACTCATTTATAAATTGTATTCATGCTAAGTTAATAGAAAGATAGTGAATTGAATAAGTGACTTTCTCGGTGATCGAAAACAAAAAGTAGTTATTGATGGTTTTAGCTCTGATATGGTCGAAGTCACATCCGGTGTTCCTCAAGGAACTATGATTGGCCCTCTTTTATTCATGATTTATATTTATGACCTAAGTTCTAGAGTAAGCAGTAAATTAAGATTATTTGCAGATGATACAGTTATCTACCGTGAAATAAGCGAAGACGCGGGCTTCGAAGCTCTGTCATCGGACCTCAATAACGTTCATTCGTGGTGTCAGGAGTGGGGGTTAGAATTAAATATCAGCAAACGCACCACAGTTCATTTCCTGCGAAAGTCATCACACAAATGCCATACCTATACTGTGGATGGAGTAAACATAAAATCTTCAGATACAGTGTAATATCTTGGAATTACCTTAACTTCTGATATATCGTCGGGATTACACATACAGAATAAATATGACACAGCATTAAAGAACGTATTGGGTTTGTTAAACGTATAGGTAATAGGAAGGTCCTCCAATGAAAAAGTCAAAGAAAGATGCTACTTCGCTCTGGTTAGGCCACACCTCGAATACGCCGCGAGCATTTGGGACCCTGGTAATAAAGATTTTACCAAAAAATTTATAAAATGCAAAGGAAAGCAACTGAGAAACTCAGAACTGATGTTTATCAAATGGACACAGAGAATATTATCATGACTTTTCACTACATCTCTAGGTCTGACAGATGCGTTAAAATAAGAGATATACACTGTCGAACAGATTGGTACAGAAACTCCTTCTTTCCTCGCACAATAAGCGACCACAATGAAAACTGATCTCCACTAAATATACTCCTGTGATACATGTCACCATTTCACCTCCAAAATCTTACAACTTTATACAGCTGGTGACCTAACACCCCATGCCATACGCCCACTCGCATGGTATTATGTGGATGGTTGAATTAATGTGGACAGAGAGGTGTGTTCCGTCTTGCAAAGCGTCGAGATATTAAAAAATCGATATTAATACCCTTCCTTTAGAAATGGGCTGGTGCAATTGATACGAATTCGGATACATCGAGCATCAACCTTGGAGCGTAAAATAGCAAAATTGCCACATTGCAAAGGTGAACCGTGGAGTGGAGACAGCACTGCGCTTCGAAGAATCTACGCAGAAAAATATCTTGAGAACGAAGTTGTTCAATGGAAGTAACCTCCATTTCTAAATTAACGGCACGGATGATTGATCATTCCATCTCTCGCCTTCTTCTTCTGTTAATCCCAGCTTTACAATCCAGTTCTGAAAATATGATTCAGGTTTCATTATCTATCATAATATATTTAGTTTTAAAGTACACCGATGCATATGATTTAGACTCATCATTTGTTCCTCTGTATTGTCACTTAATAGGATTGTACTCACGAAAACATAATAAAATTTATTTTCATTAAGGACTAGGGGTTGCTAACCCGAATTAAATTGTGTCCACAGCTTCAAATGTGAAGAACTCCTTTTTGCAACTTTGAACAGTGTCAAAAAAAACTTGAGAATGATATTAGAGATGTTAATAGATGATCTTTAGGAGACTTTACCAATATGCGGCTATAAGTCCGCAATTCAATGCGAATTACAGGTTGAACAGGTTGGATGTTAATGTTGAACAGCAGATTACAAAGCATTTAGTATCAAGCAAATATTCATGGTCCACTGTCTGACGTCAAGTGCTTTGAGTTCTACTGTTCAAATTTAGCTAAAGCATTTAAGCCATGATGATTTGAAATATATTAGACGAAATGTCAACAAAGATGACTGGGTTCATGTTTAACCAAGTGACTAAAGTTCAAGAAGCAAAATATCCTTATTTATCTGCAATGCAACTGAGAGTCCGAGATCTTCTTAGAAATTTAAACATATCAAGCTTTCAAAAAATGCCATCTATTTCATTATTTCATATTAAACTTAGAATTTTCCTCTCAATTTCCTCATTTTTAATTTCTACTTATATGAAAAGGGAAGCTTTATGAGGAATTTAACGTCATTTATTAAAATCATTACTGGGAATCGTATTTAAAAACTCTACAAATATACTCGACTTCCCATGGTTGAAATGGTATTTTGTGCCATTGCTTTTATGTTTTATTTTTTAAACAGTGGTCATCGTTATGTGACTGGATACGGCAGCCAAATGATAAAAAGGATGATTTTTTTGTCGGAATTTTGATTCTTGTGCACGGTTTCCGAAGGGGTAGATTCTGTAAGCATAGAGAATGCCACGTTCGTCAGCCTTCACAACTTACGTGGTAACGTATTCGGCAAAGTATCCCCAGTTTTCCACCCAAAATCTTCCGCTACGTTTTCTTTATTCCCTTCATCGATCATCCCCTCCCCTTCTAACACTCATTTTTCAACGCCTATTCCGCGTTCCATTTCCCTTCTCCAAGTATTCAGAGCCCTTCGTCGCCCTCATTTCATTCTTGCGTCTGCCCTCCTGTCATCTTTCATTCCATTCATTTTTCACTCATTTCAATCCACACGCAATGGCCTATCTCCATTCTCAGCCATGCTCCGCTGGAACCCTCTAAACCCATTTCACCTACAAAATTCTCCGTTTGTCACCTCTCGCGGCGAAAATATTCTCCTGTCTCCTATATTAATTTTTCTTCGTATATCATGATGGGTGGACTGAAGATCACGTTAAGCTCAGCAATTTTTCCTGCAACGTTTTCCTAAACCGGCCTCCGTTTTCGTTTCCCTTTTCGGATTGTTACATGATGATTACAATAGTAAATCTTTATACTTGTAGAAAAAATGAAAACACCTGCTCACTCCCACACTTCAATTTGTCAACTGACCCATTATTAGACTCTTAATTCCATTATCAGGATGGATTTTAGTGCATACATTCAAAGGGTTTGAACTTCATTGGAAGAGCAAACCATCCTTTTTGGCCAACAAATTTAGGACATACAATGGTAACATGTCCCGTAAATCCATTTTTTACTGATCATAATGAGTATTAAGAGTAAGAAAGTGTGTTCATAGCAATTTCTTTCAATTCTCTCGCTTTCCTGACTCACTATACAAATAATATTAGCCCTAATGGACGAATCACGTTTTCCCTTCCTCCCCTTTCTCATGTAATCTTCTGTGTATTTCCTCACTATGGGAAAAGGTTCGAACGATTTAGAAATATAAGAATTCTAAGTGAATCACTCTAGAAGTAGGGTAAGAAAAGCTCTCAGACCCTGGGAGTAAAGAGAAATGACTGTAACTTAAAAATAGAGGAAACATTAATTTCGGGAGTTTTTCATTATTCCAAGGATTTCATTTCTTTCTTCGCGGTAATTAAACAAAATTGAAGAGATTTTTACGCGTACCTCAAAGTTCTTACCTCGTATTACAGGCGCGGAGAGGAATTAAAACCTATTTACAATGCAGCCCGTAGAGATTTAGTTTACTGTCATTAAGGAAAGGAAATAAGGTAGGAAGAAACAAAGGACTTTCCCGAAATCGTCCTTGCTGACCGTGAGCACCTACGACTTAAATGGAGTTTTTATGGAGATGTTTTTCTGCTCTTCTATGCGTCGGTTAATCAAGCTCCTTGTTTCTTCTATTCATTCTCTGTAACCCTTTATGAGGGTGGCTTTCTCGAGATATCAACTACCACGGCGTCATTTTTCGCAAAGCAATAACATTGTTGGCTTCTTTTCTGCGGAATTTAATATGAACGGAAATCTGCTTCACCGCTCAAATATGGCATTTGTTTGTTATTTATTCTCAGCTCATAGTGTCATCAATATATGAAAACTATGCATATATATATAATAAATAACATACTAATAATAAATATAATAAATAACAAACAAATGCCAGAAAATTAATTTGAGTAAACATGTAAATATTCTAATACAGATATTCGGGATTTTGAAATAAGGGGAAATTTTTGAAGCTTGACAGACATAAAAGGTAAGTTTTTTGATCCTCGTGAACTTCCTCTGACCACATACGAAATCCATTTCATATATTCCCAAACCCATCTTCCGCAACTACCATTACCCATTTGGGGGAGGTGTGATGCTTTGAGATCCTTCGTACCACCGAACGTATCATTTTGAAGTGAGCCCCGAGGCTATTGACACACACCCATACACCTCAAATCCCGTCTCGCACTCCCGCAGGATGAGGGTTAGTTGAGGCGATCAGGAGACGTGCGGGTATGGGCGGAAGGCGACAAAAGGATACCCGCGAGTGCGGGGAGATAGGTGAATTTAGGATGTGGGCCCAGAGACAATGCAGTGAGGCCGATTGCTGCGATAGTTGCAATACGTTTTGGGAATTTGTAAATGGAGTAAATCCATGTAAAAGAGGTATTCTTTAAGGCATTCAATATCAATAAATATTGAGATATTATTTGGATCTTGTTTAATTACGAGACCTTCGCTAAATAAAAAATTAATATCTATGACTTAACTATAATTATACTAACAAACCTACTTTTTACAATCCACGATAAGGTTACTCAGTTGGGAGAATAAATTATGAAAACCCTGAAGACAGAAAAAAATTATAACAGATGTAAATTTTTTAGATCAGCTTGAATTCTATAAGCAATCATATATTCATATAATTCACGCGCAAACATTAAGGATGAAAGTTTTGTAACATCCGTTACAAACTCTTTGTAACAGCCATTATAAAACTAAAATAAATTTTTGGAAGAGCTTCTTATTATAAAAATGCACTAAAATATTAATTAAATAACATGTAGAATTAGTAGTATCTACATTTTTTATTTCTATTGCTTTGATTTGTTGGTTGTTTCCAGTTTTTCTCTGTACGTACTCTTTTCGCATTCACACCCATCTCTCTTCCAGACGAGCTTATATATTTTTTGCCGAGTATTCATTTCATTGCGTATTATCGCTAATATATCTAGACGCTAAGAGCCTATTGCTAAATAAACCGGAGAAATGATTAAGTTCGAGGGCATTTTTCGAAGAGACAGGATGCATACATGGTCTTTGATGATACAGGATGCTTAAGTGGTCTTTCTGCTGAAACACTATAGAAAATGAGTATGAATGTATGCATGTTAAAGTTTTTTATGACCTTTTATAGATCATGTTTTGGGTTTCATAAATGAGATAAAAATGCAGTACCTTAAATTTCTTTTGAGAGTAAATTTAAGTAATGAATTCCGAACATCAATTATTGCTGATTCTAAACTTCAGACAGTGAAAAAGCTGGCACGCCAGAAAATTTTGAAAAATACCAAACCTTTGAATTTTACAACGCCGTGTCAGAAAGTGACGATTAATCGATGAAACGTTGTTTTCACTGTTTGAAGAATTTCAAGGTGGCAGGAAGAAAAAATTATACTAAAACAGGATGGAATTGGACCCATAAAACTTATGCATGTTCAAGACAGCACTGGGGAGAGTGAATGACTGAGAATTAGGGTTTGGCTGGGATATTGCGTGACTTCAGGCAAGTTTACCTCTTATTACCACACGCGTAGAGAAAATGTGAAGAATTCCATAGAGATATTTCGATGTACAGAAAAAAGTTTACTGACAATTTCTAAATTTTATGAAGATTCAAAATCAACAGATACGGTGAGAGGAAGAGACCAGATTATGACACAGGCGTTTAAGAGGTGGACGTGGAGTAGAATAGAGAAGAGCAATGAACTGATAAAATGGAAAAAGAGAAATTGCTTTGAATTTTGAATTGTGGTTGAAGGGAGGAAGTTTTAAGGAGAAGATAATAAAAAGGCAAAGAAGATGGTTAGAACAGGCAATAAGTGTCGAAGGGGAGCGGAAAGCCGAGATAGAGGTGAGGATTTTGGGTTCATGAAAATAGGAAGAAATGGAAGAGGTTTCAATATTATATATATATATATATATATATATATATATATATATAAATAATATAATAAATATTTAAAAAAGTATAAAGAGAGTTAGGTGTATGTCAAGCAGAAGAAAGATGTCGGTCAGAAGTGATTATGTCTGTAACCCTCTTTCGTTAAAACTTACCTAAAACGGTAGGTGACACAAATTATAATGAAATAATTAATTCCATGAATCATTGTAAAAATACAAACCATTTGTTAGCTGAAGGTAATGAAGTTCGATTTTTTTATGATTTATGTCGCGGTCGCTCAAACATAGTCATCCTTAATGATAGGATTTCATGGACATTGTTCATTTAATCTAAATATATAGTAGAAGTGATTTTTATGGGGATGGCTTTGTTTGGTAAATACCAGTACCAAGCGAAAAAATACCCGCAGCAAAGCAAAGTGCTTTCAAAATTCGCCAGGTTAATAAACTCAGGTAATGAGCAGCAATGCATCATTGGGGAGGGATAATGGAGAGGTTTTTTTCCCAGAATGAGAGTAGCTAAAAGCACTCATACAGTTTCCGCATGCTGCGAAGTTGCCTATAGTGGTTAGTTCGCGGATTTACAAATGACCTCCGAGATTGTGCAGTTTCAGTCCTCCGTCCGAGCACTGCAGCGGTGTGCGATTGGAAGGTCAGTGACCATCCAGCACTTAAGAGCACGGGGAAACCCATCGACCTACGTACCGCGTCATTAGGCTTTTAGCTCTTTCGTTCCTTCTGGAAATAAATGGCCAACATTGAGTACCTCCCCCATAATTTTAGGAAGTTTTTATGGAGGTGCGAAACAGAGTGCAGTGATACAACACAGAACTTATCCTAAATTGCCCGAGATCTCTTTTCTGAGGAAACTGATGGGAATACTTACCCACAACAGATGCCTAGGCAACAACCATTGGATGCAACAATTTACTCTACGCGGATAAGACTGGAGTGACCCTTCCGTACTCCAAAAAATATGTTCCTCTGACACGAATTTTTAACTAACTCGTGAGACAAAAGATTATTTCCTCAACGTGTTTTCGTAGAATAAAAATAATGAAAAATAAAGATAATTTCGTAGAATAAAATAAAAAAGATCGTACGAATAGACAGAAAATACATATATATATATATATATATATATATATATATATATATATATATATATATATATATATATATATATATATATATATATATATATATATATATATATATATATATATATATATATATATATATATAATGATTCAATAGAGAACACAAGCTGACTTCACAAAAGAACTTTTTCGAGTTTTAATTGGGTTACTTACATGTTCCACCAAAGGAAATATGACTTACGCATAAATCAATTTATGCTCGAACGGTAAGAATTGTTTATACTTACAGCAGGAATAAAAATGAGAAAAAAACTTGAATGAAGTTTATTTTTAGATTAAAGGTTTACGTCACATGTGTGGTAGCTGTCATTTGTTATTTATTATTAAATCTTGGATCCCCATCAACATATGGAGCACTCGTGGGCACATTTCCTCAAATCCTTTTCAAATTTAAATCATGAAAGTTTTATTCGCGTTCAATAAGGTAATACTGCAAGTTCCATAAGAATAAAATGAGAACATTAGACAAGGAATGTATGAAAAACTGATTTATTGTAGTAATTAACAAATTTTGTGTACTCCACAGATGTGCAATTACGAGTACAACCAATTTTGGCAGTCACGCCATCATCTGGTAAAGAAGTGTATTGCAGAAACTGATTGTACCCGTAATTATAAATATGTGGGAGACACAAGGTTTGGTAATTACTATAATATCGACCTTCCACCAATTGAAAACTTCAACATTTGAAACTGATTTATTGGGCTTGTAATTTTATGTAGTTTTTATTACTTAGCATTAATTTCTCCGATGATTAACCTACAGCTTTTCATTAAATAAAAAATTAATTGCTGTATGGTAAATAGAAAACCAGAATAACAATGTTTTAATTTGAGGGCCATTTATAATGCCACTTAAACTTAAACTTATACCACTTAAACGGATCAGATTAAAATTCATCATAAATAGAACTACATAATTTTTTCCGTAATCAATTTCATTACATTCAACTTCAACTTCGACATATCCCGACGAAAGGCTGATGATGGGGTTTTTATGTGGTGCAGATAGACTAATCATCTCAGACATTCTTTTTAAAAATAAACCGCCGTCCCACCCCTCCGGGCCCCTTTCACCATGAAGATGCTCATGTGTTTACCAACTTTGTAGGTTTCCTAAAAGTGGTTCTAATGTCTCTCATAGCGATAGGAAACGCCCCGGAGGAGAGGCAAATTAAGATAGCTAGTAAACGCAAAAAATACAAGATGGTTTGACGCATACAAGTCTAAGGGTATAGTGGTATAGTGGAAAGTGCTGATCCAGTGCGGACAAGAGGCCTGCGTTCATCCTAAGACTGTAGAATAGGGAAAATTCACGACAAAGGAGAGCTGCAGCCCCACACCGAATAGCGTTCCCTTATTTTAAATCCTTGATGATGGATCCTTTGACGAGCTATCCATCCGTCCCATGTATAGCCCCAACACTTTAAGCTCAAAACGCCGAGGAGGACGGTGCATCGTTCTAGCTGCCGGGCCAATGCACTTCCTGTAGCCGCCGCCTTTGAGGGGCCTGGGAAACGTGACCGGGCAATGCCTATATACCGTCGTGGAAGAACCCTGTGCAAATGGAAGCATATCCAATGAATTACAAAGAGAGTTCTGGAAGGAGATTTAGCCCCTTGCCTAGGATGTTGAGGTGTGATATGGGAACGTCTGACGAAGGCGAGGTTAAACTCGGAGGTAGGGTGAAGCTCGGTGGTATACATCGAAGAACAATATCGCCAAGGTTATTATTTCATTTTATAATAAAAATATCAATAAATAACACAAATCACTCGTTGAATATGCGCATATTATAAAGGGCGTTCTGATACAGGTTAACATCTTTGCGCCCTTAACCATACGAATTATCGACTGCACTTAAGTTCTGAGCTTCTGAATCTCATTTTTTTAAGACATGATACTGTAAAACGTCCAGGCGAATATTTTAGGTTGGTAGAGGGCGATTAAAATTTGTCACGTGGCAGCCCTGCAGTACGACCAGTAGCATATATTTACTGTTGCTCCGGTCGGCGGGGAAAATTATGGGGAAGGGGGGCTTCTACAATAATAGTACCGATAAACCGACGCCCGCTCAACGGGACATAAACAATTAGGGCTGAGCTCGAGGAGAAGGCATGTGAATTCACAAGCAAAGGAGGCGGGTCGAGATATTAAGATCTCTTGCGATCGAGTGATCGGGGCTCCTGTATACATTGTAACTCTCGCGTACGGTATGAGAAGTAATTCGGGATAAACAAAGGATCCTTGCGCAGTCCAGGGACCAACCAAGTAGCAGGGAGAAATATTCCGACGATCAGGAGCGGCCACGGGGACGTCAGCCGACGGGAGCCGGGCAGGAGTGGACTACCGAGACGGCCGCGAACCCGCCGATAAAAAGGGCACCTACGCTACACCTATATGTGAGCCAATATTCCACTTCGGTTCTAAGCTTCAGAATTATATTGTTTTTAGTATAAGTAATATTAAATAAAATTCTAAATTTTGGATTAAAATCAAAATAGAAAAATAATTATCAGCATCGTATAATATATGGATAAGTTATTTTTGTTGCATATCTCATAGTGAATCAAGAAGGTTCTTAGATGAAGAAACCGTAATTGAACTTTTAATACCATAATAGACGTATCATAGAGGAAAAACGAAGTATTTTGACATCTTCATTATTCAATACAAAGCGAGGCAAAAAATATATTCGCTAACGTAGATCGATATATTCATAATTTAATTTGTCCTATGACGTCATTGTAATCACTTTTTATGTATGAGAATGTACATTGTAAGTCATTCATTTACGATACCTAACAGAGAAATACGATTTGGTTAAGATTCAGTGGTGGAGTCCAGCTGTCAAGCAATTTCTGTAACCTGAATAATATTTTGTTTCTTTCAAACTCAAATGCGTATTTAAGTTTTCTTTTGCCATTCTTTTTACCTAAAATTCCAGTAAATCTGACTAAACGTGAGGTTTGTTGGTCTGCAAACAAATTAAAGCAAAGTATTGCTAATTTAATTAGTAGTATTCTGCATTTATGTCGGCATATAAATTGTTCCATCGGTTAAACAGGATTCCTAAGTGGATGTCCTCAGCATATAAAGCTGACAATGAAACAAAATGGTTGATTCAAAGCTTTACTGCTGAATGTAATTCCCCTTGATATTTCATTTTAAGCTTTAATAATTAATTCTATCCTTTCAAGGTCCTGGTATCAACTCATAAGGAGCGTGTTTATTTACGCTCTTACTTGTTCAACCTCCAAATTTCTTTTTATGAAGCATTTCACTTGCATCTTTTGAAAGACCCCGGAAAGAGTGATATAAATAAAAACAAGAGTGGGAGTTAGAACTTGTTAGTTAGTTAGTCCTTGAGGCTGAAGAATTAAGACCAAGTAGAAGCTCATGCGGTTCCAAGATGGCAGTTGTTTTACGACTCAACCTCATCCCGGGCTCTGTTTCTCCTTTAAAAGGACGGTAATTGAAGCATTGAGGAGGTTATTCTTTCTAAATGGAACTATCCCAAGTGGGAAAAGATGAGTGCTTTCTGTTCATGGCAAAATGACACAATTTCTTCGATCTGAGACAAGGATCAAGATCACGTTCTGTCTTCAAACTACCTCCGATCGTTTATCCTATATTTCCTATAAACATATATGTAAGTCAACTGTGAGTGCTAAACACTATCTCATTTCTCGGAGGTCGGTTATTTTCTTTCTTTAAATTTTCTATTAATCCACTCGGTGCCACACTTATTCCACCAAAATGGCTAAAAGACTAGGTTCTCCTAATTATATTGCAAAATGGGATTACCAGGTTCAAAGCACTAGTTATCCTCTTGCTATTTTATCGTACTTATGTCCCACTTATATTCCTCATCTCTTGATCTGAGTATTCAGTTTCCGGTAAAGATAATCATTATCGCTGTCGATTTTTAAGGCATATCAGAAACCAAAAATAGTGCAATGTCTGGTTTGTGGTTTTAATCCACATTTTTCAAATTAATTCGTTTAGGAACAGGATGTTTCCTCCATCTTTAACTAGAAAATAAGAATTAGTAATACACTTTATAACATGATAAAATAATACAATTCAAAATTAAATCATTCTCCTACCAGTGAAGGATAGCATTTGATGTTGATCTGCTATCATGATTTAATTTTGAATGGATGTTTTATTTTATCATGTTCAAAAGTGAGTAATTATAATGCTATTTTTTTTAAATCATGCTACCCAGTCATTGATTGAGATTGTTAAAGAATCACGCAAATTGTAATCGTGGACGCTCTAAGAACAACCAACAAAGATATATATGGCCAATTTACCAATGTGCTATAGCAGACTCTGTAGCTACGAATTCAATAACTCAATAATTAGGTTACATTAATGTGCCTACTTTAAAGGAGGCTTTGTCGTAGTAAACGGTCAGTAAAGAGCAGCTTGAGCGGAAGAGTGCTGAGTCACGTCTTTTTACTTGTATAAAAACAATTTTATTCAGTATGGCCACATTAGCAATGATATATCTTTATAAATGGATTTTTTAATGAATGGTAAAGAAAATTTATTTCTATAAGCATTCAGTGTTGTTCTTAAATGTCCATAACCAGTGCTATTTCATTTAATAGATTAACTGGGGTATTTCAAGAGGTTTAGGCTTACTATTCCGACACGCAATGATATTCACATACTCAACAGATTATCTCTCCCAAAGTTGGTGTAATATCAGCTTTTCCTCATCCACACCATGAACCATTCACTTCAAAAATGATATTGTGGTGTAAAATCTGTAGTTACATAATACATAGTGTAACATTTTAATTTCACCATAACATAAAATATCAGAAACTACAGAGCATTCCAATAACGACTTACAACAATATATACGTGGCAGCTAAGCAACGCACAACAATTTGAGAATGGAAGCTAGGTGACGTCTAACAACTTGTTAAAGGCACCCTGAATGGCACGGGGGCAGTCTGGCAATATTCAAGGACTCTTGTGGAACTGAGCAGACGTGAGCAGTCACCAATGAACTCCGTAAGGCAGAGCAGATAAAGCCATTTTATTTTTGTGCATCAACGGAAACAAGCTGCTAGAGGAGCAACCATATTTCAACGCAAGGTGAATCTGGGGAGCAACGGGAATATCACTATAGGAGGAGCCGTATTTCAACGCAGGGTGTATCCGGGAATTAATCTGACAAGGCACACAGCATCCACCTGTGTGGATATCGAGAAGGAAATTGTATGCATGATTTTCATTTTTTTATATGTTCTGTGATGTGAAGAAGAAGAAACGTGAAGTGACTTAAGTGAGAAAAAGTGCATGGCCTGTTCAATTTTATGAGCCTGAAGAGAAGTGATACAGTGAGGGGCAAAATATATGTTGTGTATTTTAATGGTATTAAATATTTATGGTGATTAGTAACATTTGAGTAAAGGGATATTCGACTTGTTTCTCGTAATATATTGTGAATAATATTCATTGTTCAAACTAAGAGGGAGAGTCCGGGCAATTTACTAGTTAAGTGAGGTTTGCTTGAGAGCTCAGAAAGAGAAGACAAAACCAGAGTCGCGCACACGTGAGAGTGAAAGTTTTTGTTTTGTTACATAAGTTTGTTTTCGATTTGCTCACATTCCATTTAAATTTGATCAGGTTGATTTGTTGAGGATGGTGCAATTTTCAGAAGTGATACTTTTCACTGTAACTTAAGTGTGACCAGGTTATTTTCAAAACTCCTGGAATGCAGTGTTTTTGCAATCATCCTGCCGACTGAAAGACTAATTTAAAAAAACTGTACTATTCATCGTTTTTATGTCGCATTTTGCCATTAATTTTGCCACTCTAATGCAGAAATCTATGCAGACCTCTAATGTTAACACATTGCCATCACTGATGTTATGACAGACAAATAGTGATAAATGCTCACCAAAATGTAAAATTAAGGTTCAGTACTCGAGATTATCAGTCCATATTCTCGGATAAAACAATATTTTATCTCCAGACAGGTGCCGAAATGAAATAAAAAAGATGATGTTGCCGTATTCCCGGAGAATATTCGAGGTCAAGGAACCATAATGCGCATTTTCTGTAACTGTGACTGACAATGTGATTGATACTCTCCGGCGGAGGCCACTTCTAATAGATCGTTCATCTTTCTCCATTTCTCTTCTTTTTCCTTCCAACCAACCGCCTAAAAACTCCTGATTTCGTATCTTATTCGACAGATGGAGGAGACGTTAAAGCAGGAGGGCCAGGGTTATCTCACCGTACAATTTGAGAAGGTCTTCGGGAAGGCAGAAAAGATGGAAAGAGTAAATAGAGGTCCACAGAGGTCATCCTAGCTAAAAGAGAGGAAAAAGAAACGGACAGAGACTGGGGATGGAAGGGAACATTCCGTGACTCGTGTAAACGGATAGCAGTGGAGAGTAGAATTTGACGTGCATACAATATTACATCCGTCAATGTACATATGTGGAGCAATTATTCACTGGGAAAAACTTAATTTAAATTATTTACCTAAAACCTGGGAATATATGGAGGTTTAGGCAAACTGGAGTAAAACCATAGGTCAGAGTGAAGGACTAAAGAGTAGGCAATATGTCTAGAAGTTGGGAGAAAACCGGTGAAGTAGTAGTAGTAGTAGTAGTAGTATAGTAGATAGGCGATTATCTGAAAAAGTATCCCTAATACCTTATAGTATCTTGAGAAAATACGACCCTAATGAACAACAAATACCAAAGCTAGAACCTTGCATAACAGTATTTTAAAACACATCGACAAAACGACAACATAATAACACATATGGAGGTTTTTGAAGAAATGGAGACAAACCAAGGGTTTCAAAAGATATTTTGAGGAATTGGAGAAAATGAGGCTTTGATTAAAGGAGGTAATGTTTGGTGAAGGCCCAAATGTTTGAGTCCAAGAGATTAATTTTCGCCGAATTGTACTTATATCTTAGACACCCAGGAATTACTACAAGTTCACAATCAATCCAAAACCCCTGCCCAAAAATTATGCGACACTAATGATATTATTTATTAAGACTAAGTACTCACAAGTAAACGATCTGCCCGGTTAACTGTGCCATTTTTGAATCATCACACTTTGTATTTTTCCTCACTTACTGAAGTCATAAAAAAGAGTGAAAAAATAGTGTTACTATTCACAAGGATAACTTTCACTTTCACGAAACCAAGTGTGATACAGTCACGTTCGTAAGGATTATTAGGATGAGTGGGATTTAGATATTTGATTTAGCCTGTAGTTGTTTAAGTGAAGATTTTGCGGAGTTGAAATACTACTTGGCCGTATGACAAACGAAATATATCGATGAATAATTTGGCAGCCAACAATTAAGAAGATGTTACAATAATGTATGGCTATATTTTCCTCCTTCTTTGAACCCAGCAATGTCTCCTCCATTATAGCCATCAAAATCCACTTTATCCTCACAAATTCCATCAGATATCACGTTTACCGCCTCATTTTGCCAAACGATTTTTTCTTTCTTCACCAGCCGTATCTAGCCAGTCAAACGTTTTCTTTCCTGTGCATATTGCTCTTTACATATTGAGCCTAACTCACATATACAGTCGATTCACACACTGACTTTTTAGAGCATCAGGCATGTTTACTTATCATGAAACCGTAACCGAAAGTATTGGGCGAAGATCCGTTTAAAATCTGGTCGATAGGTTTGAAAATAACCAGTCAAAATAAGTCATTTCCATAGATGTAATTAAATCAGGAAGAAGGGGCTAAATTATTCTTGAACGAAGAGCAAAACAGTGGTGACATTCAAATAAAACCTTTAATGACATACAGGAATGAATACCATCTGGAATCGTTCAGCCGCCATCCAATGGTCATCTTCAACTTAGAGGTACCCAGCAAGCATTCTTATTGGTGCGTGGCAGGAGGTGAGTCTAGATCAGGCATGCACTAACCATCGAATACACCATCATATATATTTTATACGAGATTGGCCAAGTTTGTATGGAGACGGCGGAGAAAAGCAAGGATGGCCTGATGATATTACGCTAAAAATGCTGCATTCGGTGGGAGGTGGCGGGATGAGTAAAGAAATGTTCCGCTAAAGAGGAGGAGATAATGTAAGGGGAGAAAGAGGCCGACAAGGAAAAAAAGAGAAAGGAAGTTAGATCTGGAAAAATGTAACACTTGTAAGCCCATTCCCAAGTCACACATTGCGTTACTTAAATGATGTCATTAGCACTTAGAGTATAAACCAATACTCGATTCAATATTTTGCATTAGGAATCTGAAAATACAATTTTAAATGTACATTCCCTGCGGTTTACAGAAGAAAGTCAAGAAAATATTTCATTGTAGCCTCATGAATGTATATTGCTACAAATAGATACACTTGCTCACTCTGTGTTCTTAAATAAGTAAATAATGTAAATAAATAACTTTAAAGGTAATAAATACATTATTATTGGAAGCATTTATTTTATCCAAACCATTTTAACTCAACCATCATAGAAAATATTTGGAATAAGTTAATTTAAAATAAGCGAAACTGAACGTCTTGGCAGCCATGCTCTTAATTACTTTAGCTAAACGATAATGAATAAATAATAATTATTCAGGGAAAACTCAATTTTGAGAACAAAAACAATTATTATTACTTTCTCATTCGCTTACTTCCTGGAATTTATGCCTATGGGTTATCAAGATGGTCCATTGACCCACGTTATGCAGGCTTCCGTTTTGGAAAACCTGTGGCTTTATATTATAAATCATATGTTCATACACAACTTCAAAAAATATACAAGGCCGAAAATTAGATATATTACAGATAAAATTTCAAACTTATTGTGTAAATTAGAGTATAGTAGTTAACTGTAAATATATTCTTACAATTTATTAACATCAAACTAATTTATAATTCCCTAATGCACCTATATGCAAACGTTGAAAGCCAATGATGTGTAGAAAATGAAGTTGTAAATTAATTATTAAGTATTACTGAATTAAGTGTTACAATTAGATTTAAAATTAAAGATAGGTATCGAAATTGAAAAAAGTCAAAAAAATAACAACCAATCAATTTCAATCATCAATCATGCTTTGGCATAGAATGATTGTTTTTTATATGTTATTAAAAATTGTTTAAACCATTAAAAAAAAAGAAATATGATATTGGCCAGCAATAGAGTGGTCCGTGTTCGATTTTCAATAAACGAAAATTAGTTTCAGTATGACTTTTCTCATATTGGTGGTATGAATGAAGATAATATGTAGTTACATTAACTGGCTGATAATATGAAATTTAATAAATACAGAAGAGATATAATTCGCCATGAAAAAGTTATTTTACTTGACCAGAAATTGAATTAAAAACTCAAAAATGTCTCGATCAGGGGTGGTATCACGGTTCTTTCCTTCTCGTGATCGTTATCATCATCCGTAAGGCTAGGCGCATTGAGAGGGCAATTCTCAGTCCTGGGAGCACATCCCAATCTTACGAAGCACCTGATCTTTCTTGATGACGATCACGTTTTCGGAATCATAAGCGCAATTGAACAATAGCATTATGAATAACCATGATCGCGTTTCAGGTTTACAACCCAGTTACAGCTACCAAACTTTCTTATTTCAAGGCAAATTTCAGATGGATTTCCGCATCCTTTCGGTGAATTTATTTGCGTCCGTATGCGTAACTGTGAACTAAGTTACTTTACCAATACGAGGTGTTATTGTCTGCGAACTTTTAATGGAACTATAAGAAAAGAAAAAAGCATAATACTCTCACTGGCATACAAATAGAAAGGAGTAGTTCTCGGAATTCACCTCATCAGTCCAGACCATTCCAATCAAACGCCATTAGTTCCCACCGTGCATGGGTTGAGGCCAGCTGACTTATGTCTGAGTTAAAGCAACCAGTAATCTCGTGAGACTCTTGGGGATCCAAAAGGCTTTATCCGTTTCGATGTCAAGCTCCGCCAATACTGACCCATCCAAACTTTTCTTCTTTTAAATATATTTGGTATAAGCACAATTTTTTTTCCTTTCACTTCCATCGTAATCGGAATATTTCCCAAGTAAATGTAAACAAAAACATGTTCTTGTATACTGTAGCGACAGTGCTCCTTCACGCGACACTGAAGTAGCTGAAGAGTAATATTAGAGTTGAGATATTGTAAAACTACGAAACATATTAGATTATTGGCTTATCGTTTAAAAAAAATTGATCAAATAACTCGTTATGTTTTGATGTGTTTTATTTTCATACCGCGCTGCTCATTCTACAGCGACAAAAATGTCCTTTCATGAAGTCGAAGTTTTTAGTCAAAAAAGAATCGGCGTGTTAAAAAATTTAGGAAAATATCAGTAGTTTTTCATTAAATAAGCACTACAATATTTTTTCACAAGAAATAAAACAAAAAAGTTCATATGAGGTTGAAAAAACTTCGAACGACTAAAACAAACTATTCTCTTTGAAAGAGTCACATCGACACAGCGAGAGTTCTCTCGTTAGAGAAATGGCGCGAGCACTGTAGGCCTAGCCTCACAAATGAAATATTCCTTGCCTGGAACACAGTACTAGATAATTTTTTTTCCATTACGAAATTCGTTATAAAACTAGCAATTGGAAAGATGGAGCTATAAGTCGAAATGTACTTCCAGCTAACTTCAAGAGACGTTTAAGAATGGAAATATTTTCCAAAGCTGAAAATACTTTAATTCAAAGCTAATGAGCACGATATTAAATGAAGTATTTCATAGCAAGATAGAGGAGGGAAGCTTAAGCGGGAGCATGATGTGACATTATTAACTCTTGTAAATTAGGATTGAAATAAATATCGCAAGCAGCATCTGAAGAAGAAAGTAATTTAATGAAAGAAGTACGAATTGTAAGATAAGTCAGCATGAGGATAAATTAATGAAAAAGGAGGGCAATATATTCTCCAGATGTCTGAAAGAGTCTTAAGAGTTCTTCTAGATTATTCGCTTTATGTGGAACGGAGTGCTCGAATGTATCATTGTGTCAACCTCCATAATTTACATCAAGTCAGCCAACTCAGAGGCAATTAATTCTCCAAGAAAAAAGAGAGAACGCGGCCAAGGAGGTCCGGAAAGCAACTTGAAACAAAAATCCGAGCACTAAATGTTCGAAAGACCTTCGGAAAGGGCGAGATAAGGGGTTTGCAAGGGGGAAAAGGGAACTTACAAGGCACAGAGTAATGAAGTAGGATGAAATAAGGGGATAAGACGGGTAAGAATGAACTTAACTTGAAAAGAGGGCGGAACGAGGACCCATAGGTTCAGTGGTTGGTCATTCAAGATCAAGACGGGCGGTTTTACACTATTTCCATTAGACAGACTGTATAGCGATCAGAGCAGTAGCTAGGATATTTCCCCTATCTGAAAGACTGATTTGAGAAAAATATGTTACGGCTGAAAATAAGATGTTACCAGTGCAATAGTGGATGTTCTTTACAATAATTCCTTGCGGTTCCTTCTAATTCCTTACGACGCGTCGTAAGAGTAGGAGATAGAGATTGCAAGGAACCGTCGCGACGGTTCCTTGCAATCATAATCGGTTACCAAAGTGGACACATTGGGTAACTGTTTGAACGGGTTAATATATGGATGTTTATTGATTCCTAAGGCATTTTAAAGGTGAATATTAAATAATTAAATTTATTATACCATTATATAATTCCTATCGCTTAGTTTCATTTTCTCAAAATCAATTTATAGTTTCTCACCTCACTAAAAGCTCATTGATATTAGCCTCTACACAGATTTCTTACCTTCATGCATTAAATGAGAGCATGGAGGTATGAATACACGGTTTAGTAATCTCTGATGCAAATTTAATCACGATTCCATCTCAACAAGAGCGAGAATGAAGTAGACATTAATTATAACCCATTCTTGACCAATCCTTTCCAAATATTACCTCCTAATCCCTCTTCAGCCGCAAGTATTATTGTACTCCATTACTATACCTTATACCAATGAGTTTGACTATTATTTACGCAATCTATTTCGTACAGTTTTATATTCTGTTTGATCGATCAAAATAGAATTCGTTTGTATTTCCTGGATATATCCTACAATAAAATTAATTTGAATATCAACTCCGATTTCTCCCGACACAGGCCAACCATGGACCACGTAAAATCATATTTTCATCAATAAATACCACTTTCATTTCGGCTACGTGTGAATAACATTTAATTCTGTCATCCCCTTGATTGCAGCAAATATATGGCCATATAGGTTAATATAACTAAATTTTTTCTTAATTTGCTTAAATTGAGCCTTATAAGCATTATTTACAATGATCTAATGATAAAAGCGGGGTACAATAAACGTCATTCAGTTTCGTCTTCAGCCAAAATAAGTCACATACCTGTTGCCCTTCCTCTCACAGTTCCCACAACCCCAAGCATCAAGCATTAATCTTCCCTTCCCCTCGTATTCCAATCCAAGGAATGAACGGAGAGAACTTATTCGGGAAGGGGCGGAGTTTGCTTAATAGAGGGGAGATCTCAAGTAATTTCTACCAAACTTTCTTGACGCGGAACTGCTCGGTAAGTTTGGGAGGTAAAAGTGGAAGTGGAGAAGGGAAATGACGTAGGGGAAGAGAGAGAGATGAATTTCAAGAAAGAGCAAGGAGGGGTAACCGAACAACTTTTGACGCTAATAGGAATCAAAGAGGCTATAGGTTACAGTTACCTATCACCATTGCTTAGCTAGGGACCCTATCGCAAGGTCCTATTGAGTTATAAGTGAAAACAGCACGGCAGGTCGTGGTTAATCGTCCAATTCCCTCAAGCGCTTGTTTTAGAAAGGTTTTCTGGCCGAACTTCTACACAATACAACCTTCCTCCACTGTTTAGTATTTCCTTGTACTTTCCAATCCAATGTTCAAGATAACCACCTGCTGAGAGCGGGGGATTTAAGTGCGAGCTAACCAGACACTAAACCAGCCTTTTCCAATCTCTCTTCCACAGAGTACTTCTCTCCCTGCACTGTCTTTCAGTAATCTCATCCCTCGTTCTCACTCCGCGACAAACAGCACGCACACTTAGATATCCTTCTCCCAACACAACCTTCCATATTGTGCTTCTCCTTCCTTTGACTCCTTTCATAATACTTCTCTTGGTTTTTTTCCCAGACGATTTCCCACTTACATCCCCCTCCTTTCAAACTGATACGTGGGAGACAATCAACTCCCCTAACCACGCTCCGAGTCAGCATAGGCTTTCCTAACGAACCACACCCTAAAATGACAAGTGTGAGGGATGAAAAGTAACAAAATGCAATCCGCTGGGATCATCAAAAGTAAAATGTGATACAACCAAGTAAAAAAGATAAATTGTGAGGGGTTGGGATGAGTACGGATAGAGGAAAAGACTCTGGAACAATAAAATGTTTAGTGGGTAGCAAGAATTGAGAATTGGGTAGTAATCGCCAGGGGCTATCTCCATTATCCGTAAAGGAGGAAAATATTATCAACTGGGTTATGGGGTGTACATAGCTAGAGAGCTAATGTGAATAACAAAATATTTTACACTTGGTAATGAAGGTTTGAGACAATGGACACCCTGGCGGTCAAATAAAGGGCCTATCTAAGGCATTATGGCACGGTTTGGAGGGAATAGTCTTCCGCTTAAAGTGCCTTCTGCGCAACTGCCACCACAATACCACTATTAGATGACAAAAAGTGAAAAGTTTCGTAAAATTGGTCAATAATTTATCAATGCTGTCGCAATTTTTATATCCACACCCGTTACAATCCTCATGCGATCATTTCCTCTCCTGCCTAGCCAAACATCCATTTTTAAGGCTTCAATAGTCTCCGTTGCAGGTTAACCTTTCATATGTCAAAGCACTCACGCAAAGCCTACATGTAAGCATATTGATAGAAATTATTTAATCTTTTTCTTCATAAAGAACTACCATGAATTGCTTCATTGGAGTACGATTATAAATGCGACGTTCAAATATAAAAGTAACATACTCACAGCTTTATATTGCTAGGGCCACTGCGCATGCAAGAATAGTTTCATTTAACTTTTTATTATGGCTGCATTCGTACCGATGACAAATTTCCAATCATTCAACTTTTTCCTCTCCGTAATACCTATCGTTAACTAGCTTATATTCAGCCTTTCAATTACTTGAGGAAAAATAAAAGCAGAAATGTTAATTTTTGACACAAACTATTTTATTGCGTGACGGTGCTGCTATGTTAACTATCCCAGTTCCTAATATAAGAAAAAGAAAAATTCAATTCATCATGTTACGAAAGCTATTTTAAATGCACTTTTTGGCAATACTTGACAACAATTACCACTACATGATATTTATAAATCGTCCAAAATTACAGTAAGTACCTCGCGATAATTCCGTTCACTACCATTTTACCACGATGATTTTCTGCCGATTGTAGTCACCCATGGCACAGAATCCGGCAGGCAAATTTACACACAACAAAGGCATGGGAATTTACGCACAGCAAAGGGAACCAATGAAAAATTTCGCGGGAAGGACTTCATGACGCTAATCGTTTAAACCTTTTATTCTCAGGAGTTGATGAAACTCGAGTGAATTGCCCGAGGATTGCCCCACAGCCCCGGATATTGTATGTGAATGAAGATGAATGACATGAATATACGGTGGTGAACAAAATGTGCATGACTAAGTAATATCACGGATGAAATATGCTACTATGTGGCTGTATTTCAGTCTTTACTTCCGTCTCCACCTCTTTGAACGTAAAGGATGTTATTAATGTGCCATTCATTCACGGCGCACACCGAACTGTTTTGATTATAATAAAGTCATCATATCCATTGGCTTACTTTATCCGCCAACCTCCATAAAAGCTGGTCCTCTTGTCGTCTACATGACCGCAACAAACGTGAACGGAAGAATTAAACTTTTAAAAATAAACTTTTAAAGGAGTAGGCATACATCTCCTACATGTATTTGTTTTGTTCCGGCTTATGTTAACTCTGGCATATATCCTGCCTTACTTCACTCTTTCTTTATTCTCTGTTTATAGAGCCTAATTTCCTTTTTCTCCTTCCTCGCTAATCCCGCATCTTCTTCTATATCACGGACTTCATTATCGCTTTGTTTTCATTCCCTGTTCCAATTGCCAGCTCTAAAGCCCACATTAAATCATGCTGGTCTATTCTTTCTCTCTCCACCATTCCGAAAACAACCTTGTTCGTCTTGCTTTCCGTCCACCCAACTTTTTCCATCCTTTTTAGTAGGCCGTATTATATTGGGTAATGTTTTTTACAAATACTTTAGTCGGTGTCAGACTGTTTGCTTTCATAGCTGCAATAAACCCGTGCCTTGTTCATTTTGCGGTAATATATTAGAAGATCAGCGAGAAAAATACTTTTTCACGGGAAGGAAGGCAATTTAATTGAAGATATTGTGAGGAACTTAGATCCTATTGGATTGATTTGGCCAGCATTATTTTGAAAATAAGGTAAAATTATGTTTTCCAAACAGTATAGAGCATCCAAAAGTCGTAATATATCACAAATTTTAAGCTATCCGGGACTAGCCACGGAGTTTCACTTTTACGGAGTCACCACAATGCACAATTGTGCGAATTTCCACAGAGAAAAAATCATTCGCCTTGACCGGGATTCGAACCCGGATCCCTTGATTTCCGGCCGAGTGTTTTAGCCAGTTAAGCTACGATTAAATTGCATTTATTTTCAAGATGGATGTACAGAGTTATTTCAAAGTTCATTTGGATATTTTTAAAGACAAAAAACAATTAGAACATTTTGAAGAGTGCTGTTGCCTTTCGGTAGTCTATAGCTCAAGGTCCTCTCTGCATACAGCTGTCACTGCCCTGGTGTGCTCCCACATCAAGAGTACGTCGAGCAATCAGGGCGACGTCCAGTCACTTCACTCACTCCCTCGCCTTCAAGAGTCTTAGGAGCCAGGGTCGTGTAGACGGTGGAGCGTCGCGGAGGGGAAGGTTGCTGAGCAGCATTGAGAGACCCCCGCCCACATCCCCACCATGCAGTCTTAGATAAACAAATTTGGATATCAATGTGGAGAGGATTTTGTTTTTATAGGAAGGGAAAAGTCGAAAATTTAGGGAAATAAGCCTATCGTCACTATCTGGACCGGCACCGAAAGTGTCCCAAGTTCTGAGGATCCTCCTTAAGACTAGCCATTCCATAGGGGGTTCATTGCAGCCAAGAATATGATGGCTATTGGTGTCCTCTTGCCCACAAAAAGGGCAGTTTGGGGATGCGGCAAGACGCATACGGTGGAGGTGTTGTCTTATAGGCAACAGGTCGGCTATCACGCAGTACATCGTACTAATGAGTGTAGCATCTTTCCCACTATCAGCCCAGTTCCGCCACGAATTAGACGGTGGACGAGTAAAGTGCGGGTATTTAATTCCCAGTGCTCTCTCGTAAATAATTTTCGTAGTAAATGATTCCCCCACACGAAGAATTTCAACTAACTTTTTAATGTTTGTAGATGCTTTTCGGAAAGTAATGAGATTATCAGCTTTTGCCCATGCATTTTTCATTAAGGTTTTCCTCGGATTGTCCGATCCCGCGAGAATTCGTACGTGTGTTTTCGCTAGCAGTATATCGCATTTTAACGCTACGTCCGTCAATTTTAGCCCTCCGCGATCAAACGGACCGTAGAGCTGCGAGCGGGAGACCTTCCGCATATGTTTATACCAAATCATAGCGTTCGTAGATTTTACTATGATGGCATGAGTCTTGTTAGGGAGGGGGCAAACGTGAGCCGTATACCATATCTTGGGCGTTATCACCTGCTCAACTGCGCGGACACGGCCCGTGAGAGGCAGCGAGCTGAGTGTGTACATCCCCACTCCTTGACGCACGGCCCGCTCCACCACTTCCCAGTTTCGAGTAAGCATATCTTCTGGATTAGCGCCCCACCATAGGCCTAATATCTTCACAAATGGAGACACCTCCGCCCAGGGTGCTGGCAATACTGGTCGTGGCCCGCTGATATGGAGGAATTTTGATTTTTTCTCATTGATGATTAACCCGCCGGATTGATATCTTTGAATAATCTCTTTTGCAGTCACCAGCTGCTCGTCTGAATTTACAAATATGCTGATGTCATCAGCATATAGAATAGCTGTATGACGAAAACCTCCACACGTGATGCCAATGTTCGCTGCTTCTAGTGTGCGAATAACCGGGTCCATCGCAATGGCGAATAATAGCATAGATAGCGGACAACCCTGTCTCACGGAATTCTTTATTTCAACGACCGGGGTGAGGGCATTGTTTATTTTAATTCTGGCATTCACGTTTGAGTATAGGGTGCTGATGAACCCAATGAATTTATTAGGAAAGAGCATGCGTTTCATAATTTCAATAATATATGGAACGCGAACAAAATCAAAGGCCTTCTTGAGGTCTACAGCAAGTATGGAGCAAGGGTCTTTTTCCTTTTCGGATGCGGATAGAATTATGTCTCGGATGAGTAAGGTGGCATCTATTATGTTTCGTTGCCTTGAATTAGCAAATTGTAACGGAGACAAAACATGGTCCGTAACTTCGATCATGCGGTTTTTAAGCACATGCGCCAATATTTTATAGTCGCTGTTGAGGAGCGCTATCGGCCTGTAGTCGAGGAATGATTTTGGGCGCCCTGACTTTGGAAGGAGGACGGCGCATCTTTGGCTCGGAGTCAAAGTTCTATCAGTCAATGACTGATTGAGAACATTTTTTAATGTTTTCCCTAGTATATTCCAAAAAGTTACATAGAATTCAAAGGGTAGTCCATCCATACCTGGGGCTTTTCCTTTTGGTAGCGATTTTATTACGGCATCGAGCTCCTCCTCAGCGATGCCGCCAGTGAGTGTGTCTTGCGCTTCGAGCGGGAGGGTTGGAAGATTTGGCAAAGGGGGCATGTCGGCTTCACTCCAAGGGGGGTAGCGTTGGAAGGTGTTCGTGAGGTGTGCGGTGGCTTCCCGGAGAAGGCCATCTTTGTTGTTTGAGAGGCGAGGCGAGTGTGTCTGGGTTTGTTGTAATCTTACAGTGCGTTGGAGGTCAGCAAGTATAAGGGGACCCCATGTGTCGGGGTTTAATTCCCGCTGCCAGCACCGTGGGGCATATTTTCTTAGTTCTAAATTAAAAATAGCAGTTTTCAATGACGTAGCAAGTTTTTGAAAGGTAGCATGTTTTTCTGGTGTTTGCATCAGGTCATTCAATGCACTTCTATAAAAAAAGAGTGTGAAATTGATCTCCTTCGACCTTTGCCTCTGTAGTTTCTTTATGTAACTCGCTATTTTGGGTTTGAAGACCTTTTCCCACCAATTCGTGATGTCTGTCATGGGGCGGATGGAGGATATTAGGCCTGTGATTCGATCTCCAATGGCTAATCGAATGTTTTCTTCCCCAAGGATGCCTACATCCATTCTCCAATATGGAGAGGGGGGATGCCGGGCAGTGCAAGGCGTATCAGTGAGGTTAAGGTCGAGCACTAGAGCGCAGTGATCCGAGGTGCTTACAGGTAGAGTTTGGATAGAAATGAATAGAGGTTTGATGGAAGAGGAAAGGAAGAAATAGTCAATTCGAGTGCGAGACTTGCGTCCTGCTCTCGTGAAAGGGGCGGGGCGGGCGTCGGGAAGGAGAGAGGCGTCAGAGGCACGCGTGCTTTGGATGAGCCGCGCGAGAGAGCGGCTCGGCCGGTAAGTGATTTTTTCGCGGTTCGTGTCCGAGTCTTCGCGTCTGTATATCGAATTGAAATCTCCCCCCATTACAGCCTTCCCAGTGAAGGTTGTTAAGTATGACAGAAGATCGTCTTCGAAAAAACGGTCACGTGCATGTCTATTTCCTTCCCCGGATGGGGCATAAACATTGATAAAATGGGTTCCTGCGGCAACGAGTGATAAAATACGTCCTGAGGGGTGACGCCGGATGTGGTGACAGGAGATATTATTGTGGACAAGTGTGACAACACCTAGGTTAGTCCCTAGGTTATTAGAAAATATCTGAAAGTTTGGGTCCGGCCAGACAAAATCAAAAGTCGTCTCCTGTAGCAAGACGATATCAGGCTTCAAATTTTGGATAAAGGACGAGAGGAGTTTTACTTTGATCGGGTTTGAAATCCTGGCAATATTTAAAGTCAGACTGCGCATGGTGGTTGTGAGGCGGGGTGTTACTTACTCTCTTTGTTTTTTTCACTTGTGTCGCCCTGGCGCCGTGGTTTCCGACGGCCTGCTCCCCCTCGCCGTTTCCCGGGTCGCCTGGGGCTCTTCGGTGCTGATGTCTCTTGTCTAAACTGCGCCCCATCCAAGGTCTCCTCATCCGCACTCGTCTCCGACGTCGTCTCGGAGACAGGGATGAAGAAACGGTTTCTGGTGACGCTTGGTCTCGACTCGGGTGGGCAAAACAGGGAGGGGTCAGAGTTCGCATGTTGGTGCTCAGTGGACATGTCCTCAGGCGTAGGGGACAAGGAGTATGATGTCGGAGGTAGTATTGGAAGAGAAAGGTATTCTATGGTCGGGTTGTCCCTGATTGGGGAGAGTGAAACGGAAATGTTGATTTCCGAATCCTCAGGTGTGAGAGTCAGGATATCAATGTCCTGTGATGCCGCAGGCTGGCTAGCGGTCTTCTCCTCCATTGTCCGGAATAGGTCCTCGCTGATGATCGTGACTTGGGGGAGTTCGGAGGCCACAATTACGCCACTATTTTCCGTCATGGCGTCTTCTTCCCGTTCGCGCTGCGTTACCGGCTTGGGAGAGGCAGGGGAGCAGTCGACTGCGGCGGGAGGGGGTGTCGAAGTGTGGGAGGGGGAAATGTCGGCCACAGCTGCAGGAGGGGGTGTCGAGGTCTCGGGGGCGTCCTGAAAAGCCGAGCGAGCCTCACGCGCTTGTCGCTTCCGATCCGGGGATCCATGGTCCGATTCGGACTGTCTGGTCCAATGGGGCCTCGTGGGTAAGGCTGGAAATTCGTCTCTCGGTGCGGTCTCAAGCGCGATAAGGCCTCGTGCTGCCTCTTCCAAGGACCTTTCATCCAGGAGCTGTGCAGAGGAGAGGGGGGCAGCCATTGCCTCTGCGTAACTTCTTCCGTTGGTGTTCCGTGGGCAGTTTTTTCTCTCGTGGCCGACTTGACCGCATCTTGCGCACGTACGCTTCTGCCCCTCGTATATTATGAGAGCACGTTGTCCGCAAACCTTAATAAAAGAAGGTATGTTGCTGTCTATCACCATGCGGGCTAATCTCGTACCTGTCTAGAACCTTTGCATGCGGTGGCTTCCCCATGTACTCTCCCAAATTCTTTGAACCTTTCCAAATTGGGATAATTCCTGCGATATCTCCATCAATCCAATCTCGAAGGGGAGACCAATGATTTTTACTTGGACAGGTGTTCCGGCTGCGCCCTCGATGGAGCACTTTGTTCTCTCGCTTCCTCTTGATGGAAAGGGCAGACTTCTCGGTCCATCTTCCATGATTATCTGCATTCTTTCTTCGGTATGTAGTTTCACAAAAACCATTCTTCTGTTAAAACCAAATTGGATTCCGTAGATATCTTCATCCACGAGGCCCAGCGTTTCCGTTAAGAAAATGTAGACCTCCAGTGGTGAGGGAAAGTCCTTTTCCTCCGTCGTGAGAAGAAGGGTACTTCGTCGTTCAGTCGCCATGGTTGGGACTGGGCGCCTGAGCGGGGGCCGAAGCCGAAGGAGTGCCGGCGAACGAGGTCTCGCTCGCCGGTCGAGCTTTCGCGTTCCCGTTAAACAAGAGCTCGGTAGAAACACGTCCGACTACGAAAGCTACCGAGGCGTCCTCTTTCCCTGTGGATTTTTTTATGACCTTTACGGGACTAGATGTTCTCGACTGCCGGACAAACAATGTAACAACCAGTCGCACTGAAAAAAAAACTAACACTAAAAAAAAAAAATCCACAGGGAAAGAGGACGCCTTGGTAGCTTAACTGGGCGGACGTGTTTCTCGATCGCTGCGAGTGAGCCCCAAGGCTGAATTTTTGCCGGCCGGAGAAGCCTCTCCTTGCCGGGAGTTGGGACGACGGAGTCCCGTGCTTATTTTTCGTGTGTGTGAAGTGAAATCCTGCACAGGTGGAGAGGCAGTTTTCTAGTTGTCTGACTTAGTTAGTGGCCGCTATGCGGCCGTTAATTTACCTTTTTAGCTGTTCCACCGGTGTTTATTTAGTGGTCTGTAGGCGGTTCCGAGAACTAAGTGACCCCTATATCTCCATCCCTTTGTATTGATCTTACCGTTCACCTAAAATGGCGGTGCAAAGGATTAATACCCTACTGATTCAACTAGAAGAAGAAATGAAAAACGCAACGCCGCTCGAAGTCCACTCGTTTATTCGATTGTTGGGCCTCGCGGCAGAGGATGTCGTTGCCATTCAGTTTGGCTTGAACCGGAAGGACATCTTCGTGAAGCTGACGAATGAAAGCCTTGTGGAAAAAATTATCGAGAAACACCCGAAACGTCTCCCCTTCCCATCTGAGGACACGAAAAGGGGATACATAACTTTAGAAAGGACCTCCGGTTCCCCTGTGAATGTGAAAATTTCATGTCTACCACCTGAGGTTAGTAAAGAGGACATCCGTGATCATTTATCCCGCTATGGGAAAGTTATAAGAATGTCAGACGACAAGTGGTCAGGAGATCAGTTGTTCGGCGTACTAACCGGCACGAGTATTGCCCGAATGGTGGTTGAGAAAAATATGCCTAGCTATGTAAATATAGCAGGAAATAGGGCCATTGATATTTATGACGGACAACGAAGAACCTGTGCCCGTTGTGGAGAGGAGGGTCATGAAAGACGTTTGTGCCCACGTAATTACGATGGTAGGAGTTACGCCCAGGCGACCTCAGGAGAAACAGTCGAATTGAGCGAGGCCGTGGATGAGGAGTGTGGCCTCACTCCTCTTGGACTCGAAGGAACCACGCAGTCCGCGACCGCCCCTGAGCAGCATATCTCCCTGGGAGGGATATACCCCGGAGCCTCCCCTACCATCCCCCGACCACCGCCCCCGCCATCATCCCCACCCCTCCCAACTCCACCAAACACCCTTGGCCATCAAGAGAAAGCACGCCGCCATTCGAGTGGAGAAGAGGAAACTCCTAAGAAAAAAGGAAAGACTGAGAGAACTGCAGTAGACACTTTCATCGCCGGAAGCACCGAGGACATGGAGAATCCCATAGTGAAGGTCGCAGAGGAGATATAAAATCAGCGAAGGCGAGAGGAGGTGACGCCTAAGCAGGGAAAGAGAGAGGAAACGAGAGCTATTTTGACTGGCGAAGACGAGAGTGAATTCGGGGAAGGGGATGTTTCTGCGGCTATGGATATGGAGTGTTTACCCCCCGAGGCCTTCGCACTTATCCCCTCCCCGACTCCGAAACCTCCTACCTGCGACGTCAAAGAAACATCACTGCTGACGGCTGGGTCCGTCTCCGAGTCAAAAGTTTCCCCTGAAACACTCTCCCCTCCCTCCCCTCGCCTCGTGGCGGTAATCCCCAGCACCTTCACCTTATCGCTTCCACAATCAGAGAGTGACGAAGGCGGAGAGTCATCTGATAACCATTCCAGCCATTTGGACGCCAAGGACGACGACCGGCAACCGGTCATGGCAGTCCGGGGGTCTCTACGCCGGGGCAGTCGACCGGGTAAACAAAGGGGCGGACACAGGAAGAAGAGCCACGGTGGAGCATCCAAGAGGAAAGACTCAAGGCAGTAGGGAAAGGTCTACTCTGCTTTACTGATAGCATGTCGGTGCATGGAGCGCCAGCCGAGGTGCGCTCTTTCCTCGCTTCTGTCTTCCGCAAAGCACTGGCGGAGGATGGTGCGGGTGATATGTCGTCGTCGTCACTGGCGGGAGAGGAGCTTGCTTCCGGAAACTGATTGGTGTTAAAAGAACTTCTGGTCACTGATTTGTGTTACAAGAACCAGTGGACACTGATTTGTGATAGAAGAACTACTGGACACTGATTTATGTTAAAAGAAATATATTGATGTGTGTTGTGGAGAATTGTACTTGATGTTTTGAAAGTTGAAATAAATGTATATTTACCTAACTGGCTAAAGCACTCGGCCGGAAATCGAGGGATCCGGGTTCGAATCCCGGTCAAGGCGAATGATTTTTTCTCTGTGGAAATTCGCACGTCGTAATATATATTTATATATCCAGGCAAATGCTCAGAATATAGATTTCTCGGGTGTCTAGCCATGAAATTTTGTTACCAATACGACGCCAACTAAACCAATATGACGTTTCAATGACGTGGTCTGCAATTATCTCCTGAACAGATGGTATACTACGTCAACATTGGGGCAGTTCAACGTCATTACAGGGCAGGAACTCCGAGAACACCTCAAATACGGACAGTTACCGTTTGAGGGCCAATGACGAATTTGATCCGGCGATAAATACAATGGTAATTAGGTATCGCAAATAGCTGAGTTAATTGAATAATGTGTAAATAAAGGCCCATTCTAAATATTCTTTTGTATCGTGAATTTGAATTTATGTTTCAAAATTCATGGAGAGTAATGAGAAGTAAATGTCTTTTATCTATTTTTGGGTGAGTATTTGATTGTATCGATGGGTAATCTACAATATACAATATCGATGAGTAATCATTTTCTTCAATAGAGTAGCTTCTAGGTGAATTCATTTCTGATAGCTAATAAGGTGAGAAACTGCCTACAAACTTTGCCTCAACTCTTTCAATAAATTGGATCACAACACGCAGTTTCCTTTGCAGCGCACAGTTGACAACTATATATTCCTAAATGCAATAACACATTGTACTTTAAATACATTGTGACTTCCATGTTTTGTACGATAATTAAAACTGTTTATCATAACTTTTGGGCTTTAAAATTAATTAAATTTTCTCGGGAACAGTCGTTTTTTACTCACGATTATGTAGATAGAAAGGAAATGGAAGGCGTAAAGCAATGATATAATGAATACAGGAAATACTGTCATCCGAAGCCTTTCTAAGGAGAGAAAAGAATTATGTATAATATATTTCTTTACATAGACGATAAACCCGAGGAGGTAAATGCACAAAATATAGAGGGGAAAAAGATGGTTAGCCAATAACTGAGTTAAATTCGGCTCTTACGGTGTGAATGCCCACTTGAATAAAAATAGATAGAAGATAGTAAAAGGATGAGAATGGTGAACGAAACATTTCTATGGCCACAGGAAAAACTATTTTAAGGAATCGCCTAAGCAACCGGCTCAGTTCGGATGTAAAGAACCATAATTAGGGAGAGGTGATGCATCCACGCTGGCTGGATTTTGTAAGGTCACAATGTTAGATTTTTCACTTGGATAATGAGTTTTGCGGATCTTTACAAATTTAACTCCGATAAAACTGTGATGTGCTTATGTACGGATTGTAAACAGCAGTTATTGTAATTCTCGTAAAAGGGTATGCTGTTAAAGAGTAAGTAAAAATGGCTCATAGATGGTACCCACGGATCTACTCGAGTATTCAAAAAGCTAAATTGCAGATAAATTGGACTGGTTTGGCTTATGAATCAATGAATAGTGAACAACGTTTTTGTGGTGTTATTAAAACCAGTGTTGCCTAAGATTTTTCGAGCCATTCCAAAAGTCTATGGCCAACGCCCGCAACCGTGGGCTTTTTTATCATACACCGCATGAAAAAATAATGAAGTAACGAAGTAAGTAATGAAGTAAGTAATGAAGTAAGTAATGATTAAAACAGATTTGAAATGTATAATTAATAGGAAAGAGATGGTGAAAGTGATGCATGGTAACAAATGGGTTAGGATTTGGAGCTGCACACAGAGAACCTGATTTGGAATGGCATGTCCCAAACGTACTTCTACTTGCCTGGCTTGCTATTAGAATGTACTCATGCGAGCTAAGGATTGATCCTGATATCATACCCATTTGAAAACATGTGATTCAGCTTCACACCAATGAAATACACTACGTCCAAGAATGTATCTCAGTATTTCTTTTTTGTGCTTGATTTTTCAGTTGGCCGTTTTAAGAAGTGAAGGGGTCAGCGAAAACGATAGAGGCTAAAATCCGTCATGTTCCTTAAGTTTTTGCCAGAGAGTATAAGAACGATGACAAAGTAGACCAACTAATGAGAATGAAATGGTACGCTGATGAGCAATGAATGAAGATTTATTATGCGAAGGAGGAAGAGATTTGACGAGAAAAATATCACATGACTTTTCCTCAGAAGAAGGATGAAATATGGGTGAGGAAGGAAGGTAGGCTGATGTGTGGTTGATGATGGAGAACACATTGAAGACGAGTTATATGTAATGAAGAGCTTTAAAAGGCAGGTTACAAGGAGAATAGGAGAAAAGGGGTAACTTATGATAATAGCATGTGTTAAAATGGCATTCTGTAGGATATATGGCGGAAAGGCTTTACAAAATGAATACGTATGTAACGGAAACGAGCTAAATATGAAGGCTGGCAGAAAGAAGAATGAGTGATAGAGGGGGTGGGGGAAGTTTCTGAAAGAGAAAATGAGGGCAATGGCTATAGTAATAAGACGACATTGTAGCTCGAAATATCAAAAGTTTTTTATCAGACTTTCGCATTTGAACTTAACGTAGCTATATATCTAAATAGGTTTGCAGAGAAATATTCATTTCACGACTAAAAACACACTTCTGACCTATTTTTCGTTTGAATACATATTGAAATGCAATATCTTAACTTGCAAATAATACTTATGAATTAGTTGGTCTTTTGAGGTCTTTTTTACAGAGACAAGGATGGCATTCCCTATTTTTGTTCGCGCTTATAGTACAACGAAATTGTGTGGCAATCTCCATTTTTTTACAATATGATTGGATTTTTAAAATTTTAACTCTCCCAGAATTGTAAAATGAGCTATTGCAATGATACCAGTTGAATGAGTGTTACAATATTTTCCCCTGGATGTTGCCCTTATTTGATATTATTTTATGTTGAATTTCATAGGCAATAATACTTAAAAAATACAGATAAGCTTAAGGGTAATATCTGACCTTATGTATATGCCAAATAAATGAATCATCAATTAGAGAACTTTGATAAATTATGAATAAAAGTCTAGCGCCCGAAAAAATTCCATCGCATGCAAATAAACAGCACGCAAGCAAGGTCAGACTTAATATTTTATGACAAATCTTTTAACAAATGTTTTCAAAATTAAATATTAACAAAAGAGTATAAATGAACGACAGGAAAAATACCCCATTCTGTTTTTCATTTTCAAATTTTCCATTAGTATAGCATCGACGTTGCATTGAAAATGTATGAATCAAAAGTTTAAGCTTGAACAAGAGTAGCGCAGGTGCAAAACGGCGAGAAACTTTCTTCTCGATGGGGACTCCACTTGTTGCTCACTCTCTGCTAGTTGTTTATTCCGAAAGAGTTGTTAACAGTGGAAGCAGAATATTGCTTTTAGATAGAGCAGAAAACGCTGAAAAAAGCAAAGGGTCATTGTTTAGCCCTCCCGTAAACGAATCATTTTTAAGCACCATCGAACTCACATTGTCATTTGATGCGGCATCCTGTCGTGAGAAAGCCGCGAGATAGGATAGAGATAGACGCGGTGAGAAAAGGAGAGGTTTTGAGATGAAGAAGACATATTGAGGAATGCAATTTAAACGATCCATTGAAGGAATGTGCAATTTGAAGTAGTGCTCGCAGAGATTTCCACCCCTTTGAAACAGAAGTCTAGCGCGACCTTCTCAAGGTATTATTGTAAGATAAGGGCGAAATTGATACTGCAAGGCATGGAGAAATAATTAAATGAACTACATACCTAGTCATTTACAACGTTAGGAGGCGGTGCTCCTTGAATTGCCACGGGAATATGAAATTAATTAAATTTTTTCATGGCAGTATTAAATATTCCTTCCAATAGGACTATATAAATTCATAGAACAAGTAAGCTAAAACTGTAAAGGTTGGGGTGAATAAAGGGTGGCTAATGTATCAACGTAGTTCTGTAATATTGATTAATTGAAGTAAGTTGAGTAAGAAATTTTCTAACATGTGCTACGTTTTGCTAAAGTATTGCTTTAACTTTTTTCTACGATGAATTCATTTGAATTAACAGTTTTGAACTTCTACTACGGTGCTGTTAATCCATTCACTTTATTATGGGTAATGTGTTCACATTCATAATACATATTATAGCATTATTTTATTCATCTCTGTCCTAAGGCTTGTACACATATATGTTTACTAATTATAGTCTTAGTTCATCATTGCTTCGTGTCTCAAAAATCAAGATTTTAGAAAGGGATTTTACTAGAATATTAAAAAAAAGAATAGAACAATTTTAAATTGATTACTTTCGGTTTACACTAGACAGTAATATAACTAAAACTTTTGATCGCCCGGCAGAATAACACTTAGCTAGGCAGTCAACGGATATTTTACACAGAATTAGTTTCATCACTATTTTGACAAAGGGCCTCGATGAAAACAGGCACATCGCTTACAGTTCACCACAAGCGACGTTTAATTTTTCATCGCGGTCATTAGGATTCCATTTCCACGTTATTGTAAAGAATACGTCGCTCAAGATCGCCTGAGAAGTTCAGCACATCTGAAAGTTGCTTCCTCAGCACCACATCCTAAATTCGGGAGAAAGAATTTGTTGAAAACATTGCTATAACTATTTTACCTACGATTTGACTGAATTCAGATTGCCTTCGAATTTGGCGATACTTGGTTTTTTTATTTGTTTTACGGTAAGGCGTATGCCTCATTGGCGAAAAAAAGTGTTGCCCCCTAATTAATGTCTAATTAGTAGAAGTTCAAGTGCACGGATTATGCATCAAAAAAAGCTTCCAAGAAGTGGAAACCGTTTGAAACGGAAACAAAGGGAATCATTGAGAATAGTCATCCAAGTAAAGACTATACGGAAATCAGGAATACTGAAAATATAAAATCTCATATATGCCTACTGAAATACTCAGGATGTGAAATAAATGGAAATTAGAAGCCGACTACCACTCAGATCTTCAGATTTGATTCGTTCCACCGATAATTGTAAATTCGCGAAAATAGACTAGATCAACACCAACTTCCAACTACCTGATATTCGCTCTATCTGTAAAAAATCCAAGGAAGTATATTTGCATTCATCATTTTTAAACTCCATCCTCAACCTCTCATACGACATAAAGTTTTAATTGTTTTCCTATTTTTATATCTTAGCCTTTGCCCCCTCACACTCTGAATTACCCATGACGTCTTAATACACTTGCCTGAGAACATTGTGCGTACGTTGCTCATATATAATCCCAGATGAGGGAAGATTTCCGTCCTCAAGCAGTGCGTAAATGCAGCCGAGATAGGTCTCCTCGGAGACAAAAAGTTTACGGACTCGAGGAGAAACAAAGGTACGTCTCTGCATCCCTCCAGCCTCTGCATCCCTCCACCCTCTGCATTTCCAGTGTAGATAAAATATGTGAGGGTCGTGAACACTGCAGTCCCGCTGAGACATTCCGACAAACAGAGAAACCGCAGTCGCGTTATCTCATGTTCACACATTTACACCGAGAATGTCTTCTTGGGAGCTGCAAAGGCATTGCCCTCTCATCTGTCCCAAATTCTCCAGTAACCGAAGAATGCGGTCACCAAGGAGACTGCGTATCTTGTGAGGCGCCGACAGCCTTAACTACCACGAACGTGTTTATAGACCAACTAGCGTTTTTTCTTCAACCCACACAATGAATATACCACCCATGGAAAACAACTAAATGAGCAGGACAGGCACTGAATATTACTTTGGTGACAGTGAATGACCCCGACGAGCAGGAGGGATGTCATTACCAAAATTTCAGCAAAGTAAAATGACATTTTACAACCATAGAAGTTGGCAGTAAAATTGGCAGAGTTGGGTCATAATGCAAAATAAACTTCGTAATGCTTCCTCTTAATGAATACTAAGTGAAATAAATAAATTCCTTTCGTCATTTCTTAGCTAATCAAGACTTCAATGTCGTGAAACGTAAGAGAAAAAAGCATAATGCTTGTATGACATGATCCACAGGCACAGACTTAATCTTTTAAAATGAAATTGATTTTTGCATTGTAACAAATAGAGTGTGTAAATTCAAAAATTAATTTCATTCCTCAACAAGAAGGTAAAGGTTTTCAAGTGCGTCTCTCCCAATGACATTGCAGCTCAAAGAGATATTCTCAAATGAATACATTTCAAGTTCTTCAATTTGTTGATGAGCACGTAGAATATAGAAAAGGAAGACGGTATAGACAGAGATGATATTCATGATGGTGACCAGGACAAGGTATGGTGGTGGGAAAATTGATAACATACCAGCCAGGACCATAAGGTGGTGGGAAAATAGATAACATACCAGCAGAGTTTCTACAGAGCATGGGCCACAACTGATGAGGTTAACTCTTTGCACTAATTTATAGGATTCGTGTGGAGGGAGTGTGGCCGGAGGACTTCGCGATAAACAGCACTAATTCGGATTCCAAATGAAAGCAAGTCAAAAACGTGCAAGGACTACAGGAAAATAAGCATCATGTCCCAGACGTCCATTGTAACTCCTAGAATTTTAATGAAAACTCTGGAGAACAAGGCTAGCAAATAGCCGGATGTCGGCCAATTTGGGATCAGGAAAGGAACGGGAACGTGGGACGCTATAGAAATGATGAGGATGTTTACAGAAATAATCCATAAATATGGACAGAATGAATCATCTTGCTTAGTAGCTTTCTAAGAGGTGTTTGATAGGGCAGAATGGGCAAAATAAATGGAAGTACACATGGAATTACGGGTCGATAGGATAGACTTCTCATCCGGAATCTTCATATGAACCAACAGGCTGAGTTTTGGATAGCTGATGGAGAATCGTGATGGGCTTGTTTGGATGGGTGGTACAGAAGGGGTGCCCAATATTGCCGTTGCTTTTTAACGTGTATTTAGAAGAAGTGGTAAGAAGGCATGGGAATAGATGAAGGTTAAAATAAAGGTAGGATGGGATTTAACAATGTCAGTACGATTTGCAGATGAGCTAGCCTTGGTAATTCAGTCAGCCAAGGGGTTACTGTCAATGATTAATGCAATTGAGGCGTAATGTGAGAGATATGAGATGAAGATAAACCGGATGAAGATGTGAATGATGACAGTCTCTTGAAGCAAGAAAACGTCTGTGAATATAAGGGTGGGATGGCACATATTAGAGGAACTGAAGCATTTAACGTATTTTGGTAGCATTTTAGAGGAGAATGAGTTAAGTGGTAGGGGCATAAGATGTAGAATTGCCGTTTATAAAGAAGCACTTTCAAAGGAGAGAGGTCTGAGTAGAGAACTAAATAAAAGGCTGTTGAGAACTCTGATGTGGAGCGTGGCGCAATATGGGGCGGGGACCTGACTATTGCGAAGGAAGGATATAGAAAGACTTGCGACGTGTGATATGTTTATGTAGATTAATATGGATAGGGTGAGCTGGGTAGCGAGATGAACAAACGAGGAGGTTTTTAATATAGTTGGAGAATAGAAGAAGCTAGTGGTGGCGGTGCGGAGGAGGCAGAGGAGATGTATGTAGGGCGATTTGAAAAGTGAAGGTATGCTAAAGTGAGTAATACGATATAATTGTGTAGACATTAGAACGGTAGAATAAGTACTCTTCAAAGACCTACTAATCAACTGATAGAATACTCAAATTTATGATCTTGTCATGGCTGAAGTAATTTAAATTGCAAAATATCTCATGCTTTAACTTAATATTTCCTAATCCGAAATAGGTTGTTTTCCATCTGAAGTAAGTTTTTAGTGCCTTTTCCATTAAATTTATCACATGAAAGCATGCACGAATAGTGTTTATATAATATTTGAAAGTTGAATCGCGCAACGTGAGTGATAACATGTAATTATTATACTGTCATTTGTAACAATGTCCTTTGTATTAAGTAGAAATATGATGTTATACGGTAACTTTCCAGTGGTAAAATTTATCTTATAGCAAATATAGGCTTTTCACAATTACATTATATTTTTACTACTTATCCAAGCGTTTGATTCCTCTGGAAAGAGATTGAAATTATAGAAAAAGTCAAACATATTTCTCTGGCCATTATGGGTTAAGGAGAAGACTCACCAAATTTACCACCGGCTAGAGTTATATATTGGCCTCGGATAAATGTGCTCTAACGATCGTCACCTACGTTACCATCCTCTATCGATTCTATGTTGCACACGAGACGCATTTCTTCCATATTAATACATTATCGACACCTGTCAATGAAATTCAATGGTGTTGATCTGGTCCAGTTTTACGTACATTTATACATCATCGATGCGTTTGAGCAATTTGAGCGTCTAAGATTTTGAAGAATTGCTAGGATTAAAATTATAAATAACAACAATATAATACATGAAACATGACGCCGTGTAATACCTATGGAAAATATACATATTTTTACACTGATCCAGCATCCTCTGTGCACCTGCAATGGCATCCCTTGCGTCACACGTGTCCCACACATGGAATTTTTATTGGGATGGGAATTGAGACTTTGAGATGTTTGGAGAAAACTTATGGATTCTGAGAGCACAAGATACTCCTTTCATCTACTGTATTGTTGGAAAGAGCTGAGAGAATATAAAAACTTTCAGGTAGTATAAAAATTATCCAGAACCTTTCCTTCTATTTTATTTCTCACTTCATATGAGGTTCAATCCGAACATCTTCACATAAAATGTCTTCTACAAGACATAAGGCCCGGTTTCAACATCTAGTCTGGTTGACTTGTACCTTCTGACCCTGGGATTTAAAGATTTTTATCGCCTTCTAAACTCTAGAAACTCTATTTTCCTCATTTAAATTTCACAGCCTAAAATGAATAAATTATAGTTTTTATTAATATAAATAATATATATATACAGCTAATGCAGAAGCTAGCTTCATATATTTGCTTTATTTCATATATTAAATAGTAATTTTGATTGATATCTAATTGATTTAATACAATAGTCCGAAAGAAGTAATTCTTAAAAGTCAGTACGCGATCTCAAATTGTAGTTCCCTAAGACAGTATACGACCAAAATTAATAATTCCACAACCTTGTTGTGGAAATCATTTACGGAATTATGACAGGTATAACCGAGACCAATACAGTTTATATGACAAGCACGAACCGTCGATAATGAGTCTAACAGCGAGATTAACATGAGGCACACGTGTAGACATAAAAGATGGAATGTACTTCTAAATCTGATCTAAACATGAATCCATCCGGATTTCCATCTATGACTGCCTCATTTCATAGCACTGAAATTAAAATATAATGATTGAGCTTGGCTCACTGATGGTCAATTTTTTTCAGAAACATATCACCATATTTCTGTATTTATATATTTTTGAAAGGTTGCCATGAATTATTCACGCATAGAAAGTTTTTAATTCTGCTTAAGATATTAAAATATTCAATCTGAAGCAAATATTAAATCAATATCTTTACAAAATTTCCCCGCGATAATCACCACGCAGCAGTCAGCGCCACCGTCCGCGGGGTAAAGCCCAACTTTTAACAATCTTTGAAAATGTCCTAAGTAAACAACTTCCTGTTTAAAGTTGGGCTTTACCCCGTGGAGTGTGGCGCATAGCGTTCGCTTACGGTTACCTCTGGCTTCATATGCACGGTACCTGTGAGGACAACTTGCTCCTTAGAGCCCCCATGAGATTCTTGTTTCTTCACATCAATGTATTATTCTCTACCTGATGATAAAATGTGGAATTAGAGTGGTGAGCTCAGTTCTGACGAGTCAACGCAAACGACTGTGGCTCGAGCCTCTTAGCGGTTATTACTTTCATTTTTTGAATGAGGCAACCTTTTACGGGAATATCTTTTTTAAATAAACTTATTTTAATTAAAATTTTGGATAGATACTCACTAAATAATTTCGTCCAAACGTCCTCAGTATGGTTTAAAATATTAATTTAATTAATTAAAAAAAGGATTAATTAGTGTTTTTTCCAAAGAAACTTTTGAAACTGTAGACGGTTAATAAATAAATAAAATATATCTAGTAAAGTATTTTAAAGAATACAAAACATGCAGTTAAGACATTAGAGGGTAAAATCGTGCCATTTACTTATTACTTTGGGATATTCATTGCTATCTTCGAAGCTTCCATCGACGAGATGGGTTGTACTCAACACAGATAACATATGAAATTGAAGCCACTTGAAGTTTGCGGATTGAATATTCAGTGCATACGTATCAAAGCTAAATTCTTCCATTCCCTCAAGCCTTTATATAACTGACACTCTTCACGGCAAGTCGGCGTAGAACGAATAGAAATAATGCGCTTTATTCGCACCAGTCATTTATGCAGCAGAACATTCCCGTGAATTTCGGTTGGAAGTAAAATATCGGCAGCTCAGGCAAGGAAACGCATACCTGTTCTCGAGCGTTTCTTTTATAGACCCTTCGATTGGGGCGACAAGTAACCTCCATTCAACCCCGACACTCGGACATCCTCACGTTTTTCTCGACTGCATAAACCTTACCCAATATATGGAACCTGTCCACATTGCTTAGCAGCAATGTAGTACCAACATAAATAATTAGTTCTCCACATAGCCACGAATGGCGCGACCGAGCTTTCCCACAGACATTTACAAATGCCTGTATCTTGTAGCACAAGGAAACTTACTAGCTCAGCTGGCTCAGTTCACAGAAATTACATTTCATTAGACGCCACGAGCAAAGTTCAACTTCAGAAGAGGCAGAAAACAAGACTCGGGTGAAATACTAATGGGCACTCAAAGTGAATTGACCCAACGATGTTTACACAACTATACATGTACTAGCAGTTAAATGCAACGATTAAAAAAAGACCAAGTTATCCAAAGGAAATAGGTGGAGGATAAAAGAGGCCTGGTGTGGATCACCCTCCTTCTCGCAGGCAACACCCGACTCCAACGGACTAGGTTAGGGCAGCTCATCCACGATGGATGGCTCTGCCCTCCCCTCATAGACTTCCCGAACACCCCTCCCACTCAAAAGATCCGCAGACTCTGCGCCAAAGGTGAATATACCTCACACTCCACTGCACCAATTACTCGTGCACCATTCTTCCATGCCCTCTAAGAAATGCGTAATTATATTTCTACCTCCATTTGTTTTCTCTCCAGTTCCGCTCATTTCTCTTCCGTTTCCCCTGAGGTGGACTGCGGGTCAATAACAAGCAAGAAGGGAGTAGTCTCGATATCGTACGAGAAGGGCATCAAACTCAGTAGTTACGATCCCGATTAGTAAAACGGGAGTGGAGTTTAGTATATGTACACATGCATTTATGAAAAGCTATCGATGTGCATCTAATATATTGAACCAAATAATTGCCTTACTGTGGAGACCGGGATGGAAAGAATAGAGCAATGAACTATTACAAAGAATAACCCAACATTAAAAAATGTACCACTGGTACCACTGTATATACATTGTACCAGTTTCGGAAATATCCACATTAGTTGTGTATGGGTATGGATATACGCTTGTTTTATTTAAGTCCCTTGGAGTAGCTTGCTGTGAGCAAAACAAAACTGTTTTAAGCCATGTCGGCTTCGGTTAAATGTCGGCTTCGATTCTCTTTTATCGAATAGGAAAAACTGTTATTTCAAGGACGAAATTACATTTGGCCTCGTAAATATTCTCTCATTTCATTTTATCTTTCTTAAGCTAACGGAATGTTTGGAATTTACTCGGTCAATAGACTTCAAAAAATCTGCTAACCAGAAAAAATATAATGATTATAATCCATAATTCTTACATTCTCCAGTTCAAATCTCTCACCTAATATAAGAATACTCATTAACAAAATCGCTTATTATTAGGGCATATATATCACAACCTAACTCTATGCAATTTAATTAAATGTTTCGTAGTGTAGTGAAATTTATCATTAAATATTACGATAGAATCCAGGTTTTTGGGCTTCACAAACAGGTTCCTGGGATAGCGATCCCTGATCGTAGGTATATTTGATTTTACCTTAGTGAATATTGAAGCATCTCTCAAACGCTTTTGAATCGGCAACCAAATATCAGCCGGATAAAGTGCTTCCTGTAGTTACTTTCTGGTATTCCAAACATAAAAGAAATGAACAAAATAAAATGAAATAAAACTCAGTTCAACTTTGTGTAGCACCATGATAATTAGTAGAAATAATCTTTACACTCCACTGGTTAGTTCACAGATCAATTTATAGCACAAAGTGGAGCGTAAAAGTTGTTTACTAATTAACATAAATTCTCCGTTACCAGTACCTACAGTTAGAGCCATTCTCAAATCAGTCTCTTATCTCTCCAATGTACAAATATCTTTAATATTATTTAACGACATTTTTGAATTTACTCGATCAATAGGCTTCAAAAAATCTCCAAACCAGCAAAAATGTTATGATTGTACTCCATACTTTTTACATTCTTGAACTCAAGTCTCTCATTTAATACAAGGATATTCATCGACGAAATCGCGTATTGTTAGGCCATATACATCATTATCCAAGTGTATGCTAATTTAATAAAATATTTATGTAATATATTTTGATAATCTTTTGATAATCTCCGTAAATTAAATTTGTTGACGATAGTAATAACGCCCACGTGCATAGTCATAGCAAACTTTGGTGACATCCATCTGTGGCGTTTGGGTCAGTGCGGGTGACCCAAGAGTTTGTGGGAGGACACAGGTTCCAAAGGACTTCCAAGCCGACCTCTGAGAGGTTAATGGCCCTTTGATCACATCTGTCTTTCATGCTTTCTTTTGTTCGACGCCACACGTATTGCAACAAGAGGGCCGACAAGGTTTAAAACCGCTGCGTCGGCATTTATTTGGTTATAAACTAAACACGTTTCATAAAAATTAACTTCATCGATTTACTTCATCAAAGACCTGTATATATGCTCTAGTTATGTATAACCATGAGGAAAGAACGCGGGATCTCAATTCTGGCTAACATTTTTGTCAACCCTTGAGCAAAATGTATATTCCCTGATGCTACAGTATACGCGGAGTCTTGAGATTATGTAATCGTATATACTACGATTCAAAATTAGATTTTCTACATATTTTCACTAAAGGATATTTTTAATTCTCTCTACTTAATATTTATATTTTAATTATTTGTATAAAATGATTGTTTTGTAACGGTTATGGATAATTAAGTGCATTGAGATCAGTTTTGGAAAATATAGATCCAGGACACTTAAAATTATACCACCACACTGTTTGGAACGTTTTAAACTACGTTATAAATCGATGCACATTCTAGAAAAAATAAATTGATTCTATTTCAATAGTTTTCTATGGATTAATTTTTGGACCACGATCTAGTTTTATTTTTCATTAGAAAACGGTGATTTTCGGCAGAGATTTTGGTAATATCCGATTGCGTTTAAACTGCCAATGACTGCGAAGTAATTATCGGAGGAAAAACTCATCAACTGGAACCTTAATTTCATTTGCAAAGCACTGAAATAGCCCTTCCTTGTTCATCAAAATTGACTCGATTAAGCGCTAAATAACCTGTGCGAAATGAATTGCTTCCACTTATTAGAGGCACGAACATCCTACATCATCCCCGGTCAAATATTCCACTAGTCGTACCATTACACCAGAGGTTCTAAATCAGTGGAGAATCATCCTCTTGGAATAATTCATATGAGATTAGCAGGAATAGGGAGCACAATTAAGCCAAATTGGACGTTCCTTAGATAATGAGAAATGGGTAAAATAGTATGAAATTTCCTTTTCTCATTACTGTGGCCTTCGATGAAGCACTTAAAATGCCAATAATTAAAATAAACCCTGTATCAAGCGTTTTTAATTCTATTTTGGAATTTATGACCGTTGAAACCGCTGTTAAAATAAAACTAAATTCAGAATGAGAAGATTTTTGTGATGCGTTGCAATCCATGAATCGACGTCATGGTCCATTTGAGAAGCAGACTAGAAAAAAACTTCAAAACCTGGTGTTGTAGGCGTATTTTCAAGATAAAATGAGAAATAAAGTATTTAGAAGAAAACAAAAGGATGCTACCTGATGGGATGCTACAGAAAAGAAGTAAATGGATAGATCACCACTTGAGGCATATTAGATTTCTACGAAATATACATGAGAGAAAATTAGAGGCTACAGTCCCCACGGAAAAACCCAGGAATTAATCATAGCCTTTGGGTACAGAACATCTATTATGACTGAAATTCTCAATTTCATGAGAAAAAACTAGAACAAATATGTGAAATATATATAAATTATAGGAGAAATACATTTATTTACATGTTAATTAATCTGATTGAACCGTCCTAAAAACTGAAATTGATAAAAAATAGCCTGTATAAATAATAACGTGGTTCCTAAAGCATAAAAAGCAACAACAGTATATTTGAGAAAAAGTCAAGAATATATAAATGTAGATACATATCCACTTATTTTTCAAACCTGTCACTTGTTTGATTTCGTGATAGACAGAATAATTAAAACCAATCAATCATGCGCGAGTCACATAAATAATAAGTTTTGGACGGTTGTCAATTCTGTATGGAAATTAAAATTTCGACTACAAACATGTGTTTCAAAAATAGTTGAATAATGAAATCCACGAATTTAATCTCGAATTTATTATCCGTGATTAATAGTAAAGGATGTGTCTTTTTGCAACAACCAACAAACTATAAGCGGGACATGATCATCGTCGACATACATGGGTAGGATAAAAATTTTGCATTTTATCAACTATGTTGGAATGACTGATGGAAAACAATTAAGATTGATGTATTAATCAATGTGATGTAAACAGAAGTGAAGTGAGTGCGCGGCAATTCGCGAGGACTTGGAATGCGGGGTGAGTAGCATAGAGGAAATTGAAGTCGTCACTATTCAGAATGTTCAGCGAAAAAATATTTTCCATGGTTGGGTAAAGAGTTCATAGTTTAGGAAAGCGGAGAATTGATGGGAGAACTTGAAGAAGTTTCTGTCATGTATTTGAGAGATCGTCATTTCTTTGACGGAGGAGGATAGGTATTGATGGCGGAATTTTAGAGCGAAAAATGATGTTCTCACTTATTGAGACTGATACTTTAGGAAATAATTTGGTAACTATGTGAAAAATAGAGTGAATATTAAAATATAACAATTGATATAACTAATATAATAATCCTCGAACGCGACTGACCTTTATAAATATTACCAAATAAGGCCTACTGTGGGCAGAAGACAGTTCTATAGTCGGTTGAAAGAGCTAAAAATCACAAGGTAGGCAATTGCTCTGGGCAAGAAAAATGAGCATTAACTCAGCTTTGATTGTGGCAAAAGGCCAAAATGATTGTTGTATACTAAGATAATACTGGGAATACAGCATCTACGTACGTTTAGTGCCAGGATGCTGAGCCCTCCTTCCCTACCTACTAGAGACAGTCCTGCTATCGTAGAGAGTACCGTGAGTAGACTAAGTTTTTGAAATATCCTAGCTCCCGAATGAAGGCATTTTCCTATAGATTTAAGCGATAAAATAGTAAAATGTTCCTCCTATTGTTATCTTTAGAACTGATTAATATTTTTGCCTTGCAGCAGAAAATACATAGCATGCAAATACACAATGATAAAATACGTAAAGCGAAAATACATCATGATTAAAACGATTTGCAGCGATAGTAAATATTTTTGTGATTAAACTGAATTTCGGTAAATTTCAATGGTGATCAAATGTAATTATTGAGTTTGCGCATAAATTCGGGACATATTTTTACATCATCTTCCTGATTTCTTAAGATACATGTCCGCGAGGAGATTTTGCGGTGTATTTATTCGCTCCAGGCCCTAATGTGGGTTACCTTTTTAAATTTTCGTATAAAGTGTGAAGAGAGTAACAAGGAGAGTGGAAATTCAGAGGCAATCACATATCCGACAGTGCGACGTGTAAGCATTGCCAGCATCTGGAAATCTCAAGCTTCCGGATGACTGAAGTATCTCCTGAAGCGGATGGAAAATTTAATACACTCCAAAAGATATTTGGACAAGAATGGATATTAATGAGACGAATGCAGCCATGATGGAAGAAAGATGTGAATCGTAAATTCCTTTTCCTGTAATTCTGACGTAAGCTTCAAACAATATGAGGGCGATTGGAGCTTTTTATCTTTTCTCAGCTTCGAACTCCACCTGAAATCAATTCATCAAGAGATGGTATCCCTACTTGGTGAGCGACATGATTTTAGTGAAATCATTCTGTTCCCCTTATATCAGACTTTATGATTTTTATCAAATTTTAATTCTGAGGGCTTGACGATGAAGTTAGAATCGTCCACAATCTTGCTTAAGTTATTCATGTGGCCAACTTTTAGGTGCACGTTAGCACCAGCATCACCTAGCGTGTGATTGCTTAAGCCAACCTCTTTGACTCCGCGTTCTTAACAGAATACAGTCGAGTATAAAGCCTTCTCTGAACCGCTGCGACTACATAAGCAGACGCATGTGTGTACAGTGCTAGTCAGACTGGTCTAAAAAGAATGAAATTCGTTGAATTATTAACATCACCACTAATTTGATGACAAATTATTACATAGCGCCTGGTGCAAAATACTAGCTCGAGTTCTAATCATGCCACCATACCCTGCGCAATTTTGTATGCATGGAATGGGCGCCTTTAGGCAACACCAGTTAGGAACTTTTAGTTAGGCAACACCAGTTAGGATTTAGGACACATCCTCTCAAGAACCCCATGTGGGTTAGGATAAGGAGAAACAACTGCAAAGACACTGACTGTTGATTTCTCCATAGGAAAGAACAGTTTCTCAGGATATAAGGAAAATTTATGAGGATGTGGTAAATTTATACATTTATGCAAGTTGAGCATGATGAGGGGGTACAATGATGAGAGGCAAACTCTCGTAACCAACGTTAGACTGAGAGTAATGGCTTTACTTCCCACTGTAGATGAGAAGTTATGTGAAATGTATATGAGCAAATCGTCTGCCTTTAAGGGTGTCCGGCAAAGGGGTGCCCGGGCTTTAGATATTCACAGCGTCTCCAGGCATGCGAAAAGCTGAGCTGATGTGATTTACGACGTAAATTGAGTTTAGAAAGTGACGGATAAATACTACGGAAAGCTCTTTTGATAACCATTACTTATATCGGTGTAAGGGTAATACCATGAAGAGAAATATCTGAGAAGTGAAATGCATAACTTCACCTAGCCAGGTAGTATCATGTTGGTAAACTTTTGATAAGACAGGCATTAGCAATTATTTTTTATCTGGCATTCTATTTCTTAAGCTATACTATAGGCGTTGATAATTAATTCTACCATGCATGGCCAACTCAAAAGACATCTATCTCTCTCGGAAAGGTGCACTGCAAGATTTTGGCATATTTCCCTACCGTTTTAGCTTGCCAAACTGCATATTACTCATTAATACTACACTTTTTAGAGCTTCCTTAATTGATGCCTTAAGAGATGCCGGTACCTCTAACGATCTTACACTGTCAATCAAAAGGAAGAAATGATTGAGATAGCTTTCATATGACCAACGTGAATAAACTGGCTGAAACCAAATATTTCTTAAAATGATTCGTCTTTTTAACGTAACCTTAGTAGGAGAGTCCTTTATAGGGAAACATGAACATATACCTATAGCATAGTTCAAGTCAAGAAACTTATAAATCATAAGGTTTAAGCAGCCCCGAATGGTAGAAAGATAGGTCAGGCGTCGAATTAGAGTAAATTTCTCCTGCTTTGTAGTGGCAGGCATTCTTGACAAATTGATATTTTTTGACGTTGATAAGAATGGAGAAGAAGGTTTTGCTTTACCTTTTCAGACTTGGTGAAACATTTTAACATGTGCAAGTATCAATTCATTCTGATTATATTTGGAGACTCCATCCGACTGTCTACAAATTTTCACAATTCAATTGCGTGTTGGGAAGGAAAGGTACATTCTTATTTTGATCAAAATTGGGAAATTTATTAACACGCCTAAAGTAAACTTTTACATGATGAGGCGTTTGAGATTTCTAATATTATCAGGGTAGTCAGCTACGACCCGCGACTGTCACCGTATTTTTACATTTGAGCACTTACTGGCTTTCACCACTAGCTAAGCTTCAAATTGACTCTTGAACTAGATTCAATTACGAGGGAGCATAAGATATTTCTCGCACTTATTAGAATAATATATGATTCGGATGAATGGGCCTTGAGGTCAAGAATTTTTATCTCTTATATTTGTTCTCTTGTTTTGTACAATTGTATTTTCTTTTTCTGATTAAAATTCAAGTGAAGGAATGGCGAAAGTAAATTTTTTATCACAGTGTTTTTCAATGCATTAGCTAAATTTGTGATTAATCATTATCATTAAATAAACCTATTTCCGGTCCATTAATGAGTATGACATCATTATTTCGCCATTATAGGGGCAGACTTCAAGCATTTACCAGGGTTTTAACGGCGACAAATATGAATACTCAACGCTCTACTCTTTCTTAGTCTCTGTTGCCTCTCATCATAGGCCTCACGATAATTGTATTTACGAGGTGTCTATCACAATTAACTTAACTAGGGAAATTAAGCCCTCTCTTGCATGTTACTCAAAAGGGGTGACTCACAAATCTCTCTAAGATGAGAAAAATCCACCCATCTCTGATTCGAACACGCTAACACTGGTTTGGTAGATTTGGAAAAGACTTCACTGCTACCAATCCCGGCATGGATGGAAAAGGAAATATCTGAAGCTCTGATGAATGTTACGTGCGCTTTGTAGATGCGATTTTGCAAGGAACAATGTGACATGCGCCTGAAAACACATGCGCAGAAGGAAGCGATAGTTAATTTCTCCTAAGCGTGCGAAAAAGGGTGTTCAAAGGTGCAAGTGGAAGCATCTCGGAGCGCTCGATTTTGGATTTCCAAGTATAGACTACGCCAGTCGTACCGTACGTGTCAGTTCCCTCTGATGTCTTATCCAAACATCCCCTTTCTCACATACACATATTCTCACTTCCCAGCAGTCCCCATTCCAAAACGATATCCCATTCTCCGATCATTTCATTCCGATTTTAGTAAACAACCAATCAGCTACTGCATGAATGACGTGAGAGTCACAGGTAACGTGTCAAACGATTTGTGATTGAGAGGAGCAGAGGCTGTGATTGTTTGGCAAACGATATGACAAATTAAATCCCTACACTTGGCCCACGTCATCATTGATTCCATTTCCGTGTCGGCAAAGAGGTTTTCCTTCAGCCTTCACACCCTCACAAAACAAACTGTCAATCGATTACGGATGAGCCAGTTCCCGACTGGTCATTAACCTACAGGCTGTGACGAATGGAAAAAGCAAGGAGTTATTCGAAGAAAATTATGGCATGGAATAAAGATTGGAGCCTTTCATAAATGATCCTGCGTTTAAAAAATAGTCAATCATTTATTATGCTCGCTAACAAAACATACTTTGTTTAAAAGTAATTCAGTTTTACAAAACCCGCATTCTTTTTCAGAATTCTAAGAGCACTTGAAACTCATGTCATGAAAGGGTAAATAGCGCATGGTACCTAATAAAAAATGAGCTGATGAACAACAAGAGATAAATGACAGAGATATTTCAAACCATCTAATGGCCATATTATCCAAATTCCAAGTCCCGTTATTACTCGCATTGCAGTACGTCTTACATATGGGGATTCGGATATTTTAATAGAAAGTTTACTCATAACTTTCACCTCCTCGTCTTCTCACTAACGACCTCATATCAGATACCGCCAGAGTATGGCACAAAATTCCTCCAAGGTACATAGGATGCCAAAATTATGTGTAGCTTCCGCATTGCCTTCAAAACTTATAGAGGAAAAATGCATCTTATAACAATTAAGATCGTCATATTAATGCTAATCGCCCGACAGACGTACTGTTCACGAGGTCCAAGTTAATGGTTGCGGAGGGTATATTCTGTAAGAGACCGGAAATGGAAAAGAAGGTTGGAAGACTACCCACTTTGAAGAAAAACATGAATTGCACTCCCTCCATATTCCAAAGGGAAAGATTCGATAATTACGGATAAGCATGCTGTAAAGTGTTTGATCTGAGATTTAAAAAAAACATGGTTTTATTATTTCGAAGTTTGAAAAATTTTAAACTTAACCCTTATCAGAAGGATTTCATTCTGGTTTCGGCATCAGAGCCGTGCGTGTGGACTTTCATCAATCCGTCGTGATGGCAAATTATCGCAAATTTTAAAACAACTTCCAAAACCTCGAATACCGAAAGGTCGACTCCTGCACCGGACGTACACAGCCATTCCTGTTCTACCGCCCGCTGACCACAGAAACCCTCTTAACACCATGAAATACTTTCCCTTCAATCCCGCGTCCCCTTTTCCAATTATCTTGGTCCCCTTCCATTCCAGCTTCTTTCAATTTCACCGTTATCAACATCATCCGTCCGGCACAGGACCGCTCGGATGCCGCCAGCAGCAGGCGACAATGAGGTCTACTTCCTTAATACTTTTTTAATGAGATATTGTAACGCTGGAATTTTATCGTCCGACATACCATATCTCCCATCTCTTTCCCTCTCTTTCATCCACGCTCTTCCCACTTTCCCATTCCCATTAAAAATATCACCTAATTTGTTTTTAAAGATAACTATTAGTCCAATGCAGGAGAAATTACGCAGCAATATTGCTCATACCCCTTAGACTACCGAGTAACAGAGATTCAAGCATTCGGAGACCTTCTCTTTGTTGAGAGATTTTAATGGTAATTGACGGTAATCCCTATTTCCCAAATAGAAGCAGATATTTCTTGATTTCATTGTAAGAATTTTAGATATAGATGGTATTTTTTATCTTTGATCTAATTTTTTGACTCCTCAAGAATTAAACCAATCAATATTCCACTTTTTAGAGGGAAATTCACGCTTTATATCTCCTAAAACTTATAGTTTTTTCTTTGTAATAGTCTGTTGGTCAATAATCTAAGGCCGTGGCCGATTTCAAGAGTGCCTTTCATTCATAACTCAGAAATACAATGCAACTGACGAGGAATGACTGACCAGAAAGTTTCAAGTTAGGATTGAAATAAGTTACAATCAGTCGATTTGTGTTGCAATTCTTACGTTTTCAAACTATTTCTCTCAATTATGGACTCTAAATTGTTGAAAAAAAGTGTCAATTCATGATCATTCGTTTTGATGTGGTGGTAATGACTTTGTTTACACAATAATTTGGGTAAGGGCGTATGAAAGCTTAATGAAACTAATGACAACAAAGCGTTGATATATTTTATGATTCATATGAGGCCAAAAGTTTTTTGTTCGAAGTTAGGTTCTGCGTCTTCTCAGTAAAAAAAATACTATTAGCTGTGATGATAACATTGGAAAATACAGATAATACTATTTTAATTCATAAACAAACTGCGATTACTGCAAACAATTACAAACTTGGGAATGAAGTCCAGTAGACAGAATAATTCTCAACGTCGTGAATATTTGGGTAAATAGTTTTTCAATTGTATCACCACCGTCAATGCAGAGTAACCTCCTTATACTATTGGTGAGCGACAGAAACAGCTAAGTTTGGTGGGCATTTTTATGTTACCTTATTAAGTAAGGTGTTTGGGAATTCATAAGCAATGGAATGAAATATCTTGAAACCTATTTCTTTATATCGTTAAACGAGGTCCGAAAAGCAAAGCAATTTCCTGTCCTGTTTTGAGAAAATATGACAAAAAGAACAAAGTAGACGCCAATAATAATATCTATTCCCCAAAGCCTATCTAGTCGCCCTATCTACAAAGCATGGAGATTCGATTTTTTATGGAGAAAACCAAACATCACGCACCAAACCCATCAATTAATCTGAAAAATCCATCTCCTTCCATCCGTAAAATGAAAAAAATATTTGTATTTTGAAATTGGGACGCAAATTTTCGAAGGATCGATGAACAGTTATTTTTCTTCGCATGCTTAACATTGCTAGATGCAGGATTTTTTTGTCAAGGTACTTCACTTCCTGAGTGGGTCACGGCATTGAATACAGCATCACGGGGGGTAAACAACCAGCTTTGCCTCGGGAAGAGAGAAACATATTTTCTTAGATTTCTCTAAAAACATCCGTAAACTCATCAGAAGGTAATCCTCGAAGGTGAAAACATTTTCCATTTTACGGTAGCATACATAATGGCACGAAAACAGAAAATGTGCATTTTCAAGTGGCGAAAAAGTTTCATTACACACATTTTTAAATACTCTTTATGAAGCAATAATTATCTTTGTGACCAAGTGTTCAGCATGAAAGCTATTCTTCCCTATTATTACTTTGCAGACAAAATAAGATAAATGGCGTACAGTGAAAATCGCGTTCCTGAAAATTCGATATACATGTGTTAGGATCAGATATATGTATGTGCAAAAACAGGAAAATTCCACAAGGAGGACCAAGAAAAAAGAGTGATCTAAGAGGGAGCGTAAAAAATAAGACTCGCAAGCACACAAATGCGCATTATACTGCACGGGTATTTCTATCAATAGATCAATAATAAAATACTACGAATGCAATTAAATCACCAGAAAGAGGAAAATAGGAGATAAATGCAGACGTGCGAATTTCACCGAAAGAACGGCTCAGTATAAACCATATCCAAGAGAACTTCGAACTCAGTACATCTAACAATTAAGTGAAAATGACTCCATTTCATGTATGATTTTTTTTACTTATGCCGTTTCTTTCCTGATGAAAGATAATAATTTTATCAATTGAAGGGAAAAATTCGAATCTTTTCTTTTACAATGTGATTTTAAATGCAGTGATGCTCGATTATTTTGGACTACTTAGGCTGAAATTACTTCAGTTTTGTTGTGTTACCACCCCCTAAAAATTTCTTCCACAAAATCAAAGACCTACCATCTCTCAGAGTGCATTAGAACGCTAGTGAACATTGTTGAAGCTAAATAGCTAAATTTAGCAGATAATTTAGCAGATCATAATACTTTTTTTTGCCTAGAATTGGTTAAAATCCAATGCTTCTCTTCCACTGCCAGATGCTTCTTAAAGCGTGCGATGATTCATAATATAGGTTCCTTATTATTTTTGCACAAAAATGGGATGGGAGTTAGTGGTCTTGATTGGATTCCATTGGAAATTTCTGGGCTCCAAGAGATACTGGACTTCCACCAATGATTTCAGATGAAGGAATTCAGCTTCTTACGTAGTTCGATGGTCTCTCTGAAGCGCCAATTTTTAATAACCTATCTTTCTCCGGGATTCTCATATTTTCCGCTTCCAATTCGTATCCCTCAACGGCAAATTCAGCGGAGGCGAAGCGTTTAAAAAGTCTAATTATATCAATATTATTATACTATTTTCCTGTCCTATTTTTCGCAGTCCTAAGTAAATTGAGAATATATTTGAATCCTCCTGAGTACAGGGTAAACTAAGAGAATAAATAGGAAGAGGATGAGAGTGCATTGAATGCTAAGAGTCTAAGTGTTCATCTTAAAGGGAAACCTAACGTGGATCAAACTCTGCAAACACCTTCTGCAGAGCTACGATGCAGAAAGAAGATGAGATTTCTTTTTGCCATGGTCCTATTTATTTACTTATTATTCCACTAGAGCATTTATACATAGGAATATATTTATATAATTAGTCATTTAATTTATCATTGTTATCTCACCTCAGTTTTTATCAGTTTTATGCATATCAAATTTTCATGCTCGTTACTATGTATTTTAACTGATCTATATTGTTATTGTTGATTTTTACCTATTCTCTGTTATTCAATTGATTGCATTTAAATCTTTTGCCTCAGAGAATATCTATTTTATATGACATGTTACTTATTTATTACATCCTTTTATCACTGTTTCTATTTATTCGTTTTATCTTGTTGTTTTTTTAGGATCTATTACTTGTTTTTATCGGAACGTTTTCTGGTAAACTCGTGCGGAGTATAAACGACGGGAACTGGGCCAACGGAGGAGATCGCTGTTCCTGAGCATCCATCTGAGTCCCAGAAACAAGGCGACCTCCTTGGCCTACGATGTAACCCTTGAAGATCTGTTGTTGTTATCATGATCTGTTATTTTTTATTTTATTTTGTTTATTGTAAACCTATAATAAATTGAAAAACCTCTGTAAAGAGCCCTGGGACGGGGATAATGGGCGCAATCTGGCTTCATCTGCCCCAGGTATAATAAACACTAGTCAAGTCAGCTCTATTTATGTTATCGTCACTACCGGTGGGTGGAAATTTTTTAACTTTTTTGATTTAGCATTTCAGTTGGGTATTTTTGTGCGTGTGTGGCATCCATTAATTCTAGAGATATAATGTGGAGTTAAAACAATATCCTCCGTGCAACAAAATAAATAGCACGATAATAGTATTTCAACTAATCTAAACTTAGTATGTTGCCTCCTGTACCTGACAGCTTCCAATCTAGATAATCTTATTCATATGGAAGCAAGGAATACGGTGGAGATGTTGCTCGACGGAGTGGAAAACGGGATGATTTGGTGAGGGGGGAGGGATAAGTTGGAAATCGATATCGTTGAGGAAGAGGGAGGATGCTTGTGGTAATGGGAATTTGGATAATGAGGGCGAAAGAGGGTCGTAAGGAATCGATGCCACGATGGCTGGCGATGGCAAGGGTAGGGAAGTTGAAGAAAAATGAAGTTTTTGAAGGAGTAGAATTTTGTATCGTAATGGGAAGCTCAAATTATTTTAAAATCAAATATTCAGTCCCAGTTACGAGAAGTGATTATAGGAATAGGAGCTCTGCTGAAAACTGAAACACGCAAATTCCTCCGGAGAAAAAGAGGTAGATATGCGATTCAACTGCGTAAAATTTTGGGATTTGAATAAAAACCTTATACAGATATGCATAACATTAGCAAGAATCGTACCTATCTATTATATTTACCTGAAGTTAGAAAAGAATCTTAAATGATTAAATACTTAGCATTAATATGGAAGCAACCGACCTCAATGATTCGGAAGCAACCGACCGCAAGGACCTCAATGAGCCACATTGAACTTATGGATGCGACCGGGTTTTTTTAAAGTTAGGTTACAATAAAGTGTTCCAAATCATCTTCCCCGAAAGCTTTAATTCGAATTTTAAAAGGTTTTCTGATATTAAAATGGGAATAAAAACGCAAAAAGATACGGTGACGAGCTCGTCATCAGTTACGCTGATACTGATATCAATGACGCGAATGCGTAGAATAAAGGGCGTTTCTAATACTTTTGGGCCAATCAATATTTCTTGCTCGACACATCCATCTTTACTTACGATGGTGACTCCAGTCACCCGCGGTATGCGGTATAGCAATGGCTATTGTTAAAGTTTGCGTGATATCAAACTCTCCACAAGTCCGGCCGATGCAATAAACTTGACCTTGGGAGTGGAGATAAGTGCCGACTCATACTGCTGCCAGAGGAAGGAGATACGAGGACAAACTCCTCCCATATATCCCAGTATATCTCCTCCCATAGTATCCTGGTCCCTTCTACCGTGGCCGGGGGCGCATATAATGCTCACGGCGGCAGACCACGACGGCAGTCCGACAAGCATAATCTGTAAATCCAATTCGTGAAAAAAAGAATCGGTCTAGAAGCATTGTTCATACGATACGTACTACCCTAGTCTTTTCTCCAGAGACTAGGGGAGTTCATCACATGGATTCGAACATCAGGTATTTGCCTCAATCAGTAAAGATATTCGAGGATTATTTGGCCCCAATAACAATTTTAAGATATGTCTAAGTTAGGAATATTAAATACAATATGCTAATTATACTTTATGAATGCTATTCAACTCTATGGTGGAAATTTTGCTGTACGCGTGTAATGTTTATTAAAATGTCCGCCAAAGAAGCAGCATTTAATTTTATCTTGAAATACTTTCATGCATTCCAACTTTATCACCAAAAATCTTATTGCAAAGAAAGAAATGAAGTTCCTGTCATCATTCAAACGCATGTACCATTATTGGTATCATTACCTGAGTATTCATCTCAGGATGCACGTCCCTATGACCACGAACCAAGAACAATAGCACAACGACAAACTATCCGCCACGAAGAAACCCGAAAAACCTTAAATAAGTACGTGCGTATACTTTTTGTCAAACATGCTTGATTTTTTTATTAATTTATTATGTAGTACAAAGTTCTACCAAAAAAATAAGTAATTTACCCTAACCGAGATCCGAACCCGAATGTTTCGATATAGCGTGCCTTGCTCAGCTTAACTACTGCGTCCTTCATTCCTGTATTATTTAAAGTTCTTGACTTAAAGTTGACGGTAATTCTTCCAAATTCCAAAGATAAGAAGGACAATTTCATTGCTTATCTGGCCAAAGCACTTGTCCACACAAATTTTTCTCGTCCAAAAATGTAATTTTGGGAGGAGTAATTTTTTTTTATTTGTCCTCAAAACTTTTGAAATCATGCCATTGAGTGTAAATTTGTAATTTCAAGCTACTAGAGTGGCTTTGTAGTGGCTACTAGAATGGTTTTAGTAGTTAAGAAGATAATGTAAGCAACCAGTTGTGTTTATTTTAAATTCATTCGCAAAATGCCTTTTTGCATAAATCTTGATTCAAAATATTTAACTCATATTTATGAAAATACGAATGAATGCCATTCACATGAATTATTGCAATAGAGTAGAATGTTAAGGATATTAATTTGCATTTTTCACTAAAAGGAGTACTAATATATTTAAATGTTTACGTTTGATAGAAAAATAAGATACAACTGGAAAAGTGTGATAGGAGATTTCAGTAAGTGAAATAAGTATGTTATTACGTGGAAAAGTATTAAGTGGAGACGGACCTCGTGAGAAGTTAAAATCTATCCAGCTATAGCAAAATTTAACCTGGGCTAGTATCTACAGACATATCATGAGTTTCTAGCACTTTTATGATAAATGATATCATTATACGCACGCAGTTATCATCATTTACTCCTTCGTGAGCACAATATAGCCATTTGTCTATTTCATTTACAGTAAATCTTTCAAATCTCATTTCAATTCAATCAAAAAAAATTTCAAATCAATTTCCTAATATGTTCCTGAGCATTTAACTTCCAATTACGACACCAATAATTCCTACTTTTATTTCTTAAACTTGATAAAATAATTATTATCTTTGTCTGATAAAATTAAACAGAGCCATAAACTTTTGTACCTAAGAATAACATATGCATAAATATAATATTTAAAGCTTTTTCACGACGATATTTTTCACGGCGTCTATACATTATGATACTACGAGCAAATTTACGACCACCAAACAATGTATTCATAT